>CAKAOJ020000015.1:3135000-3507161 GCA_916701645.2 Sebastolobus alascanus | reverse complement strand
TAACATAACTTACAAAACAAAAAAAACAGTCTTGGACACCGGTCTCCTGGTTGAAAGTCCTGTTTCTGTTGGACCCGTCCACCTCCCCTCCAGCACACCATAAGCAGTCTTTCTCACTTTTCATTCTATGTCACTAGACCTGAGCGTAGTATATTCACGTGGGTGCTTTGACATTGCAGTCAGTACAGACTACATGGTGTAAAAATGACATGGCTAAAGCAAGAACGGCGTTCTTTTTACACACTTTTGCCGTGCGCATTATCGTGTCATTCACACGCCTTTTCGTGCGACCGGGCTGAACATGAAGGGCTTTTGAAAGAGTTATTGATTAATGCCATTTACTTAAAGGTAAGCTTTGGGGAATTTCACTGGTATTGGTATCGACTACAACATTTTCTTGGTACTGATCAGCACATCTTGTCCATCACTACCGCATAAAGTGGCAGGTGTGCGTTGCACTTGAGGGTTAATGGAGTGGGACGACTCTGTTTTGATTAGTGATATAACTTTAATCCCCACTTAGCCCTGTAGATGTCAATAATGGTGATCCATTACTTATACTGTATATAGATTTCATAGACTTCACTGTTTTCATATGACACTGTGGGACATGTCATGACGGTCTAAATCCCGTCCATCTGGTACCATAAGGCGGTTGAAATAAATGTTGACAGTTATTTGCAAATAAAGTATTTGATCCAGCTCCACATGCTGGTGTGTGGTGTCACTCTCACTACCTCCGGACACATGCGCGCTCTCTCTCTGTCTCTCTCGCTCTGTGTGAGTCTCTCTGTCTACCCTGTCTTGTGTCTTGGGTTACAGGGTAACTGGAGCCGTGTTAGTGTGTGGCGTTCCTCAATCCCCCAGAGGACCTCAGCTCCATGTTATGGTTTCCATCAGTCTTGTGGAGCGCTGGAAAGAAGGTGTGTGTGTGTGTGTGTGTGTGTGTGTGTCCATGTATTCAAGTTCATACTGGCAAAGGGTGGCCCGTTATTTCTTCACGACGATGATTCAGTTGTTTTACTGTAATAGTCTGAGACGGAGGATGTGCTCGACAAATGCTGCAAGTCATCGGCCTGATTTAAACACTGCTACAGGTTATATCCAAATCACTGCACATCAACATATGACCTCATCCATTTCTTATTCTCCTACACTTATTTCTGACATCTAACATTTTCCCTCAACCTTTTTTTTTTACATTGCATATACAGTAATAATGTCTCTGGATTTTGTTAAATGAAAGTGTGTGCGAAGCATGCTGTACAGCCTTATATTTCATAAGGTCAGCGGTACACTATAAAAGGAATGTCGCTCACCGCTGATCTCAACCTCTGACCATCAGTGTCATACAGTGGATGTTGGAGCTTTTAAGTCAACACCAATAAAGCCTGAGTACGTGATGAAACAACAAACAAACCTGCACTTTGGCCTGTGCTTTCAACAGGCTGCAGGACGAAAGGTGTGGTGGGCCTCACACATGTGGGAAAATTACTACTTCTCCTTTTGTTTATCGAGGAGTTTTTAAAGGGAACCAGAGAGGAAGCTTCCAGTTTCTAGCCAACCCTCTATATCCTTCTATAAAGTTTCATTTTTCATCTGTATTTAACATTTTTATCCACTAGCTCTCCAGTGAGGTTACAAGTAAAATATGCAAGATTTTCTTTTCCTTGACGAGGCAAAGTGTGCTTACTGTTCTACTCCAGTTGGTCAAGTTCCCTCCCCAACACCTGCCACTCATACTGATGAACCAACTACCTTGAAACAGCACGTAGCCTGAGGCTGAGGGTAACAAACATATCCAAAGCCACCGCAGGCACCGAAGGAGCAGACAGTAAATGCGGGAAATCAGCAATAAAATGCCAATTATCTCCAGGTTTTTCAGCTTCACTGTTCTTTAGTTCTGCTGTTGTTGCATTGACTTCCAAGAGCTTAACAACCACAACTCAGCTGATCACTGACTAATGGTTTACGCTCCAGAACATCCCAAACAGACAGAGAGATTCAAGCATGTAGACAGGGTCACAGATAGAAATGTGTGTAGAATATGCTGTTTATGGATATGTTCAGGTCACCAAAATGCAACTTACACAATGTATTGAAACATTATGACTGTGACTGCAGAGTGGATCAAATCCTTTTAAGATGTTTCAGGTAATTTATAGCAATGCTGTAACCTGACCCGCCAGATGGTTTGTTACACAGAACCATCTGAGAAGCTGCCATTGGAAACTATTTGGAAAAGGGCAGGCACTTTCAAAAAAATACTTGGCAGGTGATTGGATGAACCATCTGTCAATCAAATTCTTGCCAAAGCCAGTCGGGAGAAGAGCGAAACATCTTTACCATCGAGAAAAGCCTTTAGTGCCGTTCTTTGCTCTTCTTTCAATGAAGAAATACTCTCCAGCTCTGATATAACTGCTACTGCAGCATCTATGCTAACCTCTTCAGGAGCCGCCATTGTCGTTTTGAACAGTCGCTCCTCCGTGTCATCTCACACACCTAAACAACGCCTGTAGCTGCCAGTAGCTCCTCACAGGACGCTGATTGGATTTTTTTTTCACTTCTGTATAGATTAAATTTAGTATTAAATGTGGATTTAAATCATATAAATGAAGCATCGTTAGAACAGAAAGAGCACCGAAGTCAGGCTTGTATTGGCTGATTGGCATCAGCTGTTTTCAGTATATTTCACAATGATTAGTTCATTCAGAGCTGCATGCCTTGTAACATCCAATAATATTAATGCAGGTGTACAGCAGATATTATACTTTGACACTTATCAATGTTACTCTGATAATGCTCGTGCCAGCACTGTTTGCTCTCACAGCTGACCCGACACAGTCCTTGCTTCTAGTTTTGGACCTAATGCTAATGCTTATTAAGCAGGGGGAAATCATTTTGTTTTGGGGGATTAGCTCTCTCAACAGAATTTCTTGATGTGTCTCTGGCTGAAATGAAGCATAGCGTTAGTTCAAGCAGAGCACAGAAGTCACGCTTGTATTGGATGATTGGCTGTTTGCAATATGCATTTGTGTGGCTAGTAACGTCCAATCATAATCATGCAGGTTTTACAGCACAGACATTTTAACCTGACACAGTTAAGGCCTTTACACACCGGGGGCATTTTTTTCATGTGATTAATTCGCAATTTTTTTATTCGAACTCCTGTTTTTGTCATGAATACCTTTAGACAGAACACGAATATTACACAGCAAAAAAAGCGGTGTCATTTTTTCCGGATAAAGGTCGATTTTTCGGTGCTTTTGCACTGTGAATGAAGGCATCGACCAATCACGTTGTGCAGAACCGGTTGCACCTATATTTATGAAACAACAACACAGAGGCTCCGTAGTACAAACCAGGACGGCAAACTGTATTACTCCTTCCATTCTCACCTTTCACAATAAAAGCCCTAGACACATAATAATTGCGAGAATTTATCGCGTTGTTTATTCGTCACGCCCCCCGTGTGTAAAGGCCTTTACTCTGCTGAATATGCTCATGCCAACACTGTTTCCTGCTGCAGCTCCCTCCACCACTCTAACTTCCTCCTTTATGTGGTATTGTTGATTTAACTAATATTTAATGTCCCTGTGTTTATTAAGGGGATTTGGCTCTGGTCGCTGCTCTGATTCTTGAGAGCTCTCTCAAACAGCATAGCCTTTCCTGACAAATCTAACTGTATCACCATTTGCTGTAAATGGTCAATTCCTTGATGTACAGTAAGTGTCTCTGACTGAACAATTGCAAGGAATTCCCATAGTCTGACATGTTTGTTTCCTTTGGCAATATTATTATTGCTATTATTATAAAACTTGGGATTATCCTAGTAATGGGTATGTGTTATTACTAAACACTAGTAGCACATGAAAACATCTTAAATCCCCTGTGACCTCAGTGTCACATGACCCGCATGACATGTGTAAGACAGCAGCTGGCTCGGCCCTGACAGCCAGCAGTAGGCCAGCTTTGTTGTGGTCATCGTTGACAAATCAAAGTTCTCTGTTAAGTCTGCGGTTTGCAAGGTCATGGTCACGATTGAGGTCTTTCTCTCATAGGATTAAGACAGCAGAACAACCTCCTTTTTTTTCAAAACGGATGGCGTGCTAATCTGAGCGCTCCCTCTGTGATCTTGTGACCACAGTTTTGGGGTCGAGATAGCGGGCCACTGACTCGCCCCTGGAAAAAATAAGTTTAACTCCTCCATCCCTCGTGCAAACCAGCACTTACCCAGATGAAAAGTATTGCTCAGTTGTGTACAGAGCACCTGGTTCTTCAGAAGTACTGGAATAAGGCCCATTCTGCATATCTTCATCAATATCTACTGAATATCAACACCAATATTGCAATCATTCAAACATATTCAGGGGAATACAGTGTGATACAATGAGACAAGATAACCACCTGGAGTGAATGTAATACAATGTCTAAACACAACTTTGAATCAGAGTATTTACAATTAATTTCATATCTTTCTCTGAAACATTTACATAAGAAAGAGAGAGGGCAATTCCAAAATGCTATTTCTCTGTCTTTCTATTTGCCTGATTTTATGTATTGTAGTGCTGAATTGTTAAAATCTTGATTTTCCCATGTAAAGCACTTATAGAGTCACTATATACTAAACTTAAAGTTACTAAACTATAAATCTATTGGTAGATATTGGCAGCTTTAAAGGTGCTAAATGCAAGAGTGGGAGCATTTCTATTGCCTTTGCATGTCTCTCAACCTGGCGGCTGAGCCGGGTGGCTAACAGCTAAAAGCGCTAACAGTGAAAACAACAGCAACAGTGCTGACAGAGCTAACAGTGTTAACCTGGGGGGGAACCGTAGGGCGGGTGTTACGCTTCCGCAACAGCAGCGTATGTCGGGACAGTGTTATCGGCTGTAACTGTTGTGCAGTGCGGCTGCCGTGAGCAAACCAGTGGGGCACGCTCACATGCATGAACATGCACTAAAAGCGCGGTCGACCTGGCTATGTCAAAAAAGCATGGAGAAGCTTGATTACAACACACACAGAAGGAGAGTGACTTCATTCTCTGCTCAGGTAGACATTACTCCCCTATATCTTTACATAACAAATAGTTGTTTGCTGCTTTAATAATGCTCTGGGTATCGTATAGAGCACCTTTAACCACAGTTGTCTCATCCTTAAATTCCAATCTTCTCAAATGCAAAAATGAAAATGATTGTAGAATGTACGCTTCCATAACAATGCAGAATAGAAAACAGATTGTCCACACTGCCTCCTATGTTGAAACGTCAATTAAAAAGCAAATTTAGCAGCATATCACCTGTGATCAATAACTAATTTCAAGTAGAAGAAATTTGAACTTGTGAAAGCATAAAAAGCACCTGCAACCAATAACTCTACTAAAGGCTCTTTTTTGTGCATTCGTTTTCCCCCATGTTCTCCTAATGTGAGATGACTACTTTCCCTGCGCTGTGGTTCATGTGAAGTTGTCCTGCGGCGAGTGTAGACAGACATGTGCTACCTCCATAACACATGGTGTTGCCAGCCGCTTCCTTTCCCCTGCCAGCATGGCACTTCCCTGAGAGGGTGTAACACACTGGAGACTCACTCTGTTCCCTCTAGATCCCAAACCTGAAAATACCCCTGTTAATCAGTAGGAGTCACTAGTGGAGCGACCCCTTGGAGGTTATCCCACCTACGAACATGCATGACCGAGCAAAAGGTAGAGGGAAGCAAACCTCGTCCTCTACGAGTGAGGGAGAATTCAACCTGTAAGCCACCTGTGCACCTCTCAGTGATGGCTTTGCTCCATTTAGGTGTGCCAGACAGTGAGCAAGCTTGAACATTATCAGGTTATACATCTACTTTACGAGGAATGCAGCCACTATGGATAAAAAAAATCAAATAAAAGTCTTATATACAGGTTCAAACATGGGCTTAAAGGTCTTACTGATAACATTTTTATGTAGACAAATCACTTTTAAAAATAATATACTTTATATACTGGAATTTTAAGTTAAGTTTTGACCAATTTGTTGCTGCATTAAAAATGTTTACACTTGAATTGTAATTCCTGTTAATTTTGAAGATTTTTTTGCCAAGTTGTTGGTGTACGACCTATTATTTTTTATAATAAATAACAATTCAATCAATTTATATCTATGTATTTATGTGTTACATTTGGTTTTACAAAGTTAAGAGAGCAATGTATAAGTCAAGCCTGATGTTGCCTTACACATAAAAGATTGATAAATTTCACTTCCACACAGTGAGGCATACAGCTTATTAATTAAACACTTATATCAGATTGGTACTAGGTATCAGCCGATACCCAAAGCCTGTGTATCGGTATCGGTATCGGGACTGAAAAAGTCGGTGCATCCCTAACCGAATAGATGCGTATACCCTGCACCTTTAAATCACACTAATTCACATTTAGCTTTAAAGTATATGCTCCTAACAATCTGTCAGTGCTACGCTGTATTCATACAGGAGTTCTCATCTTTCTCCCACATGCAGACAAACAGATGTGGATTAGGTGGCTGAACGTACACAGTGTCAGTGGAGGTCTGGGTAGATGCATCATCCATTGTCACATTGCCATAATTTATGAGTGACAGCAGAGATATGATAAGAGATGTGGCAGAGTAAATCGGATTCCCAAAGGTCACAGGCAAGGTCTAGGGGAGGGGTTCATTATAGCAGATTTTATCGATGTCCTTCAATCATGTTTGTGTGTGTGTGTGTGTGTGTGTGTGTGTGTGTGTGTGTGTGTGTGCGTGGTAAATGAGAGCAGGGACAGCGAGTGAGCACAGAAGTAGCGACAGGAATAAAGATGAAGAAACACCACAGTATGTGGACAGTGAACTGTCTGAACTGCTCGTGTTTATGGCAACTGTTATGATGTTTCCTTGGTGGCTCAAAATATGCGTGCTTGCCTGTGTTGCCGTCGCGTGTTTGGTTGTAGGTGTGTTCGTCTGCTTCTTTGCTCGGCGTACAGGGCAGACCGCCACAAACCTTGTGGTTAACAACATGTGCTTGTTGCACATAGTATCTGTGTGTGTGTCTGTGCTGTGTTTTCCTGAGATGGAAAGAGGAGGAAAGGATTTGGACCACTGGTGGAGGGCAGCCTAATTCCTTCTCCCTCTCCTGGCCTTGATTCCCTTTCGCTCGCAAGTGCGACTGCAATTTGCGCGCTGTCTTCATGTTCAAATTTACGACCTCTCCTGGCTTTGCCGAACAAAAGAGGGGATTGAAGGCGGAGGGATCCATCGGGCCCCGTCAAGCCCGGTTCCTCTGAGCGCCGCTTAATTGATGCCAGATCTTCTCAGGGGCCAATCCTAAATGTATCAGGAGGAGGAGGAGGTGGATCACTGCGTACTGAGTAACATACTCCATACGTTCATGATGCGGAATTAAGCGTTGGCATGAAAATCCTAGAGCCCATCCTCTCCACTAAGCTGTGCAGTCTGGGGCCTGCTGCGTGGAGACAATCACACTGGTAATGCATGTGTGCATTTGTGTGTATGTGTGTGAGTCTGAGCAAGGGTTTTCTCACAAGTGTCAGTGCCTCTCTGTGGCGTGAGTAAGTAGGGTGTTGACCCCATCTATCCCTGGAGAGCATATGGATGCAATCACGCAGAGTAAGAGAAAAATTATAAGAGGAGGAAAGGAATAGGAAGAAGGAGGGAGGGGAAACGAAGAAACAGAGAGAGAGAGAGAGAATAAGAGAAGAGCGATAAATTGGCATCTGGCTTGTGTGTTTGGAAGACAGAAAATCTCCCTAATTCCTTGTTCTTCCTTCCCTTTATGGATTTGCCAGTGGAGGGTTTTGGTTAAGTCAAGCTGGTGGTTTCCTCACCCGCTCTAGTTAAGAAGGCGAGGGATGATTGCGGTCACTTTGATTCCACTTTTCTTGGACACGGCCAGTAGCTACTTAGCACAAAAATAGCACAATCGCATCCTTGTTGTAAATTATAGGAAATAATAACTTGTCATATGCATTGTGTGTTTATAAAGATCTGTTTTCACAGCGAGAGCAGCAGGGAAGAATGAGAGAGGCAAGCTCGACTGACACACATTCAGAGTGTAATGAGAATGATTGCCCCAAATGATCAGCCGCAGTTTCACTCCCAACTTTTAATACATAAATTCATGGCAGCCATCATTCCTAATCGGGACTCTTTCTGGCATGTTGTCACACATGCAGGCGGCCCCGCATCCCTCCAGCGCGATGCTGTTCATTTAGTCTGATAAACATCTCGCCGCTCTCAGACTCCATTACTTGCAATTTACTTCTCCCCCCGGCGTGTGGACACTGGCAATTCTTATTGAAGTTACCTCACACGCTTGCTTGTCTCAGGCTGCAGGCTTCGCAGTGTTACCAGAAAGAGAAGTTGTTAAACTGACTGGCTAAGTAATCATCAGAGAGATACCTTAATTAGTGCATCAGTGTAAACATACTTTAAGCCAGCTATGCTTTGAGATTATTTTTGCTATATTAGCCAATACTTCCCCCACACCCTAAACACTGCAAATGACGGTCTTTGAAAATGTTCAAAATGCCTTGGAGTTTGTGGCAATACTTTATGATTATCAATCAACACCATATGCTAATTTGTCAGTAAACACAAGCTCTAATTATGTCCTGTCACACTCAATGAAACATTCCCCTTCTCTGTTTTTAACCCACATTTTAAGCCGCCTCTATCTGAGCTAGTGCAGCTAAAACAATGAAGTACAGTCCTTTTTTTGACTGGTAGGGCCTCTTAAAAAAGTGACTTGTTTTGGGGGCTATTTGCATGTCAGAGTCTGAGGAGAAAATCAATGATGCTAATTAGTGTTCCAAAGGCAGACTTTGCTGTGCGCTGATTACTCTGAACTAAGTGCCAGGGGATTAGGGTGGACTTGCCTCACAGACTCAGGAGGCAGAGGAGCTATTAATTAGAGAGCTGTTGTATGTGTGTGTGTGCCTGCTTGCACATGTGGGCCTGTGAGAATGTACCATTATTTTGCCTCAGCTTTTCTTTGTTTTGAAAGACTGGACCCAATAAACACAGAGCTCCACTGACGCATCTACTCCTGTATGTTGATGCATTGCAAACATTTACCTGCCAGGAACAGCGGGGTCAAGCGGGAGGCTCTCCGAAAGCACCGCTCGGGAGGAGAGGCGTGTTTACATATGTGATTATCGCTTTGACCCCTCACCCCACGCGGGGCCATTTGTAATACAAACAAAAGGAGGCACCCCGCGGATTTTGTGGCGCTTCACAACGCACCTCTCGCCAGTAAAGGGGGTGGCTCTCGACTCCTCAAAGCACCTTGCCACTTCGGAGGTCACATGTTTCCCATTTGAGAACAGTTTACTTCCATCGAGACATATTTCCGTAAGCCTTTGATTCAAACCAGAGACAAAGGAGGGTCTCACTCGTATGTTCCCTCCATCCTGAAATGATCTGCAACGGCAGGAATTCCTACACTCTTTTTTCTAGTCTGGTACCCCCATAGCTTTCCAAAAAGGTGTATTGAAGGTTATTTTACACTTCGTTGTAACTAATGGACCCCGAAAGCTTGACATGTGGGACGGTGCGGGACTGGCAATGAGAGGAGGCATGTTCGCTTTACAGAGCAGGTTGGGTTTACATATTTATTCCCACCAGCTCAAAACCAGCCCACTTTTAAACAGAGCTTGGATTTCACAGGCCGCTGCACCCGGCCATCTGTCCGTCCATTTGAATTAGACAAGCCCTAATCAGCTCAAAGATTGACAAATTTGATAACGTTTCCATGCTCGGACGTGTTGTGATAGACCTCGCACTTCAAATGTATCCCCTTTCATTCTCGCTGGTCATTTTCGTTTTGTTCTCCATTGTCTGATCTCACTCATAGCAATGAGCTGCACTGTGTTAAAAAGATGCAGTCGTTCACCTTCACTCATGTTGCAGCAATGTCAAAACCTGCATGAGAAACAGGGATGTTCTTTATTATAACATTTTAATATATCGTGTCTAATGCTGTCCAAGTATTTTCTTGTATCTACAAAAACAAATTAGGGCTGTCAAAGTTAACGCGATAATAACGCATTAACGCTACTAATTTCTTTAATGCATCAACACAATTGATATTTTGGAGATTGTAGCGGAGAGTAAAGATTCTGGTATCATATGAAACTAAAAAACCTAAGGAATCCATTGGTGCCAACCATGTCATACTAGATTGTCGAGAAGGAGGCTAAATAACGCTTAAAAGTTACGGAAAATTTTAGCGAGGAACAACTGGCATGGCCATTTTCAAAGGTGTCCCTTGACCTCTGAAGTCAAGATATGTGAATGAAAATGGGTTCTATGGGTACCCATAAGTCCCCTTTACAGACATGCCCACTTTATGATAATCACATGCAGTTTGGGGCAAGTTATAGTCAAGTTAGCACACTGACACACTGACAGCTGTTGTTGCCTGTTGGGCTGCAGTTTGCCATGTTATGATTTGAGCATATTTTTATGCTAAATGCAGTACCTGTGAGGGTTTCTGGACAATATTTGTCATTGTTTTGTGTTGTTAATTGATTTCCAATAATAAATATATACATGCATTTGCATAAAGCAAGCATATTTGCCCACTCCCATGTTGATAAGAGTATTAAATACTTAAAAAATCTCCCTTAAAGGTACATTTTAACGGATAAAAAAATGTGTGATTAATTTGTGATTAACCTCGTTAATCATGGACAATCAAGCGATTAATCATGATTAAATATTTTAACTGATTGACAGCCCTAAAACAAATACATTTCATGTTCAAGATAAGATGTCATGTAAAATAGGACTGATTGAGCTGAAGCTGACATGCAAAAAAACTAATTTCAGCTTTAGTTCTTAAAGGAGCAGTGTGTAGGATCTGGTGGCATCTAGTGGTGAGGTTGCAGACTGCTACCAACTGAAATTTCTTCCGTGTGCCATGCATGGATTGATATTATATTCCATTTCTGCCAATAGAGCTCCCTACATGTTACACACTGTTCCTTTAACATAAATTAATGTGTGACTTTTATTGCATTTCTTTTTCCTCATTAGCCTATTTAATCAATAGCTATAGTGTTTGGAAAGTCCGTGTGCCTCCCAGCCAGTTACTCTAACCCTGAGGATAGTATTGAGAGATTTATTTGCATGCAAATACTTCTCCCTCTCTTTCCTATTGTTCCCACTTATTCATCATGCATTTAAAACCCCCACATTTGGCTTCTGTGCAAAAAGTAGATATTTTTAGTGCGTCAATAGTTATTCAAATCGCACAGAGCCTGGAAAAACATTCCAAGTCTGGTGTAAAATGAAGATGAAATCGAGTTTGTGAAATGTATGAGCTTGCAGAATGCAAATGAGTCAGTTGATAGAAAAACCTTTGCCTGAGCCAAAATTGTATTTGTTTTCTCCCCAGTTTTGACGTATTATGCAGAGAACTGAACGGTAAATAAATTGTATGTTGCAACAAATTATGATTTTATCTGCACACCTACAACATGCTCTTTTTAGAAAGGCATCTAATATGAATGTGCTTCAGTTTAAAGGTGTTACATCTATCTTAAAATAATTCCAGAAATCTCATTTAAATCCCCTCCAGCAAAACAAACAGAATATCTGATGAGTCTCACGCAGTTCTCTCTATGAAAGCCAGTGGCTGCAGCAGCCTCACACAAGATGGAGCTGCTACTGTAGTGCATCCCCGTGGTGGAAATACTTTGAGTAAGAGTTGATGATCGTCTCTTTGGCTGCGAGTCTGTGGTCTTGGGATTTTCTTAGATTGAGATGCTTTTTGATGTCTCTGTGCAGCTGCACCTCGTGGTGAGGTAGTGAAGCTACAGAGAATCAGCTCAAAAACACACCGAGAGGGTCACACAATAGGAATTGAAGGGAAAATGATAAACAAAGTTTGATTGTTTTCGAAATATAAGACCGTGGATTGCAATGAACATAAAGTGATTTAATTCATGAGGCTAGAACTGGATCTTACTACCAGTTAATTCAGCTTCCACTCACTGAGAAAAATACTAAATACAAAATTGTTGTATTGTACTGACGGCTGGGACACGTTGCCCGCATTAGCAGCGAAGGGCGGCTGCGGAAACTGTTGTTTTTTATTTTGGCATTCATGTTAACAAGTTAGAGCAGCCACACTGCCCGCGTGAGCAGCGCGGCTCACGCACGGCTCGGCTGCGTGTCAGCTGCGTCTCTTCTTCAGACAGTGAAAATGTTCTTTGACAGTATATTGACATCATACCAGCAACATTACTACAGTTTTAATGTCTGTATCAGTAGAATAAGTCACAGACAAGAAAAAAAATTATTATTTCAAAATCAACACTTCCTGCGGTGGCGGTTTGTTTTGGCCTTTACTCTGTTCCCAGTCTATGGGACTTCCTTAAGGCCTTTATTGGCACCTGGTTTGAACAAATTCTCATGCAACGCATAAAGAAGATGCGGAACTATTTTACAACAATTGTAACAAATAAATAAATAGATATAAATTTAGTGAATAGTTATTTATTACAACTTGGCAAAAAAATCTTCAAAATTAACAGGAATTACAAGTCAAATATAAACCTTTTTAATACAGCAACAAATTGGTCAAAACTTATACAGGAATTAAAATTCCAGTATATGATGTATATAGTATATAAACATAGAATTGAATTTAATAAATCGGCCCCGTTGTCACAGATATCCGATCCAGCTATTTGAGTCAGTATCGGCCCGATATCCGATCTGGTATCTGCATCGGTGCATCCCTAACTCATCTCACACAACATTTCATCATCATGGATCCATTTTATTGGATGGACTTCAGGAGCATATGATATTCTTTCTATCAGTAAAAGGGAATTAGACAGCAATTTCGGGGGAGGTTTGGCGCATATTACATCTAATTGAATTACTCCTCCAATCCCTTTAGGCGTCCCCCCTCCCCACCACCACCATTTGAACATTAGGCAATACTACTAGTGCCACAGTCAGAGGCTCTCCCTCAGCGGATGCACAACGCACAACTCACACACCCCTAATTGTTTTCACCCTGCTTTAATAAAAGATGTTATTAAAGGGGAGGAACCTCTCTGAGTTGGCGGCTTCTCTGGAGAGACTTGGCTATGTTTGCATTTCGCCAAGATGGTGGAGATTACCTCGGAGGGCCCTTTTTAACTGAAGGCCTAGAGACAATATTCCAATTACGGAAAACACACAGGAGGAAAGGGAGCTGGGATGAAAATATGACCATTTACAAAGGCCCACATTATTAAGGCCACCTTGTGACTAAATGTGATTCTTATAGGTCATGTGTGAGTGGTGGGGCGGTGCAGATAGTGTAACGTTTACAGGGTTTTCAAAGGCCTGTAGAGAGGCACATTGTGTGCTGGAGTTCTTGCCGCAGCACGGTGTCGCCTTGAGATTGAAACCCTGCTGAGGTGTTGCTATAGATCTCAGTGTGTATGGCCATTTGATAGAGCCATTTCCTGCTCTTTGTGAAGTTATTCTTTATTCTATGTGAACAAGGAGTAAGTCCAGGATGTCTGCTTTTAGGAAGCAGTATAAACAAAACCCTCTTTTAAACCTCCATTCAAAGGCTTTAGGAGGAGATCATGAATATACAGCAGCACAGTCACATCCCTGTGGACCGAAAGTCAACACAGACCTTAATCCCACAGCCAAACCGAACCAGAGTTGTTCCTGTATGTATGTGTGTGTGTGTGGTAGGTTTGGCTTTTGGCTGGCAAAGGTCGCGGCGTGGCTCCCATCAGGTCATGGCGTGTCTCCCGTCAGAGGATGAAGAAAGGGAAAACAAACAGAAAGAGAGAAAGATGAGGAGGGAACCCAGAGAACATTAGTGGACAGAGGGAGGAATAATAGTTTTTGCTGGATGTTTATTTGAACATGGCAGAAGAGAAGGAGGTCACTGTGGGATTTAAGGGCGGGGAGTAATAAAGTCAAGATGTAGTCAAAGCCCCCCTGCTGACTCAGGTCGCTTTACCTCAGTAAGGCCCCCACAACTGAAATAGGAGGACACTATTTGTCTATTCACACACACGGGAGGAAGCTGGCCTGCCACAGCACATTATCGTGTGGGGTTTGTGTAGTATGTAGTTTAATTGATGGGGTACATTATTGTATTAATAGCAAGTCGCAGAGAGGTTGGTTGTATACAAGGAATTAATTTTTAGAAAGCTACTCTAGCAGGATGACTGATAGCAAAAAACACTGCCATGCTAGCAGGGAGGCTCTATAGATGGCAATGTTGGTCTGTCAGTCGGTCCACCACTTTGGCCCAGACTGAAATATCTCAGCATCCATTGGATGGATTGTCATGCAATTTTGTAGACTCCTGTCTGACGTTTCCTCTCGCGCCACCAGCAGGTCAACACTTTCACTTATCCTGAGAAATATCTCTACATGAATTGTATGAATATGAATCATTCATGGTTCCCAGATGATGACTTTTAATAACTTTGGTGATCCCCTGACTTTTTCTCTAGCCATCATGAGATTTGTGATTTTGAGTGAAATATCTCAACAACTATTGATTGCCGTGAAATTCGATACAGACATTCATATTCTACTCTGGATTAAGTGACCCAAAGTTACTGGTGTCATCTGTGAAAATTTCAATTAGTCCGATACTTTTATGACCCGATACCTGCAAAACTACTGATCTCAGCTGTACTTTGTGCTTAGCTTTGTGTACTTTTGTGAAGCCAAAACATCTCGTTTGCCCCCTGGTGGCTGGCTGTACTATATGTCATAAAGCCCGCCTCCTCCATGTTAGTGGATGGGACATGGACCAAACTAAAAAGTCAAAGTACACATCAAATCAATTTTTCCCAAAGATGGTTTCTGTCATTTTAGGTAGTTCTTATCACACTGATGTGTGTTCAAGTGTTCATTTTTCTGATTAGTTTGGTTTCAATTAGTTATTTGATGCTATAAAATGGGGGTGAGACGTCATGATTGACAGCTGCTCTGAGGGAAGTAGTCGCGCAGCCGGAGACTGGGGAATTTTACAAGAGAGGAGATGTAGTTTTAATTTTCCATAATCGTGACCAGTCTGTGAAATAGAACGTGTCAATTTGATCATAAATGTAGTTCCAGAGATATTATGGTTAGTTGTTGTGTCTTACTAGCCAAACAGCTACCGTGGTGCTAACGTAGCAGCTAGGTGGCTCATTCTAACAAGCAGAGGCTGTGCTCGGCTCGTGATTGGCTCGGGCGGGTGCGTGGGCGGAACATACCGCGGCTCTGGCCCCGGTTCACTACTGCGCAGACTCTGACTCCAAATGACGTCAAAATCTCAAGATGGCAGCTCCGGTATCCGGGATATTTTGGCTCATTTTTGTACAGTGGGAGGAAGTGGAGACACGTCGTCCATCTATATATACAGTCTGTGGTACAGCCTTACTGAGCCGCAAGCATGGCTGTAGACTCTGTAGAGTGATAGTGAGCATCTTAAATACCAGATCCTCCATCCAGTGAGTATTTTTTTTTTTTCTTTAAAGAACGATAATATTGGGAATAATCTCTCCTAATACAGACCGGTACTGTGATTGATGATGTGACAAAGGGGTCTTGTTATAATAGTCTCATTCTAACCAGCGCCGATGAAGTGTATTCTTCTCCCATTTTTCATTCTTCTCTCTCAGGACAGCATACTACTTAAAATGCAGTGTTAATATTGCTATCCAGAGTTACATTTCACCCTCACTACCCTGTGCCTCAGATTGATAGGTGGAAACAACTGCATCCATAATCACGCCTATTAATCCAATGCTAGACTGCCGGGTCTTTGCGCTTCATTTGTGTACTAGCACGTTTCCTATTCCATTCAGCATACATTTAGCTCTGTCTGAGCCGACCACGCGTTCACCCTTTTTGCCTGGTGCTCATCTCATGTTTTCCCGGGGTGAATGCATTATTTATTAGATGTTAAGGGCTCCATTGCGAACTTTAAGTGGCAGTGGGTTGTATTTGCTTAATGAATGGGGTTAGAGGAGATCAAAGCTGAAAAATATGACAGATGAAGGGGAGGGGGTAGACGAAGAGATTTGGCTTGTCTGACTTAATTGCTGCCTTGCAAGAAGAAATCTCATCAAGTCAGATTTTGAAGAGTTCATGCTTGATTTCTAACTCTGGGAGAGAATTTTTAAGGATCTTAAAGGAACAGTGTGCAACATTTCGGGGGATCTATTAGCAAAAATGGAATATAGTATTCAAACTATGTTCTCATTAGTGTATAATTGCCTGAAACTAAGAATCGTTGTGTTTTCGTTAGCTTAGAATGAGTCCTTCATGTCTACATAGGGAGCGGGTCCTCTTCACGGAGTCCGCCACGTTGCTGCATGCTATGTTTCTACAGTAGCGCAGAACGGACAAACCAAACACAGGCTCTAGAGAGTCTTTAGCGTTTTTATGTTACCTGAAGGCCACCGTAGTTCTCTGACACGCTTGTTAAACTGTGGTAACCTGAGCAGCAGAGTGCAAAACCGTGGTGTCGCCAGCTGCCGTCTGACTTCCGTTGCTCGTAATGCCCAGTTCACACTGCAAGACTTTCAAACTCGTCAGATCTCTGCACTGTTCACACTTCACAACTTGCTATATTGTCATCGGGAATCTTTAAGTTGTTGTGGTTTTCACACTACATGACTGACCGGCGACAGGGGGTCACACACTACAAGATCTTTCACCGGGAGGAATCCCTGATGAGGTCTCTAAACTACCCTTTGTCACGAAAACACATGCGAACACAACTCACGTCTTTGAGCCGTTCACACATGACGCCCGAACGCCGATGTGCGAGTGGCGAGCCGACGCTGATTTGCCTCTGATCTGGGGCTTTTTTTTGGGGAGCTCGGGGGATGGAAAATCAGGGCTAAAGTCGTGTAGCGTGGACTAGCTATAACGTAGAGTTATTATGGTAAGGATGGCCTATGAGCGAGGAAAACGGCGTTACCATGGTTTTGTACTCGGCGCCTTTGTCTTGGAAAGGGAGGAGTGAGCGGAGGGGGAACTCTGTTGCAATCTGCAATGACTAATTGTATTGTTTGATCCAGGATTCTTTGTACATGAGCCACTACTTTCTCTATCAACCTTCATCACAGTGACATTAGGCAGGCCAATAGATACAAAATCCAACTAAACCAACCATGATACTGTATATTATGGACAGTTTGTGCTGTGGGCCTATAATAATCCAACTTAACCCAACTGTACTTATCAGTTGGTTACTTTTTGCAAACTTTTTTTCATTTATTGCAGCAACACTTGATGCTATGGCTTAAAATATCAAATGACCCGCCAACAGTAGCAGCAACCATGACCTCATTATGGCAAACTTTCCGTGGCAGAGAAAAGTTTTCCATGGACTTTGTGCTGGAAGTCCTTGTCTGCATGGCGCCTCTGAAGCTAACGCGCTAGCTAGCCACTCCTCTTTCCTCTCTCCACAGATCATTAGCAGTCATGCTCCTGCCCTTTGAAGTCTGTGAGGTCTGCTGTGTCTGTCATAGCCATGCAAATCCAGGGGACAACCCCAGCCACCTGTTCTCAGAAACATCTGTCCACGGGCCGAGGCTTTACTCCGGCACCGTTCAGCTGCCTCGCTCCACTCTGATCCTCAAAGGGCTGGAGGATGGCATGGAGGCTATTTTTAGGGGCTCGCTTGATATGCTGGTGCAGACCTTATGCTCTCTAATGAACATACGTTTCAGTATGACTGCAGGCTCAGAACAGAAATTTGTTACTTGGTGAGAAAGCGAATTTTAGTACAAGTTTGTGTTGCTGCCTGCTGCGAGAGACTATAGAAAACTTTCATGAGGAAATATGCATAAAAACTTTTGTATGTCTTATAAGGCCTATCTGCCTTTTCATTCTGTTTTTATCACATAATTACATCATATTATCCTATTATACTATTCTGATGTAAAGATATAGTCTGGTTTAATATGAATTATATGATTTTACCAACTCGGTCTCACAGGAAGGCGCATAAATACCACGACATTCCGTATCATGAGTACGCATTTTAGCCTTTTCGCATTTGTACGCAGCGCAAACTTCCGCAGTTAGGTTTAGGCAAGAAAACCACTTAGTTAGGATAAGGGAAAACGTCATGGTTGGGCTTAAAATAAGTACGTAAACTAAGTAAAATGCGTACGGAAACAACATAACGCAACTACAGAAAACACGTCACAAACGTCAATAAAAAACACGTGACAATCGTCACATAACAAATGTCACTAACGTCACTTATAAAACAAAACGGTCTCAAACACGGGTCACCTGGTTCAAAGTCCGTTGTCCCACTCACCCACCATTAGTGGTCTTTCTCGCTTTTTATACTACGTCACTAACTCTTAAAGTAGCATTTATACACCGAAGGATTTTCATTGCAGTCAGTACAGGATTGATGACATCCAAATGACACACGTAAATCAAAAAAGGTGTACTAATTGCACGTTAAACGGCTTGTGCATTATCGTGGCATTTATACGCCTTTTTGTGTGAACGGGCTGGATTTTACACCCATAGATCCCCATTACATATGTGGATTGCTCTATAATAATTCATTAAAAAGGCAAGTACTGCATTCTTTTATAGGAGATTTTATAGGAAATAATAGATAACTCCTTGTTTAGAGAGAATAGTTGATGTGCAGTTCAATGAGATCCTTTGCAAGACTTCACCGGCCCCTCCTTGCCGTCAGTACAGCGAGACTCCTTAAGACTGGCGTCTGTGTCTGTTGGTGAGGAACCAGATCAGAGCACTCCAGGTTTCTAAGGGAGGTTCAGCTGCAGAATGATGACCACATTCATTAAAAGTTAACAATATATTAGTGCTCAAGATTCCCTGTGAAACATGTTCTGTCTGTCTGGGTGTGAGACTCAGCATGAAGCTGTCATCTACGTCCCTCTCATGGGGCTCTTCCAGGAAATATTTGATATCTCAGCCGTCCACTTGGCCTTCAGCAGTTCATGGCACCTGGCATTCGTGATGAACTCACCACCCAGTAGTCAGGAAGCAGGGCAGAGTGACGTAAGAGCCGAGCAATGCCCGGCCTTCCAAAGCACAGCGGGTTTGCCAGCTTCTACCAAGGGACAGATTGTTTTGCATGTGTCTCTTTTTTTTCATGACAGCCGTGCTGTGGTAGGAGACCACTGAAAATTGACCCAGAGGGTCTGTGCCGAGGGATGTGGGTAGAAAGAGCCTTTTCGACGGGATTGCAGGTTTGAAAACAGAATTGTAACATGCCACCTGGGAAGTTGTCGGAGGGGATTGCGGGCGTCCTGGTGATTGTCCACTGTGACTTCGGGCTCAGGTTGGACTAAACTAAACTTGCTAAAAACAAGTAAAAATAGTGCGATGTTATGATTATTTCTGCCTGGCTCTCCAGGGGACCCTGAGGCCGAACTGAAAGCACACACCTTGCCAGATCCTGTGGCCACACTTGGAATAAAGTCTGCAGTGTAGCAGAGTTTATTGTAACGCCAACATCAGGAATACATTATTGAACAAAGGCTTGTGGAGAGGAATACAAATACCTCCATGATAATTCCCTACAACTTCCATGCAGTCCACTTTAAACAGATTACTGGCACAATTAACAAAGCCAGCCCTCAGGGGAGTTGCATTACTACTGACCCAGCAACAACAGGACACCGAGCATCTGTCAACAACCTATGTGAAGAAATCTAATCCTCCAGAATAAAGTCTATGCTGTCACTGCGCATTATACAACATGAAAAGTAAAGTAAAACAATACAAGGCAGATATAACTCTAGACCCGAGCACAGAATCGGTGGATTGTTGGACGTGGTGAAACCTCGCCGGGAATCGGTTACAGTAGCTCAACACTGTATGAGACTGTGTGCGAAGTCTTGGGAAAGTTAGCAGCTGCGTAGCCTCTCCCTCTGCAGGGGGATGGAGATCAGTGGAGTGTGTAAGAGTAGATGTGCACGAGGGGGAGACCTGCTGATCCAGGTGTTGAATGCTGCCTGGCACTCTGACAGCTGAAGGGAAAGAGAGACTATACGCTTTGATTCACACAGAGATATTGTACGCATACATGCACATGCATAACCTACAGGAAAACACACATGCATACACATAGGCAGTGATGTCCCGTATTGTTTCCACCGGATGCATGCCGCCTTATCCTGCCAACCATTCATTTGGAAATGCATGAGACAGAAATTCCTGTCGGGTGTTGTGCCAGGGTTTATGGCTCAACACTGTACAACTGTCCTCCGAGTCGGTGGTTTGAGCCATGATGATTGGCCGAATCAAAGCTCAGGCAACACCCATTTGAAGTTAGCCCCACATCTCGGGAGCAGCAGACTGTTCTGGTGCGAGCCAATTACAACAACGCGCCGCGGCCCATTGTACATTCTCTCACAGCTCCAATCTGTGAGGAAAAACCCTCCGGCCCAGAGCTAGCCGTGCCTCTGGCCCCATCTGTAAAGAATATGACTGTGGCTGTAAGTGCAAGCAGCTTCAATCACACCCCGTTGTTGTTTTTAAAGTTGTCGCCAGTTTAGAACGTCAAACTCCCCCATTTCGTAGTTTTATGGGGTTTTGTTTCAGAGTGACCAAAACAGTTCTTAGTTTGACTTTTAATTAAATCCATCTTTTACACCTTTAGACCAAATTTACTTATTTTATTTCACATTTTTCATTTCATTTTCCCCAACCCATTCCTCTTAGGTCCATTTCTCTGGATGTTTGTGTGAGTTTGGAACATTTCAAAATGGTTATTTCCACCTCTCATTTCTTGTACCTCTTCAGGCTTTTAAAATGCATTCAAATGCCACAACTAGACAGTATTTCACAAGAAAAATACAACAGTAAGCAAAGTCCAAATAATATACCTAATTTTGTGTAGGCTAGCACTATTTTTGTTTTTCTTTTCCTTTGTAATCATCTCACAACTTCTTAGATTCCCCATTACTTTGGGAACTAAATCTAGATTAAAGGTTAAATCAAAGAGGATGTCTCATGCTCTACGACATTTCTACAGTGAGAAGGGCTGCAACTAATGCTGTGTTCACACCAAACGTGAAGCAACACTTACCGCCATGTAGATACCAACAACGTTTCATCAACCACAGCACAAATAACCATTATTGTTGCTTTGTACATGTTGTGGAAGTCCCAGATATGTCAGAAAACTAAACGTCGTCATGTCTGAGTTCATAACATCATCCGGAGGCACTCGGTGAATTTCATTGAGCTGTATGCACTGTACTAGCATACAATACGTCGGCTGAATTAATCTGGTTTAATATAGCGGTAGGAACCCAAAATAAACAGATTTTGCTGTGATTTAATTGCAAGAAACGGATCAAAAGAATGCCGAAATAACTACATAAGGATACCGATTTGTAAAAAGTCTGAATTCATGCTTTGTCAGGTCTGTCCTCAAGACGACATGCAAACAACTTTTAAAATGCTTGTTTTTTGAACGGAGTTCAGATCAATCAGTGTTAGGCACAAACTTGCGTCTATTCGCCTCTTTACATTGACTTTGACGTATGTAATCGATCGTGCACCATAACAATTATTTTTATTATCAATTTTTCTGCCCATTATTTTCTCTATCTATCAATTGATCGTTATGAGTTATGAATAGGGACACATGCCACCACAAAGCCAAAGTGGTTTTGGCTTTGTTTCCTAAAGCCAAACATCTTTTTTTTTTATCGACAAATGGTCCAAATCTCAAGGATTTTTAATTTACTATCACATAAGACAGAAAACACATAAAATCCTCACAATTAGAAGCTGGACCTAATGATTGACATTTTGTTTGAAAATGTATTAAAGAAATTTATTGAGTATAAAATAGTGCAATTTTCTGTTGATTAACTAATCAATTAATTGACTAATTGTTTCAACTCTAAATGTGCAGCGTATCCTCATATAATGGTTCGTGATATCTAAGGAACAGCTACTCCTTATTTTTCATGCGTTTCCCTACGATGTCCAGCAACACGTGTCAATTTCCGCTTGTTACATGCATACAGTCTTTTCAAAATAAACTTCCATCTTCAAGGGAAACAGTTTGGTTAGGCAACAAAACTACTAAGTTAGGTTTAGGAAAAGATCATGGTTTGGGTTAAAACAACTACGAAAGTGGCATTACTTAAGTACAGAAGTTATATAACAATAAAATCAACGTTTTGGTTAAAATAACTATGGAAGTGGTGTTAATTACGGAAGATACGTGACAAATAAATCAACGTTAACTTCTGGTTTCAAATAGGATGCGAACACCTGTCTCCTGGGCGAAAGTCCAGACCCCCCCATTCACCCGACCTCCTCCCTACGCGGAGTTTGTCGCTTTTTATACTTCCTGGTTCAAGATTACGTGGATTACATACAAATTTATTTCATGAGATATATACAAATTACAGTGCAGCCCTTTTCGTAGGTATAGTTACTAACGGTGTATGAGAACAGCCTGTCTAGTTACAGGATGTTTAAAACTCGACCACCTGGCCTCTGAAAATAACTTGTTATACTAAGTCTCTAAGTATATAAAGTGTATATTTCAACTTTAAATTAAAACTAGTCTGGACCCAAAGTCGCTCAATCTGCGCCCGACCTTCACAGACAAAATCCAAAAGCTTGACGGTAAATTAGTCGGCACCCATTATGTGAAGTTCCATTATGGTCTAGTTAGCAGACTGATTTAATGCAGTCCATTCTTCACACATGTATGACCACAAATGCATTGTTCTGTTTACCCTACCATTTCATTTCCAATTAAACACCAAGTCACAGAACGGTGCCTTTCACTTCAAATTATTTTCCGACTTCATTTTTGATCTGGTAATGACTCCACAGAATGACGTTAAGCTCATTAAAATTAGCCTTACAGTACATTATGAATGCACTTTCATTTTCCACGTCCTACATATTTCCACATTACGCTGTCCAGATCTTGTGAGGTGACTGAAAAGTGGGCTGTGAAGTTCTCTTGATTGTGAGGCCTGCAGCTCCCAGGCAACCAGTGTGATGAAATCCATCTCCGGCGAGGTCATCTGCTCACTCTGTGGTGTAATTGCAGACAAACAAAAAGGTTTCTGATTTGAATCCTTACACCATCCAGACGGTATGCCTTTTGAAAAGCCGTCGCGAGTGCGTTCGGCTGCTGGTAACAGTTAGGGAAACATCAGCATTCTTCCAATCAATCCCTCAAGAAAGGGCAACAGTGATTTGTCTGTGGCCATTTTGCCTGTCAGAGATGTTTAACTTCCTAGCTCATAATGGCACTTGTACTCTGGGTAAACAGCCATTACGAGCCTGTTTATTTGGAAGGAGGGGCTCACCGCGGATCTGACCCGGTTTTCAAATGACAACCCATACCAGAGAGATGAGGGGGAGCGAGGGAGGAAGAGCAAAGGAGGGAATAGAGAGGAAGACCCAATTTATTTTGAGTAATTGGCTCCACTTGAGCAAACACCCCTTGCTTGCCCAGTGGTCGTCTCAATCCACGTCTGTGCCAACAGCAAAAAAGGAAAATATCCCCTCCTATGTTCGGCTACACAGATTAAAAGAAAATGAACTGGGCATTTTTTTGAGTTGGTGTACCTCCTCCACAATAATCCATTTTATAACTCTGGCACAGCTCCGAGAGCCTTCCCGACACTATGTGGATTTATATTTCTCCGAAACATTTACAAATACTACTGCTTTATGAGTGAGTTTGGCAAGACTTACTGTAGGATGTATTATCCACATTAAAGCTGCTCATTTTCCCTTCATGCCTAATTACTTTAATCATAATCTTGACTCGTGATCACTTACTAATAAGCTCAAACTTGACACCTTTTAGATTGTCAAGATGATTTAAATTTCCTGTTTCTATAATGCATCTTAACTTCACAATCTGGCCGCACTTTCACCTTTATTTCCACTGTGGAGAAAGGAAACGCCAACGGTAACCGCGCACGGCTTCTCTTTGACAAAAGCAAACAAATAAAGAAATGAATCAAAATCTGATAAAGCACTTTTAGCACTGAAGTGGAAAAACACTCCTGGTGAGGCTGTCGCCTCGTCACAAGACACGCTAACGGGCAGGGAAAGTCCTGCTCTTTCATCCAACCACATACACCTTTCATAGTCTGAGTGGCCCCCGGCGGTTTGACAGCCCCGTGGTGGCCCCGCCATCAGGACTGTCCTGCACAGGAAAGAGGAAGCCCCCTGAAACAATACGCCTCGCCTATTGATAAGTGAGACATCTCTGGGCCTCCTGACAGATTGCACGGGGCCAGTAGAAGCCACGGCCGGGAGACGCCTATGAGCGTGTGGGGCGACGTGGGGGTGAGGCGGGGTTACGGTGGATCCCCTGAAGGGGTGTCACTGCTGGGTCGCTCTGCTGACTTAGATGTCAGTCAGTGTAAACATGTACTGGGATGTGAATGCATGATGTTTTGTGTGTGTGAGCCAGCGTGTGTGTTTATTTTTCTATTTATTTGTGTTTGTGTGTACACTACATCGTCTTTCATGTGACTGGTCTCTGTGTAGACCTGATGTTGAACAGTCTTGTGGCTTCTCCTCCCTGAGGCCGCCTCAGATGTCACACACAATGTGTGACTAACACAGCTTCCTCCCCAACAAGGCTACTTTAGAGTGTCCTAATCATTCAGGCTGTTCTTATACACCGTTTGTAACTATACCTAAAATAAAGTAAAGCACTGTAATTCGTATATATCTCACAAAATCAATTTGTATGTAATCCAGGTATTCGTGAACCAGGAAGTATAAAGAGGGGTAAACGCTGCGTAGGGAGGAGTTTCGGGGTGGATGGGTGGGTCAAAAGACTTTGGCCCAGGAGACCGGTGTTCGTACCCTTTGTGAAAGCAGAAGTCAACATTGATTAATTTGTCATGTAACGTCCGTACTTAAGTTAGGGCACTAGTTATTTTAACCCAAACCCGAACCACAATCTTTTCCTAAACCTACTAAGTAGTTTTGTTGCTATAGATGTTCCGATACCATTTTTTTCCTTCCTGATACCGATTCCGTTACCTGAACTTGGGGTATCGGCCGATACCGAGTACTGATCCGATACCAGCGTGATAAAAAAAATATATATAGTTATTATTATTATTATTTAACAGCTGTTTACTACTGACCATGTTGTTGTGTATGGCCTGGCTCAGGTTAAACCCTTTGTAAGAAATGAACAAATACATACAGAGAATGAATGCAGTAGATCTTTCTTTTATTATTCAGTTTGTTCATTACAAACAACATAACTAAATGAAGCTGGAATAAATTACAATTCTGTATTCTCTTAACTGTCTCCTCACTGGGCAGCCTGTGTGCTAATTTGTGCTGCAGGGTGCAATATCAACACACCCTACTAGGGTTCTGCCACCACTGGAAACGGAAGCCTTACTTACTGAACATATCGCCATTTTACTTGTTTGATTTTCCACTGTGAAATATTGCCAAATGGCTGATATTTTCCTCGCTCTGACTACCATTAAAATCTCCACTAGCACCGCACTGTTGTTAATTGCTATCGTCACATGAAAACTTTCCTGCAATCAGTTCTTCTTCACTGCTCTAAAACAGTAGTAGCCAGTGGCAGCCATGATACATCCAGGGCGACAGCACAGTGAAGGCTACTGTTTTGGAGAGGCGAAGAAGAATTAATTTACAGTTAAACAAGTTGATTTTTTTCTGGGTTAATAAGTTATTGTATCGGATCGGTGCATAGACTGGCTTACTCGCCGATACCCGTATCCGAATTTTGGGCAGTATCGGACGCATTTCCGATACTGGTATCGGTATCGGAACAACTCTATTTTTTGCCTAAACCTAACCAAGTTTTTTCCTGCAGGCAGAAGTTTATTTTGAAAAGACTGGGGACATAGGCAATCGTAGGAAAACGCAAAAATAATAGCTTTTCGTAAGATATCATATGAACCGTTGTATGAGGATACGTTGAATCATTAGAACCTAATGTATCCAACTCACACACACACACACACACACACACACACACACACACACACACACACACACACACACACACACACACACACACACACACACACACACACACACACACACACACATGCCCAGGAACAGATATACAAAAACTTACAAAATCTGGTCCACAACTACAAACACACACACGCAGAAGCACAGTATAATAACACACACACACACACACACACACACACACACACACACACACACACACACACACACACACACAAACCCTCTCATGTGCCCATCTGTCGCACCGATAGTATTTCCAATCAAAAATTCAGATCGCTGCCCCTCCCTCTCCACTTTCAGCAACCAGTCCGCTCACCCTCATCACTCTGTCCTTCCATTAGAGTTGCAATAAATGAGAAAAGGTCGAGGCATTTTCTGTGGCTGCATAAAATAGTTCCTGGGGTCAAGTGGCCATCCCCAAGGCGTATTTAACGACCAAAGCTCAAATGGAGACAAACGCTTGGCCCTAACTGTTGCTGGAAACACACATTGGGTGGTAAAGTGTGTGCTGTAGCTGCTGATCACAATTCAGCAAACCAGCTGCTCACCGGTGTGCCTGAACCTTTATGTGTGTGTCCTTGTGTGCACACACTCTGTCCCGGGCCTGGCAGGGCATTGACAAGAGGGGCAAAGACTGTTTATTACACTGAAATTACTTCTAGATAGAAAAAGCAGGGAGGAAAAGTGGTAGAACATTTTTCTCTGATTCAGAGTTTGGTGTTGCGGTATTGTGTGGTCATCTGGATAGTGTTTATGTAATTATTGTACAATCAAACATGGAGTTAAAAACTCAACATGTTGTATGCAGGAACACACAGTTGTACATCAATCACTTCAGATGTACACCAGTACTCAGCCTTGTCGTCGGCCTTCAACTCACATTCGAAGCTTTTCCATTTTCCATTAAATGTTAATCTCTTTTGATTTCTCACCACATATTTTTTCATTTGTAACTCGCTGTATTTCTAGGAAGTTGATCAAAAATCATTTTTGACCTCTGATTTCATGCCGTCCAACTACTCTCATGAATAGAACCTTCAGAGGAACCATTCTTTATTGAAAGAAACCAGTGTGGCTTTCCTGTCCATATACATAATTCAGTTCCTTTTCCAAAGGAAGCAGGTTTGCTTTTTCACATTTATTTCTAAAAGGAATACTTAGATATTCTGAGAAACATGCTTATTCGCTCTCTGGCAGTGTTGTGTGGAAAGATAGACACCACTCCCCTATCTGCTACATCCAGCAGTCGGTTAGCATAGCATATCACAAACACTGGAAACACTTCAGTCTTTGTACAGATTAAAAAAATGGGACATAACAAGTCAATTAGTGAGCTTTAGAGGTGCTGGTAGGTGTAACGATTGGACAGAGCCAGCCTAGCTGTTGCCCCGTTTCCAATCTTTGTGCTAAGCCAAGCTAACCGGCTGCAGACTGTTGCTTCATGAGAGTGGTATCGATCTTCTCATCTAATGCTCCACCATAAAGCAAATAAGGGTATTTCCCCAAATGTCTACTCCCCTCCAGACATGTTTAACACATACATATACTCTGCTTTGAATAATAGTATATCCTCCTTTTCCTTCATTGAAAAATCCAGGATATATGGATATGCAAATATTGTTCATTTGAACAGTTTAGCTGCTGGACTCAAGATGTGTCCTATTTCACTTAAACGTCCATTGTCAGTGTATGTGCAGTGGAGGTTTCAAGCTTCGAACCAATCTCATGGGAGCGCGCATAGATAGCACGACATTACAAGGACATTCCGCATGTCATGAGAACGTGTTTTGGCCTTTTCACGTGTCATCTGTACTCCTCTTTGGTGTGTCATTTACGCCACGCAACAAAACTACGGTAACGTTCGCAGTAAGGTTGAAGCAACAAACCCACTTAGTTAGGTTTAGGAAAAACATCATGGCTGGGCTTAAAATAAGTACGTTGACATAAATAAAATATGTACGGAAACAATGTAACAGAAGGACGGGAAACACGTCAGAATCGTAACTTCAAAATTACTCAACAACACTTTGGGACATAAACACAGGTCGCCTGGTTGAAAGTCCTGTGTTTGTTGGAGCCATCCACCACCCATCCCATCCACGATAAGCAGTCTTTCTCACATTTTTATTCTACGTCGCGTGCTCTGAGTGTAGCATATTTACACGGATGTATTTACATCGCAGTCAATGCAGACTACATGGCGTACATATGACACTCCAAAAGCAAGAACAGCGTTCTTATTGCACATGAAATGACTTGTGATTACCGTGTCATGCATACACCATTTAGTGCCACCGGGCTGCAGGCTTCCACATCACACTTGTAAGTTGCCTATTGGACCGTGATTGGCTTCCTAGTTGTGATGTCACAAATCATGCTCGTAGGTACACGCCCTCAACTCAGATTGACTGTAAGGTGAGCAGAGAGAAACCTTTGAGTGTCAAACTCTGCACATGCATCATTTTGCACAGTGAAGGCCAAACATTCAAGTGAAGTAACAATAAACTAACACAGTTTTGAGTGGAGAGGGACTTTAATGACTGAGTGGAAGTCTAACTTTCTAGTAAAAAATGTAGCTTACATCAACAAAAGTTTTACAGGCAACACAGACATGATAAACTTACAACATAACTCTTCTTTCTCTCTTCTAACTTTCATCTCCGGCCTCACAGAAAGTTCTTCACTGCTCTGCAAAGCCACATAAACATCGGTCAAACCAGATGTCTGCTACGGCACAGAATCCCACGCAGCTATAAATCTTGATCGCCTCTATTTGGTCCTCGTTGTCAATCACAGCCACATCCTAAGTGGGGACTCATAACAGCATGAATCCCTCCACACTTTACACCGCCCCGTACTTCCATTTCACAGGTTTTACTCTTCTCACTTGGTGTGTTACTGTAAAGTTAACAGGCCCGCTGCAACGTTGGCTACAGCTCTCTGAAAACACACTGCTCTTCTCTTGGACAGAAAGCACGTGAACAACCAGAACCTCTGTATTTTTCTTGGACGCGAAACCGACTGTCACATTTTTTTCCCCCCAGTTAAAAGTGGGTTTTGTAAACAGACATAGAAACGTTTGACAGTTTCTACAGCGAGTACAACTCTTCAGAGGTCTTATTGAAACAGGTAAAAATATCAGCATAAGGATTTTGCCCCACATTTCCACGGGCCAAAGAGGAAGAGGAATGCAGGGATGGAGATGGACTCGTAGCCCACGCACTGTATGGTGTGGTCGAACCTGTTTATAGCTGTTGGATTCTTTCCACCGCATAATTTCTTGATTTCCACGGTTCAGCTTTGTCTGTGCACTGTCACTTTTGAGTGCTTACATGAACCACTGTGGTCAACCATATTCACGAGTGCACACACACTGCAGTTGTAGAGAGTTTTTGCCCTAACAAGCAGCTTGCAAAACAGAGAAAACTGCATGAAAAGAAATAAAAACGCTATTGAGTCATGGCCACATGTGAAGCAGATGAGATTGTTATTGGCTGCAGGATCATCAAATAAAAGAACTAGATATTTTTGGAAATTGTTTCATACATGCTAACGTGGCTCGTTCGAGAAATACCAACACCTTTTTGTAATTTTTACTCTTTTTGGAATTGGTGGTCAATCCATTCATCATAAACCTTACATGTGTCTGAAGACATGATTGATAGTGTTTGGGCCTGCTGGGCCGTAAAAACCCTCGGTCCAATGATATCACTGCATTCTGGGTCCAGGGCTCCCAGCGTGAATGTTGACGCGGGCCCAGTGCCAGAATGCTGTCTGCTCCTCAGGACACCCTTGTCTCTTTCCTCAACAGGCCCCGGGGGCCGAAGTGTGCCGTTTCCTTTGGCAAAATAAATGAACCGCAGGGTGATGTCACCCTGCGGACGTCATGGGGAGAGAACTGTCATCAATGAAGGGCAGTGGGGAATCCTCAGTGAGCTCTGCAGCTCTGGTTCAGATAAACAGGTGCTACAATGCTACATAATTGTTTGAGCATGTATTAAAGCTATTCTAATCAATAATCGTATATTAACAATGGATGGAATGACTATGTATATTGTGAAAGGGGCTGCTCGTAGTGAAAAATCCACACCTATCATATCTATGGAGCTTTTTAGATGGGGAGTTTCTGCCAGTGGGCAACTCCGGGGTCTGAAAAGTGAAGCCAATGCGGAAGTGCCTTAAACTTCCATTCTTTCTAATAGCCAGCAAGGGGCGACTCCTCTGGTTGCCAAAAGAAGTCAGATTGTATAGAAGTCTATGAGAAAATGAACATTGTGAACATGAGTTTATGGTCTCAATCGCAAGTTTCAAGTCTTCTTCAATACAGCATGATGTTCATTTAGTAAATTATGGTCCCATTTAGAGTCAAATAGACCATAAAGCAGGGTATGCTTTAAGGCGTGGGTACCTTGTGATTGACAGGTCGCTATCAGATTTTGTCTGTGTTTTCGTCTTACAACTTTAACCCTTTCACAGTGTGTTTTCAGTTCATGAAAGCTAATTATAACCTTTTTGGTGGCCTAAAAATGTCTTATTCAGCGTTCTGTTGTACGTAGCTCCACCCTCTCGTGTCACTTCTGGTTGCAAAAATCCAACATGGCGCGACCGAAAACCAAGATGACGATGGCCAAAATGCCAAACTCAAGGCTTCAAAACGACAGTCCACAAACCAATGGGTGACTTTACGGTGACTATGTCCACTTCTTCTGGTTTCAGCTTATTGTTTTGTTTTTACTGCCCGCGACTTCACTGTTTTAGTTCAGTCTCACCGCTCTCATAGGATCGTTTTCAGACACAGTAGGCAGCTGGTTCCCCAAAAAAACTCAGACAAACCCAATGCACACTACTTGCCCAGCATCAAATGGCAGACAATGTTGGCAACTAGTTTTTACACTTAATGGTTATTTAGCGGCAAAACAGTATCTGGCCCCCAAGTTGGCATAAAATGTATTATTGCAAGTTTGAGAATTGTAAATATTCTAGAAAGTAAGTATGTTGTAGTATTGTTTTGGTGACGCCTGCACTGCAGATGGTTTGTTGCACAGAACCATCTGAGAAGCCGTCATAGGAAACTGTTTGGAAAAGGGCAGGCACTTCCAAAAAATACTTGGCAGGTGATTAGATGAACCACCTGTCAATCAAACTCTTGCTGAAGCCAGTCGGTAGAAGAGCAAAAACATAGTTTCCATCGAGAAGAGTCTTCAGTGCCGTTCTTTGCTCTTCTTTCAGTGAGGAAATACTCTCCAGTTCGGATATAACTGATGATATTGCAGTTACGCTAACCTCTTTAAGAGCCACCATTGTTGTTTAGAATGAACAGTCGCCTCTCCATGTCGCGTCACACTCATAAACCAAGCCTGTGGCTGTAAGTAGCTCCTCACAGGACACCGATTGGTCTGAACCACTGTGGTTTGGACTCAAACGCATTACATGAAGCCTGACAAGATGGATTTTCGTGTGATCATGTGATCGCATGATCGCATGATCGCGTGATCCCGTGATTCTCGAGAATCAAGCCGTCATGCAAGGTAATCTTGTCACTGCATCTTTGCAAATAGGAAGTCAGTTCAAGACAGCACATGATTTAGCAATAAACAAGATGGTTGTTGTCCACCTTTGATATGCCTTTCCTATTCCTTTTCATAAAGATTATATTTCAAATCACTGAACCCAAACACCATCAAAATGCTTTCTGTAGGACATTGAAACTGTGAGGCATGGCGTTAAAGTGATACTATGAAGTGCTGTCATCTGTACATGACAACTGTGACTGGATGAGACAAAAATAGAAAAACATGTGCGAAATGTACGTGTCCTAATAATGGCTTTACTGATAAGATCTCGCAATCACATGGTCATTTTGAGAAGACATTACTCCATAATGCCAGCAATAATCCATATTATCTTATTATATCTCCAGAATGTGTAGAAGGAGTTGGGAATCTCTCAGACTGCTGGTATGCCTTAGTCATCACTGCCCAGCTTAGGTTTCTATTTAGTATTTATCATTCTTATTTCATGTTCACACTGATGCGTACTAGTAATAAAAGCCAACAATATCAATCTAACCTTCAATATCTATTCTGGAAAGCTATACTGTGCAGAATGCTAGAGGACGAAGAGGCATGTGGACTCTAATGTGGCTCCTGCTATCACACAAAACATCGTAGCCTTGTACTCAAGGACAAACATTTTAAAATGCTTCTGAATCTTAAAGACTTGCAGCATTCCTAGATTTGTATCTTTACTGTGCGCTTGTTTCTTCACCCAACTGGCAACTTCCTACTCGTACTCAAGGAAATCACTGAAATCTTAACCCTCCCTTATGAATTTTATACCCCCAACTTTACCAGTCATACTTGCCCGGTCATATTATGTATGTGAGAAAGTGGCCGGGCACCGGGGTTCCTCTGTGGCCCCCGGGGCCCCCGGGGCCCGGTGGCGGTCAGGTCACCTTTCCTCTCATCGCTCTTGCCTTGTCTTCAAGCTTCTTTCAGGAACTGCCTCTCAATACTTCCTGACGTCGGATCAAAGTGGGATACAGACCGAACCCTCTCCTTAGCCCCAGAACCTGGGTACGCTTGTTTTTGGAGCCGTACCACCGCCCTCCTCCCCCGACAGTGATCTAATCAGGCTAATGCTGACTCTGGGGTGCAACGGCGGGTTTCAGCGCCAACACGTACATTGACCAGTTCCCTGATGAAAACTGCAACTCAACACTGGCTTTGACACGCTGCGAGAGAGGACATGGGATGTCTGCACCCTGCGGTGATTTCTTTGAGGAAGAAAACAAAAGTGCGTGTGTCTTGAGTGCATATTTGTCTGTGTGTGCGGAGGCGGCAGCGAGGGACGGACTGGTAGAAATATGCATAACTAAACATCCTCAGGTACACAGAGAAATAAGCAAGACTCAAACACAGGCAGAGATCATCAAAGAGTGGGTCCAGGATGTCAGAGGGGGTGAAAGGAAAGGGGGAGGAGGAGGGCTGGAGGGGGTTTCTGAAAGCCTCCCTGGTTGCACACAGCGAGAGCTTGACCTGAAAAGAAGGAGACTTGCCTTTCAAGGATGAAAGGGTGGCAACGCTGAAAGTCAACCGAGTTATGAGGTACTCACGCACAGCCTCAAGTCTGAGAAATGAGTCAGCATGATGTTTGCAGCAAAATTTAAAGCAGGGGGGAGGGAGTGGGGGTCTGCCTCCAGTCATGTGTTTTAATTAAAGAAGAAGGGCGAGCACGCTTCAGGTCCTACGATGGTCGTGTATCCCTGCAGGCCGCGGTTAGCTGCAGAGCGTTGAGGGAGCGTGTCTCTGACTGAATTTGAGTTTTCCTCTTATCCTAAAGCTCCTATCTCAGCACCGCTCTTTGCTCTTTTCTGCTTCTCTCAACACCTCAGTGCTTTACCCACAGTGCACTGCGTCCATCAAGAGCTCTCGCTGAGAACAAAGAGAGACGGCAGACAAACAATATCAACTTTAATTTCTTGTTCCGAAAGCAGCATCTGCAGGAAGAGTGAAGGGTTCCTGGAATGTGCCTTTCTGTTTTGATATCTCCCAATAAAACGGTAATGATATGCTCCCTCCATCTGGATCCAGTTGCCAGTCTGCGCCAGAGGTAGACGCGTCAGTTGTTATTATTATTTTCCCTCTGTGATGTTTGGGTCTGGTCGCAGATGAAGGAAGGTCACTCGGCATACCTTGCGTGCTCTCCTGTAATTATGGAGTCACTTGTTGAAGGTCACCTAATATGGCTTCACAGGGCAACACATCTCTGGGCTGCGTAAATATTCTGCAAAGTAAAAAATTTTTTTTTTGGTCCGTGGTGGTAACAGCTGAAGTACAAGAAACAATGAACTAGTTTTTCTCCCCAAATGTAATTTATATTTTTGGATTTTTGTTTGTCATTTTGTAACTGTGACATAGTGTGTGTATCCACATTTGAATGTCTATATCCTTTTATCCAACCACAGTCTTTTTCTTTAATTATTTTATCAAATTAGTACTATTATATTTCATTTTTAGGAACAGAAAGGGAAATTGTGAGTTGCCATTTAGGGCTGGAACTAAGGATTATTTTCTTTGCTGATTAATTTGTCGATTATTTTCTCAAATGATCGATTAGTTGTTTGGTCTATTAAATGTCAGAAAATGGTGAAAAATTTGGATCAGTGTCTCCCAAAGCCCAAGATGACGTCCTCAAATGTCTCGTTTTGTCCACAACTCAAAGATATTCAGTTTACTGTCATAGAGGAGTAAAGAAACCAGAAAGTATTCACATTTCAGAAGCTGGAATCAGAGAATTTCTTTCTTATAAAATGACTCAAACTGATTAATTGATTATCAAAATAGTTGGCGATTAATTTAATAGTTGACAACTTCATTAATCGTTGCAGCTCTATTGCCAAGAGCCTTTAAGAAACCTTCCACCAAAAATACTCAACTTAAAAACATATTGTATAAAGGACATTGATGACAAATTACTACAATGTTTTTTTGGTTGTTTTTTTTTGAGATGTGCATTCATGCATTGATTGTGATGAAGCCTGCATAATTATATTTTGGGCGTCAGCCATTTTCGTTTGTCAGAGTTCATCCTCCCCGGAGAAGACGCACTCAGCAGGAGAGGCATATTCCAATGACAAGGCTGTCTGCCAGCCTGCTAACTCCATGATTGTTTCCAGACGAGTGTAGTTGCCCTCTGGACAGCACGCCTCTCAGTTCTAGAATAATGGCCAATTACCAGGAGGCAGTTTGTTGAAAGGATGCAGCCAGGAACTACATCTGCCTTCAAACAGCCCTCAGACCCAAACACATGCTCTGGAACAAACTACCTTCAGAGAGGAAATGCATTCAAAAGAACCAAAACTGCCTTCAGTGCATCATGTGACTGTTGAGAAATGCCTGAGCCATGATGACTGACATGAGAACTGGGATATGTTTTACCAGATATTGTTGGATGGAATGAAGAAACGTTTGATGGAAGCTTGCGGACACAAATGACATGCGATGAGTATATTAGGGTTGGGTGATATGTCAAAATATTCCAACCACTGTCAGCCCACAGCCCGGTCTCATCAAATGGGGAACGACATGAATGAACGACACGGTAATTTGTAAGTCATTTCGCGTGCAATAACAACGCCTTTGTTGCTTTTGGCGTTTCATGTGTACGCCATGGAGTCTTTATTGACTGCAATTCAAAGGCATCCGCGTGAATATGCTGCGCACAGAGCTAGTGACGTAGAATAAAACGTGAGCGAGGCTGCTTATGGTTGGCGGGAGGGGAGGTGGAGGAGTCTAACGAACGCAGGACTTTCCACCTTGAGGCCGGTGCTTGTGTCGTTGAGTTATTTTTAAGTTACGTTAGTGACGTGTTTTCTGTACTTATGTTACGTTGTTTACGTACGTATTTTGCTTAGTTCACAGCGTTAGTGTAAGCCTAACCATGATGTTTTTCCCGGCCATGACCGTAGTTTTCTTTGCCTAAATATAAACACGCCCATTTCAAGGTAATGATGTGGTGTGAAAGACACGCAAAAAGCTTTTCCACAACATTAAGCCTGTGGCGTATAAATGACATATGGAATGCCTAAAATGCGTCATCATGACATGCGGAATGTCCTTAAAATGTCATGCTATTTATACACCTTCACGTGAGATCGGGTTGCTGCCCAACAACCCACGATTGCCGACATATCTGTGCAGGTGTGTGTGTGCGGCGCCCGCCGAAGTTTCAGCTAGGACTGTTCGAGCTGCGAGTTTGCTACGTTCCACAAGCTCTCTTAGCTTAAACAAAAAGAACTCACAAAATGTCAAGAAAGGAAATAATGTTACACCTATTTTCCTTATTAAAGAGAAAAATACAACCGTACACCCAGGGTCCGAAATTAACACCCGCCAAGCGCCAAATGCGGGTAGATTTACCATTTGGTGAGTAAATTTCAGAGAGCAATCCACCACATTCATTTTAGTGACAAGCTGCTCCTCCGAAGTTTGATCTTGATAGTAGCCTATACCCAACGAAATGTCAGGAAGGTATAGATACCGCCCAAGTCTAGTTTTCAGGCTTGAATTGGTTAACCGTTGATCAAAATATCTGTATTGTTTTGCTTCAAATTTTGCTCTGGTCTTTTCTCTAAGTTTGTATTCATAATACCTTATTATCTCAATGAAATGTACTAAAACAAATATATATGACACAAAAGTGCAATATCTTATTTTGGCCCGTAAAAAATATGCTTGGCTGGTGGATTTTTTCATCTACCAGTCCTCTTGACCGGTGAGTCAAAAAGTTAATTTCGGACACTGTGTACACCTTCTGAATTGAAGTTTCTCTCTTTCACCGAACTAAGAACAGCTTAATTGCCTTGTTAATCCATCGTAAAACACTCTGGTTTGGTCGAAATAAACCATTAATTCACAGAGTTAGATGCGAAAATATTCTGGCTCTACACAGTGTTTTTCTCTCTGCCGTTGCTGGCCTCTACTGGGTTAGCCAGACTTATCTCCACGCTTCGTTTTAGCGCTGTGCCAGCTGCACACTGAGCAGCGCCTCCCACTCATTCTTCAGAGGCAGACCACTGAATCACAAAAATAAAAATGACAAAATTTGCTAAAAAAAAACAACAACTGATGTACAATCGCCGATAGCTTCGTACAATCGCCCAACCCTATATTATTATTCAATGCACTCAGTTTTTATCTTTATCTCAGTTTAGTTCGAAGGTCTGAAATCAAACGTGGCATTTAACTGGGAAACATAACAATGTGGCTCCACGAACACCAAACAAAACTTGGAAGCCACATCCATTAATGACTCATTGAGGAGGCAGCAATGAAAACATGCATCGGAATTTTCATTTGACCTCTTACATCTTGATACGTTTCACACTGCAGTCATGGCTCGCACCTGCAGTCCTTTCAACAAGCTTCTGCAAAGTCAAGCAGAAATACTTTCAGGGAACCAACAGGGGTTCCAACCAGCTCCTTTTGTCACTGTGTCAACACCAACAGCTCAACATATCGCCCGACACAGACCTGCTGCTTCTACAAGCACCCTGAAAGCACTGGACAGTGTCAGAACCCCTCAAAATATTACAGCAGGATATCTGAAGGGGGGGGAAAAATCCTCCTTCAGCCCTTTACTCCGGTGTAAGTGGTCATTCAAGTGTCCACCAGATGTTTCCCTGAACCTCTGATATATTTACTGGTTTTCTGGAAGCTATCAAAAAATAGCACATGAAAAACTTGAGTAAAGAATAATCCTTGCCAGGAATCCACCCACACGTATCTAACAACATCCAATGAATGTTAATAAAAACAAATGTTAAAAGTTATATATTGCAAGATGAAACTAAGGAAACACTCTGAAACTTGACCAGTTGTGGAAGAAGTATTAAGTATTAAGTATTAAGTAGTAATACCACAGTGTAAAAATACTCTGTTACAAGTAAAAGTCCTGCATTCAAATTATTACTTGAGTAAAAGTACAAAAATATTAGAATCAAAATATACTTAAAGTATCAAAAGTAAAACTATACTCATTATGCAGAATGGCCCATTTTGGAATAATATATATTATATTACTGGATTATAATTGTTAATGCATTACTGTATCACATTAATATTACAGCTGGTAATGGTGTGGCAAATTTTAAATACTTAACTGCTGGGGAGCTCAATCTACAACAATATATCAATTTATTAGTTGATTCAGATTATTAATACAAAATATAAATCTATAAAGCAACGAAAGCTGTCAAATAAATGTAATGGAGTAAAATCTAGTAAATATTTGCCTCTGAGATGTAATGGAGCAGATGTATAAAGTAGCATATAATGGAAATACTAAGTAAAGTACTGTACCTCAAAAATGTACTTAAGTACAGTACTTGAGTAAATGTACTTAGTTACATTCCATCACTGAACTTAACTGATACTGTGCAATAAAAAACATCAGCAAAAATAATACAATCATTGCAGGCTGAGTTAAATAAAAGAATAGGAATAATAATAAAAATACAACTGTTAATACAATTAATATATTTTGCACTGTATCATCTAAACCTCACATTAGCAATTGGATAAAGTGGAGATTAATAACAATAATGCAGTTATAAATACCCTATAAATTTGACTGATTTGGTAATAATGCAGGTAACCCTAACCCTACCAGTACATTACCATGTAAGAGATAATGTTGAGGTTGAAAACATCACTAAGTAATAGGTCAACTAAAGGTTGACAAAAAAGTATTTTCTTCTTCTTCTCTGGTTTTTGTGCTTACCTCGTCCATCAGTTTTATTTTGCAAAAACACTCTCAGTATGAGACTAAACAACAAGCTCTTTGACATCTAACCCGGTCATTTTATCAACCGGCGTGTTATGAAGATGACATGAAATGCTGCGTATCACGTGTCGGCTCGACCCCATGCCGTCACCACAGCTGCTTCCTCTTACGGCTGATACAGAGCAGGTGAGACCCGATCGGCTGGCGGCCAGATATTGACCTATCAATCATTATATTGTAGCAACTTCTAATCTCCTCCTCTTAAATCCATGGCATGTATACTGCCCACATGTACAAAGTGTAGACATAAAAATGATTTAGGCTTATTTGTCCTGTAATTTCTAAACATCTAATAATATCTAGGGCTGTCAAAGTTAACGCGATAATAATGCGTTAACATAAATTCGTTTTAAGGCCACTAATTTCTGTAATGCATTAATGTAATCTGTGTGATCTTTCAGAGGTTGCAGCAGGCTCAGTTTTAAAGCTAAAGTGAAGATACTGGCATCATATAAAACCTAAGGAATCCATTGGTACCAACCATGTCATACTAGCTTGTCGTGAAGGAGGCTATATAACGCTCTAAACTTGCGCTAAAGTTTTGCGAGGATAAACTGGCATGGCCATTGTCAAAGGGGTCCCTTGACCTCTGACCTCAAGATATGTGAATGTAAATGGGTTCTATGGGTATTTATTTATTTATTTTGCACAATTTAATACTACACAACATAACAAAAAATAAATGAATAATTTACAGTGCAGGAAGAGGCAAAAAACCCACTGGGCTTATCCGAAGCCTCCACCTAGAGACAAGATTAATATAAAGAAATAATATGACCACATAATGGGTACCCACGAGTCTCTCCTTTACAGACATGCCCACTTCATGATAATCACATGCCGTTTGGGGCAAGTCATAGTCAAGTCAGCACACTGACACACTGAAAGCTGTTGTGCCATATTTCTGCCATATGACAATATTTGTCATAGTTTTGTGTTGTTAATTTATTTCCAATAATAAATATATACATACATTTGCATAAAGCAAGCATATTTGCCCACTCCCATGTTGATAAGAGTATTAAATACTTGACAAATCTCCCTTTAAGGTACATTTTGAACAGATAAAAAAATGTGTGATTAATCGCGATTAATGATGGACAATCATGCGATTAATGGCGATTGAATATTTTAATCCATTGACAGCCCTAATCATATCATAAATAGGTTTGTCAAAGGCTATAACAAACAGGAGCAAATGGAGACTCTTACTAATAAAGTCACATGCATATTTTTATTTCTAGTTTGTACGCATTTCTTCGGAAAATGTGAAATTATAGATTACCCAAAAGTATGTGCTTTACTTCCTGAGGGATAGACTTACTTACTTATTTCTTGTTTAAAGCAGCTTTCTCTCAAATCCAATCACTATAACTGTGGTAAGAGTTTGATCTCATCGCCACCAGCACTTTGAAAATCTGTGTCACATGAAACCATTACATCCATCTGGACGCTGCGGCAAACCTCAAAATATTTCTCCATATTTTCGATGGAACTTTTCCACATTCATATTAACTGCAATTTTCTTCTCTTACAGCCCCGCCTGTGTGCTCCTTTCTACCACAAATCTGGACAAATTAGGAGTCTCCTTTAATCTCTTGATTAGGTGATGTTGTGATAGTGGATATCCGTGAAAGATGAAGATTGATTGACTCCTCTGATGCAGTTGTGAGAATCCAAACATTCCCGTTTCCCCTGGTGATGTCACAGCGTTGGAACCAGGTGCAGAGGCCACTGAGTGCATCGGAGAGGCCCACTGTAATTCAACGCACACTTTACAGCTAGTCAACATGGCTCAATATGGTCCATTAGAGTTTCTTAACAGCATTAAGTTAAATTCCTTGAGATCATGTGTTTTGAATTCATACAGCTCCCATTTCAATCATCTAATTGTGCCTGCACCTTTCATTGAGGATTTTGGTTCCTCTATTTATGAAAATAATGGGCCTTCAAGTGTTCAAAATTTTGAAATGGAGCAATGGGGCCTGGGGGTAAACGTAAACCTCCACCTTCACATGCACGTGTTGCTGTGGTCCTTTGATGATTTTCCACAGCTATTGCAGCATCCCTACAGGAACTCAGAAAATAGAAACATCAGGCAGCATCCTGTTTTTCTGCCTCCATCGTGCTAAGATCCTGTTTCAGGTTGCTGTTTTTGATTCAAATGTACCTACACAGAACCATATAATCCCATAAATTTACATCTGTTTCTAGCTAATTTCAAGGAAACCAGAAGGAGTCAGTGGTGCGGTGAGAAAGACATGATCCCTCACTGCGTTCTCACCAACCAACACTGCTAAGAACTGAACCCCAACTGCTCCCAATGGGTAGTCCAGTGCTGTGCATGTAGCTCGCTGCCATCACTGTTTGAGTGTGTGAACCAGTGAATAAGAGGCAAATTATAAAGTGCTTTGGATAAAAATGTGATATAAATGCAGTCTCCTGTGCTTTAATGCTGGAGAAAATTGGAACCAGCAACTCCTCCCACTTCCCAACTCTATACTAAACTCAATATTTGTCAAGTGGTATAAGCAGGATCATTCACTCTAACCTGTGAAGTTATGGAAAATAAAAAAAAGTCTGTATTCAAAGTATCCTCATACAATGGTTTGCATGATTTTTTACAAAAAGCTTTTTGTGCGTTTTCCTACGAATGTCCAGCAACACGTGACACACATGTCAATTTCCACTCCAGTCTTTTCAAAATAAAAACATTTTGCATTGCATTGTGAGGGCTGAGTAAAATGACCCAAAAGGCATGCAGTGGTTAACCCGGATGACTTTTTTTTAAGGAAAGAGAGGAAATGTAGAGAAACAGATCCTCTTCAGAATAGAGGCAAAACTTTAGTTACTGTCATTAATGACAATACGCTCCAGTCTTTTCAAAATAAAGTTCTGTCTTCAGAGGAAACAACTTGGTTAAGTTCAGGCAAAAAAACTACTTAGTTAGGTTTAAGAAAAGATCCACTTGGTTAGGTTTAGGCAATAAAACTGCTTAGTTAGGTTTAAGAAAAGATCATGGTTTGGGTTAAAATAAAACCAGAAGCGGCTTAACTTAAGTACGAAAGTGACGTGACAAAAACTTCTTAGTTAGCTTTAATAAAAGATTGACTGGGTTAGGTTTGGCAGGTTTGGAAAAGATTGTCGTTTGGGTTAAAATAACTCTGGAAGTGGCGTAACTTGAGTACGAAAGTTACATGACAAACAAATCAACACTGACTTCTCGTTTCACACGGGGTATGAACATCTGTCTCCTGGGCAAACCTCCGGTGTTTTTTGAACAGCCCATCCACCCCATATGTTGATCTTTACACTTCCTGGTTCACAATTACATGGATTACATTCAAATTGATTGTGTGGAATACATACAAATTACAGTGCATTACTTTTCGTAGGTATACGAACGTGTATGAGAGCAGCCTACTTTATTAGCAGTAGTAGCAGCAGTATCACTATTAATAGTATTTGAACATGTGTGCATTTATCTTGGCACTAGATGAGGAAGAAGGGAGGTCTGCTGAAGGGGGGAGTGGGGATGTATAACCAGGCTGCTGCCATGCTGTCTACAAAACACCACAAGTACATTATCTAACAATATACTGTTGTCTGCAATCCGGTCTTTAACTGGCATACCTATAATGTCTCCATCCTCATTGCCATCTCTGTTCATTGTTGTCAGGGGAATTGTTTACCTGCGCCAGTGTTGCTACGTCTGGACTCTATAAGGCTGAATTAAAGATGCAGGAGCTCTGGCTTGCAGTGTGTAACTGTATACTCCCCCCACTGCCCCGGCTCTATCAATCAAACCTCACACCGGCCGACCCTCTGATGGGATAAATGACTCCAAATCTGACTAAAGCCGTTGCTTTGGCACTGGGGTATAAATCTTGGCCTTTAATTTAATAATGCGAGCTCAGAGGGGTGAGGCACCTGGGCTGCGATTGGTCAGGGAGAAAGGAGTCACAGAGGGGAGTCCTTGGGTACTGTTTCCTCTTTAGCAGCCCCTGGTAGCCATCTGCCGGCATCCCTAATTCAGCCCGCTCACTCTCTGTGATAAACAGCGTTTCATTTTTCAAATCACTTCCCTCCTACCTGAGCTTCTCTTTCTCTATTCTTTCCTGTTAATCTATCCACCGCTAAAGGTTCAAAGGGTTATTATGTCTCTGTTTTACAGACTCCTGCTCCATCTCCTCTTTAATGTGCAGTGTTGGTGAGGGAGCCAGGGAGAAAACTTGATGTAACTACTATAATACTTCTCACAGTCTCAGATCTGGTTTCTCTTTGGCTGGTTTCAATTCAGTGGCCAGTAATCACCATTCCTGAGGAGTTTCCACTTTATGTCCCCCTGTCCTCTTCTCTTCAGCCAGCAACAGCAGGCAATCTCATGAAACAACCCCGAGAAGCACTGGATCATTCTGATTGTATGAAACATGCTGACAGAGAAACAGGTTTTTGCTTCTTTGTGTACTGAACACTTCCTTAAGTTTTGAAGGTTTGACAGAACTTAAGTTTGAAGGAGGCTAAATTTAGAGTACACAACTAGGGCAGTCAAAGTTAACGCGATAATAATACATGAATGCAAATTTGTTTTAACACCACTAATGTCTTTAAACTTTAAAGTTAGAGTGAAGATACTGGTATCGTATGAAAATAGAAAACCTGAGGAATACATTTGTATCAACCATGTCATACTAGCTTGTTGAGAAGGAGGCTAAATAACACTCCAAACTTACGCTAAATTTTGCCGAGGAAAAACTGGCATGGCCATTTTCAAAGGGGTCCCTTAACCTCTGACCTCATGGTATGTGAATGTAAATGGGTTCTATGGGTACCCACGAGTCTCTCCTTTACAGACATGCCCACTTTATGATAATCACATGCAGTTTTGGGCAAGTCATAGTCAAGTCAGCGCACTGACACACTGACAGCTGTTGTTGCCTGTTGGGCTTGAGTTTGCCATGTTATGAATTGAGCATATTTTTTTATGCTAAATGCAGTACCTGTGAGGGATTCTGGACAATATTTTTCGTTGTTTTGTGTTGTTAATTGATGTAAAAAAATAAATATATACATACATTTGCATAAAGCAGCATATTTTACCTCTCCCATGTTGATAAGAGTATTAAATACTTGTCAAATCTCCCTTAAAGGTACATTTTGAACACATAAAAAATTTGTGATTATTAAGATTAATTGCGATTAACTATGTACAATCGTGATTAATCGGGATCAAATATTTTAATCGATTGACAGCCATATACACAACCTAACAAGTGGATGTCACAGCAGAGGGGTCAGCTTTTGTCTATTGATACTCCAACAGTAGTAATCAATGCTTAGGGATGGAACTAACTGCTCCCATATGGTAGGGGTTTGTATTGGAGTGAGGCACACTTGTGGCTTCACAAATGACAGTCTTGGGAAGCATTTCTGTAACGGAAACACATGTAGTTTCCCTCTGATGGTCAGGTGTGGGGCAGCGCTCCTTTATTCGGAGATGTTTTAAAGGAACCTTACTTCCAAGGGACGCCTCATCTTTGTGGTATCCCGGGGATTTGTTCAGTGCTTGCCACGTGTTATTACAAATTGAGAACTTTGACGAAACACAGCGCTCAGTCTTGGTGTATTTTGATCCTTCCTTTTTCTCCCCAAAATTACAATTTCATCATCTGCGATTTTCTTTTTATTTATGGTGTCTGTGAGATTGGACTGGGTTGGAGTCAGTGGTTTGTAAGCTACATTGCCCGCCTTGTGTATGCTTTAGTTTAACTTTCCAGAAAAGTATAATTTAGAAGCAAACTGTAAAACCTCATGAGTTGAAAAGGTTTTTTTTGGTTCTTTGAGAAGAAACCAGCCATTTGTAAAACTGGTGAGTGATGAAAACTCCCTTCTGATCACTGGTCACTTGTTCATCACTTAGCAAGACTCTCAATCTTAGGCCCTTTCATCACTCCTTATAAAGTTAAGCGACTGCATATGCGTGTCCTCATGTGCATCGGACACACTGGTGGGTGGTTAAGTGAGACCGAACGGATCATTGCTCTCTCAGCTGTTGTCCTCTGTTTTATTTGGAAATCAGGCAAGTATGACCTCATCTCCCTTGACTTTATTTAGGTCATAAGGCTGTGCGGAGCCCCTCTATACTCTCATTTGTTTTCCCATATACAGAGGTCCCCCAGTGTGCAAGCAGTCAGATGCCTGCAGAGTGACCCTGGACTAGTGGCCAATTAACACGTCACACAACACTGCTATTTTCACTGAGGGAAATGATCGCAGAGGATGCTGAAGTGACTCCCTGCAGTGCCAGCTATTCTGCAAAACTCAAAGGAAACAAAGGCAAATAGAAATAGAGCAACAACTGGAACAATTGTTATTTCACAAACGGGGGAGAGAAAAGCAATTGATCATATAGGTAAAATCATAGTTTCCCATTGGGCTGTGGAGAGAACTGTGACGCTAATATTGGAGAGAATAATGCCGTGCTGCATTTGTGCTTAGAGGGCAGAGAATAGGAGTCAGTCAGTAAATAAGAGAGGAAACACTTAACTACCCCAAAGCCATTTCTCTCTTTGTTTGTTTGGTAGCAACCGTGCATCACACGCATTGCATGCAACACACCCACTCTTGAAAAGCCACCATTGCATTGTGGGGGCTGAGTAAAATGACCCAAGTGGCACGCAGTGGTTAACCCAGATGGCTTTTTTTGAAGGAAAGTGAGGAAATGTAGAGAAACAGATCCTCTTCAGAATAGAGGCAGAACTATAGTAACTGTCAGTACGCTCCGGTCTTAAAAATAAACTTTCGCCCTCACATGAAACAACTTGGTCAGATTTAGGAAACAAAACTACTTAGTTAGGTTTAAAAAAAGATCGACTTGGTTAGGTTTAGGCAACACAACTACTTAGTTAGGTTTAGGATTTGATCGTGGTTTGGGTTAAAATAACTCCGGAGGTGGCGTTACTTATGTACCAAAGTTACGTGACAAATAAATCAAAGCTGACTTCTGGTTTCACACGGGGTACGAACACCGGTCTCCTGGGCGAAAGTCCGGTGTTTTTTGACCCAACCTTCCACCACGACTTCCTCCCTACGTGGCATTTCTAGATCTTTTTTACGTCCTGTTTCACAATCGACTCTCAAACAATTTTGTGGGGTATATACGAATTACAGTTTATTACTTTTCATAGGTATAGCTACGAACGGTGTATGGGTACTGTCAGTACTATAGTACTGTCCACACATATTGTAGATGGTTAGCAAATCTTACAAAACTCAAGGCTAAATCGTGCAATCCCTCATGACAACAAGATGAAATACACAAGGACCATTTTTTGTCACATTTATGTTTCTATAGCACGTAGTTTAAGGAAAATGGGCCATCAGGAATATCTATTAAGAAATTCCGCAGGAACAAACAATAAAGCATTCAGTTAACCTCATGGTTTTCTACTAAAAGTCCAAGGTTAGGTTTCTTTAAAGTAGGTCAAAGAGTGGAACTTGAACACAGGTTCACTATATGAGCCTTAGCTTTAGTCCATAAAATCTAAATGCAATCCTTCCAGGATGTTGCCCCCACAAGGGCTTGACAAATTCAGGGAGGGTTTAAATATGACAGCAGTGTTACTTACCAGAGCGACGGTCGGAAATCTAAATCAGGGCTGTAAAAATAACGAAAGGCTAGGTGTCATCCTTTAGACCAGGGGTACATATTTCACAATCACTGTTAGAGAATCACAGGACAGAAACCAGTTAAAATGTGGAGGGCTAGAATACACTATGAGGCCCATTAGTGGCTCAGCTGAGGTATCTGGTGTCTCATGCATTCATGAGGATCTGTGTGTGGTTATTTATGCAAGCTTTCTCGGAGAAGACACAACCAAAGCATTCGTTTCAAAGGCTTTCTCCCTGGTGGACTCGTGTCTTTCTGAGTTTCTTGGAGAGAAGACGGATATAAGAATACTGTGCATACTTGAAACAGACTAGAGATTAGCTAACCTCTTTGATGACCACAAAGGGAAAAAAATACAAGAACTAGAGGCGAGAATAGAGTCAGTCTAAGGGAGGAGTGCAGAAAAGGTGTCTAAACATGTCTGAAAAAGGGTATACTTTTAATTAATTAGTCATCCAACATTGAAGTGAAGAATGAAAACCATATTTGAAGGACGGTGTGTTACTTGTGCATAAAATCAGAGAGACTGATGAATACATAAAAACCATAGACTGTATAAAATATGGATGTAGTCTCCGTGACGTCACCCATAGGTTTCTGAAGAGTCAAAGTGAAGCTCAAAGTGGGTGGCTCTGGCAGTCGCCATCTTGGTTTTTTGGAACCATATTATATTTGGATCAGAGGGTGGAGCTGGGAAAGAATGAGGCTCGGTGGAGGCAGGTCCTGTTAGCATAACCAACGCTAAGTTAGCAGCTAACGCTACCGCTAGCTAGCTAGCTCAGTTAGCACGTAATTCACGTTGACAACTGTGATATTAATTGGGATGTTCATTATGGCTAGCATAACACAGGCTTGTTTGTAATGTACCTACAGGAAAAAAAATTAACAGCCGACTCCTTAGAGTGCCTTTTAGTGTAACGAGCTAAGCTAACAAGCCAGGTATGGTGAGCGCAGACACCAATACCTGCTAATTAGTGCTGTAACATTATTTAAATAAAATAATACTGTAGGATTTCACTCACCGAAAAAACTGGAGCACAGACTTGTTCAATCAATCAATTTGTCATATGACATCGTACAAGGTACAACTCCAGTGAAATACCATCCCATCAGCTCCTTCAATTCCTGCATTAATCACCATAAAGCACAGCACAAGCTAATCCTTTTTTTTTGCCATACTATGTCCGATATTGCCTGAAAAATTCTCCACTAGGCAGCAACACCACGAACACGGTCGAGAGGTCAAGTTCAGTGACTGAAATTAGCTGAGGTGACGCCTAGCAGACAGCTAGCGGATGACAGCACCCATGTGTCACTCACAGCCACACCCTCAATTATGCCTAATTTAATAATTTACAGGTGAGTTATTTAAAAATTCACCCCCCGTACAGTTGTCATGAAAGGGGAAATCAGCTATTGAGATCAAAACCCATTTTTTGTAACATAACAGTTCTATAATATGTCATAACTGCTTTACTTTAATCATATTTATGCTCTTATAGGATTGTTGTAGTGTACTGTAATTTTAAAGTTTAAATGTTTAGCAGCCATCAGCAACGTGTCAAAGTGTCCTTGAGGAAGATGTTCTACTCCTACTTGTTCACTCTTCAGCTTTACTATCACAGTGGAAGTTAAAGCAGGAAAACCAGAAGCTCTAACATATAACTAATGTTGAAGTCTTTATTTGGTTTGGGCCTTGTTCAGCCTCCTAAAGAGACTTACGGGTCCACCTAATCCCTGGGACGCATTCCCTCCGACACACTCATCCGCTCCAGCCCCCCCCTTCCCCACACCCACCTTTTTTTATAGCGTATCATACCAAGACACGCAATGAATCGCTTAGCTCCTTCCCTCTGCAGGGGCTCTGTGTACATGTATCCATATATTTCCACACCATACCACCTTAGGCCTTTTTTATCCTTGGCTGCCCTCAAATTCTGAAAAAGCTTGATCCAAGCCTGTCTCTGGACAGGATCAGTTTTGATGGAAACCAGGACCCTGTTGCATGGGGTAAAAGTTAGCACGTTGGCCATCAGGGGAACGGTGTCTGTATACACGTTTTGAGACACTGCACCCCAGAGAGGAGAACTTAACTTGGGTTTCTCTGCAAGAACTGAATATCTGCTCTGGGAACTCCGATAACTGCCTCAGGACCACATTTTGAGTTCTTACTGAGCTGTGGAAGGTTTCGAACGGTGGGAGAGTCTCAAGCACATATGTTAAATGTTGTGGAATAGAAGGGTCAGCCAAACCCGGCTTTGCTTCTCTGAACATTGTATATTATGAATAAATGATGCATTGTGCTGGTCAGAGCCCATAGGCAAAATTGCTCCTCCATTCTAAAAAACTATGATTAAATCAACCATATTTTGTAATCAGTACTTACGATATTATTTTGTGGTCCATCAAGGTTGTTACAAGCTTTATTTTCAAGCTTATTTGTTTGATTTATTAGGATTTAACTTGGAAATTTGACAAGCAGTTGAAAACATTGCAACCTAACCTCTAACCGCAAAAGAGCTGCATGTGTGATAGAGACACATACTCAACTCAAACATCAGGAAAAAAAAATATCCCTATTGGGACATGAGAAAATGTCTGTTTCCCTGATACTAATCAATCTACAGTCGTACATTTGGGATAATATTTTGAAATAAAACTTGTTATTCAGGAAATGGCTAACAGGCATCTCTCAGCCAGTCCTGCTGGGCCTTTGGATTTATAGAAGTCATTTATCGGGGCTCCAATCTCACCTCAAAAACCTCAGCCTAAAAGAAACACACACAGACAGATTCGCAAAGGTACACACATCGCAAGAGCTTAGCAAAGATAGACATACTGCAGGCTTTGCGCCTGCCGTCTGCAGATAAACACTGTCCATGGGTTGACGCTGCTCACACTCCCTGGGATTCAGCCACTTTCTCTGTGCCTTCGCCCTCCAATGTCAATGTTTTAAACACAGCTTCTCACCAAGAAAGATAGCATGGCTGTAAGGGAAGTGTAGATTTTCTCCTCTGGCTTTCCATGCAATGCTACTGCACTGAAAACCAGTAAAAAAAAAAATCACTGACATTAAAGGTGCTAAATACAAGACTGGGAGCATCTTTCTTGAGTCCACGCAGCTCTCAACATGGCGATGGATGAGCCGGCGGCTCGCAGCTAACGGTGCTAACAGAGCTAACAGTGAAAGCGACGGCAAAACGGCTGACAGTCCTGGTGGGGAACCGGAGGGTGGTGCTACACTTCTGCAATGGCACCGTGGGTCGGGGCGGCGTTAGGCTTGTCGTGGTAGTCGGTGTTACCGGTATTACACGGTGGTCGGGCACACACCGATTACATTACGTACCCACCACCCCCACCGCCGTTTTGCTTTTTTACAGACATAAAACCCATTTAGTTCATTTTGGTGTATCAGTAGCATGTTATCAATAGGTAGTCAGACAACGGACACTACAAACTGAAAGCCAATGCATCTGCTACATACTGAGTAACAATACAGAAGAGTAGGAGTCAGATTTCACACACGGGACGAGAGAGAGTTGACAAACAAGACGATGGCAGTGGATTTGGTGTCGAAAAGCCTATTTGGCAATATTTCAGATTTAAACCCAATGCTATAAGGGAACCATAACGTAAATGAGGTAATCGCCGCAAGGAGGACAGAGCAGCCACAGCCGGTGTGCGCGGCGCAGCAGCGCCAGGTCGACCCGTGCGGCCTCTCAGTAAAAGCTGGACCGGCGAGGCCAGACACACAGCCATCCGACAGTAAAGATCAAAGTAAGCGCGCTACACATATTGACCATCATCTTTTCTTTTAAAATGTTCGGTGTAAGCACCTAGAACCATGTATGAAGACACTGTTTCATGTAAATCGATCATGAGGATTCTGATTCTGACATTAGTTTGACGTTATGACATCATTGTGACCCAGAAATCATCCAAGATGGCCGCCATCCGGTAGAGTGAAAATGTAACTTTTGAACGGAAAGATCAGTGAAAAAGATCTGGGGGCTAATTTTTTTATAAAAGATCCATAGAAGTCAAATCAATCATCAAAACAAATTAGCCAGAGAATGGTCAAGGAACCAAGGTTTATGACCCCACTAGAGGGAGAGCGACTTTGTTCTCTGCTCAAGTAGACATTACTCCTCTATATCTTTACATAGCAAATAGTTGTTTGCTGCTATATTAATGCTCTGGATATAGAGCACCTTTAAAAACCTTAGACAATATTAGCTGCTCTGCTAACACATTCCATAAAATGCTTGTTGGTTGAGGTTGTACCGATAGCACGAGTCACTTAGATGCTGTTCAATGGTACGAATAGAGAGAAAAAATGTCTGGGAAGCTAATAAGTCATGCATATTCAACATTACACACGTTTCCTGTTGATTTTCTTTTTGCTTTTGATTCATATCTGTGCGTGTAATAGTATAATTTACATGTACGCTGCAGAGCGTGCCAAACAGTAGGTTTCACGGTGCAGGGCGTGTGTGTGTGTGTGTGTGTGTGTGTGTGTGTGTGTGTGTGTGCGTGTGTGTGTGTGTGTATGGCTCTGCCAGCAGTCTGATAATAGAATATGACTCAAAAGGTTAAAGGAGCGTTCTTAACTATTTCTTAAGTTTAATCATGCACGCTAACCGTTTGATGGAGTCCTCCCTTCAATCGCAAAGCTTTCCTCTTCATTACCTAAAATGGAACAGCTCACAAATCAATTGTGGCAGACCATTTTTTTCCTCCTATGAAGGGAAAGGTGCACATTAATTACGTTGTATTTATTTAGCTGGAAGCCTTTATAATTCCACAGGCAGGAAAAAAAAAAAAACCTTGGGGGAAGTAAGGTACACTACGCTAGATAAGTTTCCTTTCTTTCTGTTTCAAAGCCAGTATTTTGTTAAACTCTGAGGAGAAAAATGTTCAGCTGAATCGGAGAAAGACCCATATTACACGTAGACCCTGTCAGGCAGACGTTGATAAGGTGCAAGATACATCAGCATCAGGGAGTACGAGAATAAAGAAAGGCAGTGTGTATTACAGAAGAGAGTTATGCTACGAGTCAAAGATGGAGATAAGAAGGAACAACACAGCAGGAAACGGCTGGTTTTCTCACCACACAAATCTCCCCCACGCAGTCGCTAACAAAGCGATGATAAGTCTGAATGAGACCGTGGTCCTCTGGAGCAGGATTAGTCTGCGGCTCATCACTCCTTCACTGTGAGAAATCACGGTCACAAGGGAACAACATTTCATCGTGTTTCAGGTTTAAGCAGAACGTTGGGCTGGGACAAAGTGCAGGCTTGGATGGTGGGAGGTCGACTGTACAAAAATAGCACCACCATTTGGAACAATCAATACATCTATGGGGCGGGATGTGGCGTGTCAGAAAAATGAAACAACAAAAAGTCTTTTAGTTGCAGATTTTAACTGACAGGAGGAGGAGGAGTGCAGCGTGTTGTTTCTGGTGGGCCAAACACATACTTGGATGCAATTCATATTGGAGTCAAGGAGTAATTTCTTCAAGAACTCACAGATGTATCTCCCAGAGCTGTTTGAATTCCTAGAAACCACCATGCAAATCAGCCTCATCAGTTTAATCAAAACGGCCCAACAGAGGATGATCCACTTCATCAACTATGGTGGCTCAAAGAGTCAGAAACAATCTTGGTCTGCCTCTACATATCACTCAGTGAAAGCATATAATTATCATCCACTGCAGTGTGCAGGACTGCACCACTATATCCATGTGAGGTAGTAGGCTACTGTGCAAAAAGGCATGTGCGTTAGAGCTGCAACGATTAATCGATTAGTTGTGAACTATTTAATTAATCGCTAACTATTTTGATAATTGATTAATCGGTTTGAGTAATTTAAAAAAAAAAAAAAGTTAAAATTCTCTGATTCCAGCTTCTTAAATGTGAATATTTTCTGGTTTCTTTACTCCTCTATGACAGTAAACTGAATATCTTTGAGTTGTGAACAAAACAAGACATCTGAGGAGGACGTCATCTTGGGCTTTGGGAAACACTGATCGACATTTTTCAATATTTTCTGATATTTTATAGACCAAACAACTAATCGATTAATCGACAATGAAAATAATCGTTAGTTGCAGCCCTAATGTGTGTTAAACTCTACTAAAGTAAAAAGGCACTCCGGTCAGAAATTCAGTTCCTTCATTTCCAATAGAGTGCTCCAGGGATGACTTATTTTTGTAAGCCAACCAAGACGTTAGCGTCGCCCTGGGTTCACTCGACAAAAAGCCGATGGGATTTTTCCATTGGTTTTTAGATTATTGCAGAAAATAAGCTCTGTAGCAAACACACGTTTATGATACTTACACGTTTTGTTCAGCAAGATAACCTCCACAAATGAACACCAAGTTAAACTGTAGACAAACTACACCACGGTCGGATGAGCGCGAGTATAACGAGGCTGTAAAGGAGGACGAGTCGGCGTGATGACGTTTAGTAGTCTCATTTAGCCACTTGTTAGCAACTACGTTTTTTTAAGAAACATAAAAGCTTCAAAATTCACGAGTGGGATAATTATTGATGTATTTTATGTCGTAGAACAAAATGTTAAAATCTCTTAAGCTTGTGTTAACCACAGACCTTATTTAAGTCATCTAACTAAAAACCCTTTCAAAAACCCCATTGACTTCCAGACGAGGGAACCGTAAATGCTAAAATGCTAACTCATCTCCGGGTTTCAGGACTCATTCCTGTATCACTCTATAGTGTAGGTTGATATTCAAATGGTCATTTTAATTAAAACGATTACATAATGAAATGCATGAAGAAATAATGAATCAAAAATAATCTACAGGTGTGTCGGTGGTCATTTCTGTATAGACGAGGCTTTCTGTCGTCATCAGAATCCTTCTGTGTTGTCCTGCTTGGTTAAATGAATCTGATTTTGACTTCAGAGTCGTCAAATGAGACGAATCAAATGAAACCACAAATTAGATGGAAAAGAGAGCAGTGCTCATGAAATGAAGCACACAGTGTTACTTTGAAAGGCAGACAGAGCGGAGCAGGGAAGAAGGGATAAAAGGAGGACATGAAGTGGCAGGTATAAGACACCTCATTATAGCAGCTCTCCACCACTTGCTACCAACTTGGAAATGATGACAGATGTGCAGGAGGCTCTCTTTCTCTCCATTTCCCGGCACTGGTGAGATGTGACCCTGTGACTGAGACTAAACAATGCAATCAGCCTTGTTTCATTGACTCGCGCTGAGCCAGTGATTTCCCCTCTGTTGATCCCACATTGTCTTAAATAAGCAGGTATTACCGGTGTCAGAAAATCAACAGGAATCTAAACGCATTTCTGTCTTTTGTTCTGCTTTTAATAACCTTCACATTTTTTTTGGTTCCACAGCATCTGCTATGGCTGCTAAGCTCTACCCGTCCAAACTTTCATTTTTGGGGACAGAAGCTTGGCCCCTGTATATCTTCTGTGTTGGCCAGGATTTGGCAGACTACAGTCTTCAACGTAAGTGACAGCTTGTGTAAGCTCAGTTGGGCCAGCTAGCTGATTCGGAGGAAACCAGAGAGCCAGAGCAGTGTACAGACAGGCAGAAAATGGGTATTTATTACCATGAAAACCATAAATGTACTATTTGATCATGCTGCAAAACCTATATGTAAAAAAAATAAACCCCAAAAAGCACTCAGTGTTCTCGATTAAAGAAATAGTTTGTAATTTCGGGAAATGCACTTTCTGGTGGAGAGTTAAGGCCTTTACACACCGGCAGCCTTTTTCCTGTGCGATTAATTCGCACGTCAATATATTTTATCGAACTTCTGTTTTTTTTATATTTCACCCGCAATGCCAATTTTAATCGTCGAAAAAGCAATGTACTTTTTTTCAGAACGAGGTAGATTTTTCTGAGCTTTTGCACCGCGAATAAAGACATCAACCAGTCACGTTGTGCGGAACGTGTAGAGTTGCACTTATCGTTATGAAACAACAACACGGAGGGCGAACCAAGACGGCAAATGGTATTACTCCATTCAACCTGGACAAAGGCAGTGCTGTTCTTACCTTTCACAATAAAAGCCCTACACATATAATATTCACAGGCGAGTATTTCGCATTTTTGTGTCATTTATTCGTCATGCCCAGGTGTGTAAAGGCCTTTAGATGAGAAGATTGATACCACTATCATGTCTGTAAATAAAGACGAAAAACGGAGGGACCCAGCTAGCCAAGCTCTGTTCAGCGGTAATAAAAGTCTTCCAACATCTCTTAAGATCGCTAATTAACACATTTTATCTTTAATTTGTACAAAAACTGAAGTGTGAAAATGAAAATTCACCGTTTTACAGCTGGATATTTGGCAGACAATGGTCATGTTTAGAAGGTAAAGCATAAATTGTGAAACTCTCTTGAGATGGTTAAGGTTAGACATTAACCTCAAATAGTTAAAGTTAGGATAGGTCGTCGGGCAGCGAGTCTCGCGAGAGTTTTTGCAAGTTTTAGTAATTTGGAGGTTACCTTCTAGATACGACCCCAGACAATTTCTTGGCTGTAACTTCCTGGAGTTTCCGCTGGTTGCCTGGCAACTGCTCAGAGCCTAGAAATAATCCTGTGCATAACCCCGTAAAACAGCAAATGTTCATTCATATAATTCAGTTCTTATAGTTTTTGTAGCTGTTTCCCCCTATTTGAAGCTGTTATGCTAAGCTAAGCTAACCAGCTGCTGGCTGTAAAAAATCGTATTTACCATACAGACAAGAGAGTGGTATCAAACTTCTCATCTAACTCTCCACCAGAAAGTGAATAAGCACATTTCCCAAAATGTCAAACTATTCCTTTAAGTCAAAGACGCAGCTTGCTAGGTTAACACAGACTGTGACAAGACACCGTACACATGTTTCTGCCGGGCTCCTCCCTCACTGTCTTTACAGTGAAAGGATGAGAGCAGCACTGTGAGGAAACACCTGCTATCCATTTAGAGTACATTCTATTGTGTTTGTGCAATGCAGCACAAAGGAGAGGGGAGCCGGTGTCCACGGCCAGTTGAGAATCTGGCCAAAAGCTGGTGTCATGATCAAGAGCGTAAAGGGACAATTAGGTAATTTGGAACAGAAAGCAAAAATGTAATGCGGTGAGCCAAGAAGGTTAAGTTTTTGTAAATGGCAACTTGTCTTTGGGTTTCTCGCTAGAAGGGTGATGAACACGATTTCCAAAGATGTTGTCATCTTGGAAACGGTGCTGAATTTCAGACAGCACGTACACGTACACACACACACACACACACACACACACACACACACACACACACACACACACACACACACACACACACACACACACACACACACACACACAAACAGACGCACACCCACATTCATGTACATTCATTACCCTTGAACTCTCAACTCACATCCTTCCCTGGGTAATACAGTTCAGGCCGTATCCTTCGCGGAACCGTCTTACTGGAAATGTATCTGCTCGTCTTGTGTATCCAAGGAATCCGCTTATCTGATGTTGACTTCCTGAGATCTTGCCGGTAAACAGACCTGAAGTCCGCTGCTCCGTCTAAAAATCACCACTCGGTCTCAAGGGTGAGTGAGAGAGGAAGCTGAGAGGAAGGAGGGAAGATGCGAGAAAGGAAGGAAAAGAAAGAGCTGTGAAGGGAGGGGACGAGACGAAGCGAATGTACAGTTGGAGTGGAGTTAAAAAGTCTGGACAGAAGGTTAGACTGTGCTTCCTGAGGCAGGTTTGAGGCCTGATAAAGGAAATTAAAAATACCCATAAACTCCCCTCCTCTCTCCCAGTCTTCTCCCGCTGTAATGATGCGCTACTCTGACTGTGGTTAATGTTTAAAAGCCCCAGCCATGGACGCCGTTCCAACTAAAATAAAACAACAATGCCTCCCGGGCCTGCAGAAACCTTACAGCTGGACCCCGAGTAACTCAAGACTTCAGAGCTCTGTCATTGCTTTCCGGTACATGTTACATTCACTTCTCAGATCTGCTCCAGACCTCTTGTTAAAGCAGAATGTCGACGCTAATGTCGAATGAGATAACACTTTGTGGGAGAGAGATTTCAGTCCTGCAGACTAATTAGTTATTTCTGGTGGGTTTTTCTAAATTACAATAATGGGTTTGTGGCTCAAGTATTTCCAAAACTGGGATTCATTGTAGCAAGGTACTTCACATGTAATGTCTGGTCTGACGGAGCAAGTGAGGGGCTTTGGTTGTACGGGGTAATTCCCAGTCGTAATGCACACAACTGCTGAATTATAAAGCTGGGCGTTGTTTAGGAGAAGCAAACCTTTCCAAACTCACGTTCGTATGCCTCCGCCAACCAGTCAAGTTGCAGTTTACATCCATGTCTGTCCAAAATGTCATCACTTCATCATTTTATTCTTAGAAGGGCTGTCAATCGATTCAAGTATTTAATCGTGATTAATCGCATGATTGTCCATGATTAATCACAATTAATTGCAAATTAATCACACATTTTTTTATCTGTTCAAAATGTACCTTAAAGTGAGATTTGTCAAGTATTTAATATAATATTATCAACATGGGAGTGGGCAAATATCCAGAAACCCTCACAGGTTCTGCATTTAGCATAAAGAATAATCTCAAATCATAACATGGCAAACTGCAGCCCAACAGGCAACAACAGCTGTCAGTGTGTCAGTGTGCTGACTTGACTATGACTTGCCGCAAACTGCATGTGATTATCATAAAGTGGGCATATCTGTAAAGGGGAGACTCATGGGTACCCATAGAACACATTTTCATTCACATATTTTGAGGTCAGAGGTCAAGGGACCCCTTGGCCATGATACCGAATTTTAGCGCAAGTTTGGAGAGTTATTTAACCTCCTTTGCGACAAGCTAGTATGAGATGGTTGGTACCAATGGATTCTTTAGGTTTTCTAGTTTAATATAACACCAGTATCTTCACTATCTTTAAAACTAAGCCCGCGGCAACATTCGAAAGATTGATTGTGTTAATGCGTTACCATAACCATCCTGGTCTCCTAAAAATTAAGCTGCAACTGCATTGTGAATTATGTTTCGACCAGGAGACCGCTGTTGGTGTCCCATGTGAAACTAAAAGTCAACATTCACTTTTTTTAATCATGAAGATTTCTTACTAAACCTAACAAAGTAGTTTTGTTGGGTTTTTGTTTCAAATTCGTTTTCATTTTAAGCCAAACCATGATGTTTTTTTACTGAACCTAACCAAGCAGTTTTGTTGCCTAAACCTAACTAAGTAGTTTTGTTGCCTAAACCTAACTAAGTAGTTTTGTTGCGTTTTGTTTTTGTTTCCATTTACAATGTTAACCACGTGTTTCAAACTGAGACCGCATCTGAGAGAAAATATGTTTCCCTCGAAATGTAATTTAGAATGCAGTTTGTATGGGAATGTAATTTTGTAGGAGACAGGGTTGCCATAACATGCTTGTGTGGTAAGTTTGAAACTGGATGGTGAGCTCAATGAACTAGATGACCTGTCTAATGACCCAGAATTAAACAGCATTTTCTTAATCAGTGGAATAAGTGCAGGGCTTCCTAATAACTAGCTCCTTGCTTATATCTAGTCTATCTCATTCAGTTTTACTGTGTCAGCCAGAGAAGCTGTGTTTTTGATTTGTCTGCGTGTGTGTGTGTATAATTCTTATCAGCTGAAGTCCTCCAAACCAAACGACACAATGCATTGAATGTAATTGCCTTAAAGATGACCCATATTAGTGTTCTCTGAGGATAGTCTCACTACTACTGTATGCACTGAAAGCAGAGAAGCTGCAAATTGTCTTTCACTTTGTGGACAAACAGTCTACATTCAAAAGAGCAGCATAGTCATAAATGTATGTGCGCCGACCCTCACACAAATACTGTACACACACACGCAAACAATGTTGGAGGTAAGGGTGGTCAGCCGCGGCCTATCAGCTGGGCTGCAGCTGTCTGTGTCACTGGATTAGCAGTCACACCTCATCATCCTGTGTGCAGAGCTAATCACAGGATGCCCAGCAGCCAGCAGGAGACCATTAACACTCAAGGGCACCGCAGTGGAGTGCGAGGGCCGCTCGCCCGCGCAGAGCCGGCGTGGCCATGTACGGCACTAACAAGCCCGCTCATGTTCTTATGGACATATGCGGTTACACACACACACCTCACACGCAAACATACATGCAGTCTGCAGTAGCTCAACACACACAGGCAGACGGTCCTCGGCACTTGTCCGGCGCCGCTCCAAGAGAGAAACTGAATAGCTTTAATCGTGGGAGAGCGGTGAATGGCCGGTTGATTTCAGCATGTGTGTTCATTTCCTGACCATCAATCCCACAGTCCATTTGGCTCAGCACACACCGGTGATGCAAACCATGCAATTGGAGGAAACCCAGTATCCTATTTTTTTTTTTATAACACAATTACTATTCAAGAGGGAATTACAAAGAAAAGCCAATGATTAGCTGTCATGCTATTTCTAATTCCAAAAACACACAGGCAATTGTTCCTCCTAACAAGTGTATCAAACATGTTTTTAGTCTTATTTTGTTTCAATGAAAACTTGTGCAATTAAATGTTGCCTGCTTTCAATGTTGACTTCAAACACTGCAATCAATTATGGAAACCAAAAAATTGACTACTTTGTCGCTATTGTTGAAAACATCAGAACAATTGTGGACATATAGAAATTTTAATTAATATTTAGTAATACTTGCATGCTTTTGTTTCTTTTTCATGTCATGCACAGCTTTCATTGTTCTCATACGTGGCCAGAGCAGTATACATCATCTTTCCAAAAAAAAAAAGGAAAAAGATTGGCCTTTTGAAGTGTTTGTTTTTATGCAGCTGCAACATCGTCCCCTTTTTTATGCAAATTAATTTCATTATTATGACTTCTCTGAGTGTCGGTTTTTCAGCAAACGGGTAAAAACCAAGAAGAATGCACACGATATCAACAAACAAGCCATTTAATGACGCACCTTCAGAGCCAATTCGCCCATTCAGTGTTCAAAGTTATTGTCTGGAGCAGCACATCAATAAACGCTTATTTTCTCGTTTTACGCATTCATTTGCCATCCTTGCAGTGTGAATTAATGGGACAACAGAGGAGAACAGAGGAAGGAGGAGGCAAAAGAAAGGTTGTTTTCTAAGAGGAGGCTGAGAGATGACTGACATGACATGACAAACTTTCCAAAATAGGTTCTCCGGAAAAACTTTTTGTCATATAAGCTGTATAACAGAATAGAAAAAATACAATATAGGTCAAAAGTAATTAGCCAATTTGTCATGCAGTACATGTAATGACCCAGCCCTAAAAGTAGCAGCTACATTAGCAGCAGTACTGTAGCTACTGGCTGTAGTGGTAGTCTATGGAATGTTTTTTTGGAATTGAATAGTTGTAATCCACAGAAGACAATTCACAAATGTGCAAATATCATTCCACGTGTACAAATGGATGCACAAATGCATATACAGGTATATCACTTTACATTTAAACCTATAACATTTTTATGTTGAAGTAAAATACGTCTTTACAGAGTAAGTTATGCGTATTTGCAAATCGCCCTATATTTTTGTGGATGTGACTTTACACAACACAAATACAAAAAACATGTTTGTGAATAGTGAAATATTTGTGGATCATGGTACACATTTGTGGATTGTCTTCTGTGGAATACAACTGTTAAAGTCCAATTAGAACTTCAATAGTAGTCACAATAAAAGTAGTATTATATTAGTTGTACTGTAGTAGTAGGAGCAGAGATACTAGACATAGTAATACAAGGAAAAAAAATGTGGTGCAGTAAATATAAAGTGAACTCTATATTGGTTTACTGTAAAGTTGGAAAAATGACAGGAGACAGCGTGGGTGGATTTTTGTATGCTAACAAATTAGCAGCTTTGTTAACAACAACCTTGTCGAAATGTTTCACCTTTAACGAAGCTTTCAACTCCTGGCTTTCACTTTTTCAGAGAGACCAAATGAAAGGAATTTTCAATGAGAGACTGCTTTGAGCTACAGGAGTGAATAGAGCTGTGTGCTAGCCTGGAGGTGACGTCAAGACTTTGGCGATACTATAAAGACACGAACAAGGTGGAAAGAAGAGCTGGAGGTCTCCGCACAAGTGTTCATGTGTGTGAACTTCATTCCTGTAGTGAGCTGTATCTTCCATGATGATAATGACCCAGTGGCTTTGTGAGGATCAAACCGATGTCAGCCATATGTCGAGGTGTTGCAAATTAGCCAGATGCTTGATGATCCCAGCAGAGCATTTATGTGGTGATTTTCAAAAAGATGTCAGTGATGGCATTTTCCAGCCCCATCGCCCAGTTACAAGGTCTGCATTACTGTTGAGTCACTGACCTTGACTTGTATGAGATGATGAACTGAGGCCATTTCATAGAAACATTACATTGTATTTCACAAAGTTCTTTCTGTTGGTTGTTTTGTATGCGACTCTGTAGCTTTGCATGTTGTTTTGGTGATGTTTTAAAGGCTTTACATTTTATTGCTGTGGTCATGATGGGAAAATAATGAATTTTATTTGAATAGACACACACTAGCTATATAGAGCATTTACAGACATGGCTGAGGTCTGAAAACCGTGCAGTCTCTTACTTGTGTTTCAAAGGTTTCCTGCCTCGCTGTAATCTGTAAGTAACATAATTCAAGGGATGGTATTTCAATGTGTAGGACATGTTTACGGCTGATCAAAAGTAATGTACATTTGAGTGACTGTTGGGCAATCTCAGCCTGCTAACCTTCTCATGGATCCTCTTTGGTCTGGTTGCAAATTCTGAACAGACCTTTGCCTACAATGCACAATCCAGAGGCGCTTTTCTGGCACTTAGTCTCAGACATCTTTGATGCAGTCGGTTTTGAGGCGAAAGAAAAGAAGGGTGTGGGTAATTTGACACACTATAAGCTAAACTCAGCTCTTTTTTTTCCCGCACTCATTGAAAACACTCCATTAGCGAGCAAAACACTGGAGTGGTTGTTGTGTGCGGGAGATCGACTTGTTCACGGTTGTAGTGTATTAAGCTCTGCTCCCATAAGTATTAATCTGCCCTGCTTATCTCACCACTTTGATCGAGGTGAAGCACTTTTTCTTACAGTCTGCACTCAAGTTCTTTTCAAACTTTAAAGGGCTGAAAACTTCACTTTTTTGGCTTTCCTCCTCTCAGCCTCATTACCGCCGTGTTTTCGCAGTTGCCTCTGTTCAAGAACTAATGACAGTTAAGTTTATTGAAGCAAAGCTGAGCAAATAAACAGCTTAAATATTATTATATTATGCAGTACGCTACTTAATGAACCCCATGGCTGTTTGTTTCCACTCTTCCTCTAATCAATTTTGGCCAACGTCAGGACTCTTTAGTCATCTTCGCCTACTCAGCTGCTATTCGAGTTGTGTAAGGAGGACCAATAAAACCATCTTATCCACCTGGTATTAACTATGAGCCACTCCAGCCTTATCTGTAATTAGCATTACTCATGGGATGGAGTTCATGGTGTGTTTACACTGCGGCTTTAAGAGCTCATTTAGGGAAAGTATGTGTAAGACAAGTATTTATCTCTTGCTGCTCACACACTGGCTGCTTTCCAAACCAACGTTTGCAAGGACGGTTGGACCACAGGAAAAGGAAACGGAGCTTTCATATTCTGCTCTGATGATCTGCCTCAAGATGTTTTTTCACACAAGTTGACAAAGAGAAAATGTTGTATGTTACTAATGTTAACCACTTATTTGCTTACTTACTCCTCTTCGTCCCCTATGTGTAATAAGGCTGCAATGAGATCTCTCCATCACATTTTGTCCGTATCAACATGCTGCGTCTCTTCCCATGACAGGAGCATCTTGTCCAGCAGCTCCTCTTAAAGTGGCAGTAGGCAGTATATTTTTGGCATAAAATTCCATAATAACCTTTCAGCATGTTGTAATTCAAGTGTTCTGAGAGAAAACTAGACTTCTGCACCTCCTCATGGCTCTGTTTTCAGGCTTTAGAAAAATCTAGCCCATGACGGGAGACTTTGACCAATCACAGGTCATTTCAGAGAGAGAGAGCGTTCCTATTGGCTGTGCTCCGGTCATGTGATCGGAACTTGGCGTTCCTTCAACAGATTTTACAATGGCTGCCGCATCACAAACTTTCTCATTTTACAGCTAAACCATGCACTACAAGATGATTCTGAAAACATTTGAGGCGAGAAATAGGAATTACAGTTACATAATATTGATTCATATTTGATCAGCGATGCCTAGTTTGACCATTTGGTTGGAGTTCGTGAGTGATTGACAGCCGTCTCTCATAGACAGCAGACCTCAGATCAGCTCTTACTGCTTGTTTTCCTCCGGTCTGTAAAATCTTGCAGATGCCGTTAGGAGCACCGGAGGACACAGAGGCACACGATTTTTTTCAGGTTACCTGTTTCAGCTACTACTGTCACGATATAGCAACCTTTTTATAAAAATACCTTTTTTTAATCATATTTGCTCCAATCTCGCCGACTTCAGCTTTAACTTTGAGACGCAGCTAGCAGGTCCGGTTCTAGCTTTTTGGGGGCCCATATGCAAAATCTTGTTTTTGGACCAAATGCTACTTTTTACACATAAAAAATATTTTAATTTAGCTGCATTGTTAACATCTAAAATAAAACAAACATGCAAATTGTAAATAGATAAAATTACTTTTTAAAATAAAAAAAAGGTTTTGGATAAATTATAAATTTATGAACAAAAATAAACCACTTTTGATGTTTGATTTATGTTAAAGGTCACTTTGAATAATTAAATAATGATAATGTAGAATAACAAAGATTTTAAATTTGGGAGAGTTTAGGTTGTAATTCGGGACAGTTCCGGGAGGATGGTGAAAAACGTTAGTTTAGAGCCCTGAGAACACCTAAGGAATCCATTGGTACCAATCATGTCATACTTGAAGGAGGTTAAATAATGGTCCAAATTTACGCAAAATTTTTGCAACGAAAAGGTCAAAGGGGTCCCTTGACCTCTGATCTCAAGATATGTGAATGAAAATGGGTTTTATGGGTACCCACGAGTCTCCACTTTACAGACACGCCCACTTTATGATAATCACATGCAGTTTTGGGAAAAAACGTGCAGTTTTTTGCATGCAGTATAAATAAGATATTTTTGCCTATTCTAAAAATTATGTATTTCTGGTGTGTTCTTTATACTATGACACTTTTCCTAAAATTAGATTTAAAAAAATCGCAATATATCGCCTTGCTTACAGTATCACAATATATCGCAATATATTGAATCGTTACCCTTATATCATGATATGTATCGTATCGCCAGATTCTTGCCAATACACAGCCCTAGTATCTAATTTAATATTTACTTTCTGGTACTTTCTCTATCAGGTATCTATAGAATTCAAGAAGACAAGAATGTTTAAAATGTTTAAAATTGTATTCAACACTTCTGGTGAACTCTACCATTTCCCTCCCCCCCAAAAAAGACGCTGAGTTCTCAGGTTTGCCCACAGTGGCAGCTTCCTGTCCTACAAGCCACATAAATGCCCTTACGGGACGATAACCCGGCTGCAGTCTCCGCCCTGGTTTTTAAAGCTCTTGGTAGCCACAGCTATGGCTTCCAGATGCCGTCTTCAATGTGTTTTTAGGGAAAAGAAAGGAACTAATCTAATTATATGACTGGGCAGCGCAGGAAAAGCCTGGAAGGTGGGGAATAATATTAGCACATCTTCGTAAATCAGATCCCTCGCAGCGGTCTGCAGACGCCCAGACCACCTCTGTTACAGGGAATTACCGGGTGTGAAAACACAGGGCACAGATTGCCCACACCCCCTTTCAATGCTCTCTCTTCTTGTTAAAACGATACAATTTATAGTGTATGTTAAAAGGAAAACAACTCAAGTGCTGATTATGGTGATTAGTGTTTATCAGCCATCAAATCATGAATAATGAAAACCCTGTTTTCCCCTTCGCTTCATTATACCAAGTCCTTACTTGGAGGTTTCTGTCCCGCTCTCTCCCCGAGAGATATTTTTCCAGACCTCAGTGTGGTGCTTTTATCTATCGGCAGACGGGGCAAGTTGTATGTATTTATTCATTTATTTTGGGGAATGGAGTGGAAAATAGTGTTTCCGTGCTAATTTAACCAGTTCAAAGGGATCAATCTGAGGAGGGAAATTCCCAAGAAATAGCATTAAATCGTCTCAATGAGCATGATCCTTATCATGCGGGCTCTGGCCCCTGCTGCACACAATCAGGAGAAACGACGAATCGGAGGCTACATCTGTGGAAACTGTGAGCGGGGGGCTTTGAACCCCAAACAATACCGCGTTGATAAAAAGAAGGTAATTCTGCTGGCTCTTGTGCGACGACTTGAAAGATGGTGTTTAATTGCCACAAGTGTAGAGGAGAGGATGAGCTATTTATGAGCTACTTCTGCTCTGCATTCCTGTGCAGCGAGCCTGAAGGACTGCCTGGGACCGGGCTCAGAGCTCAGTGCTGTCAAGAAGTTACGTTTGAGAGAGCCAAAGAGAATCATTGAGATTCAACAGCCCAACTGAGTTTGTCATTTAATTTTTTTTCCTTTCTTCCAAAAACACCTCCAACTGTCACTCTGTTCTACTAGAACCCAGGGGAAGGCTACCTCTCTCTCCAGAGGCTGTCGGAGAGGGAAAGTGTTATTTAGAAATTCACAGGAGAAAAATGCACGGTACTCATTCAAGATAGACAGGACCCAAATGTTAGCCTGTGCCATCAAAAAGACACAGCTGTCCTCACCCTCCCCGGCTGTCATACTCTCTGTTTCTCATCTTCAAGGACTCCTGGCTCTGCCAAATTCCTCTTCCTCTCCATCTTCCACGCTCTCAGCCACTTCCTCTTGCAAAACTCTTTTGCTTTTCTCCGTCACCGCCTTAATTTTCCTCTCTCCAATTTCCCCTTTTCACTTCCTCTCTTTCAGGCTCCAAGTTTCTCTCGCTCTAACCACTTCTTCTCCTTTCTGCCATCAAACTCTTCCCTCCTCGCCTTCCTCCTGGTGGAATTGGGTTGCGCTGTAGTGCGCTGGTGAGATGCTAATTAGCAGGTGGTGCAGAGAGACGCACGGGCATCCTTCCACATAAACACGGGGAAACGCGTTGACACCAAGGCCGCATGCACTACCTATACTGTTTATAGCAATCACCTGAAGGTCTGATTAATGTTTGAGTTAATCAGCGGGACAGGAAGGAGTTTAGCGGTGGGCGTGCGAGTGAAAGAGGAGTGGAAAGAGAGAGACCAGTAATATGTATCTCAACATATTAAATGACTGAGTTTATATCTTTCTGCAGTGATATTAGTGTGTGTATGTAACACATGCAATTAAGTGGATTTGAGTATTTCACCATAAATCTATTTAAGTTTTTAACCACCACGTCTTTGTGTATAATTCTGAGGAACTTTGTTTTATACATTTTCAATATACGACCTCAGTGATGGGTTGATGCTCGGGTGATGTCACTATACTGGCCCGATTCCCACTCATTGTCCTCAGAGGAGAGAGCTGAGTTATCTGTCCAAAGTGCTGTCAGCAACAAACAAACAATAAAAACCTGCGAGCATTAAAGAAAAAAGGTCTTAAAAGTTACAAAGCACAAAGTCCACGCCAAAGGGACATACTCTTCCCCACAGAAACACTGCTCCTGAACTGCCCTTAAACAACTTGCTTGAACTCCTGCCTTTTCTTAAACGAAGCATTTCAGACAGAGGGGGAATACGGGTATATTCAGATAGACTGTATGAGAAAAATAAAGAGTTTTTTTTTTTAACATTAAAGCATTTCAACGTGTTCTAGTAGAAATCCAAAATACAAGTATGAACCTGACAATGAACACGATATGTCCCCTTTAAAAAGTCCCATTTAAAAAAAAAAAAAAAAGTACTATTTTCCTTTACTTTCTCATTTCGAAAGGTGGAAAAGCTTCTGAAACGACACTATTTTTCTGAACGGGTCTTTTAAGCCACATCTGGAGTCGAGACACTAAATACGGATTAGCGTCAAGCTGATTAGGTTTCATTATGATTACTACTACATCTGTTGTCTGGGCCTTGTAGGTGGAATTAAAGAGGAGCCGGGAGTTTAAAGTGAAAATGTTATGTATCCTTTTGGACTCATTTCATGAATTTCATAATTTAGTTTCTGTAAAAAAAGCAGATGGCAAACTGCGATCATTTTGTCCACCAATGTCTCCCTCCACCACATTTTCTTTTTAAAAGTTGCTATGAAACTCTTTGCGAGAGAATATTCTGCTTTTTTGCAAATTGTGACACTCCTATGTTTGATCAAAGCTCTCAAAATGTCAAGTTATTCCTCATCGGCGTCATGATGGACGGTCATAATGAAGACCATGATATGAGCACTGGAGACAGAAATGATGCGTTATTGCAGATGTGACTGCCAGCATGACTTGGACATGAATGGAGTTCCAAATGTTGGCAGGTTTTAATGTGGTTTTTAACAGTTTTGGCACAGGAACTGTAGCCTGTTTGGGGTCACTGGATGATAATGTATGGTGATCACTGTTAAACCCCCACAGACAAAGGCTGCTTTCTAAGAAGCAGCTTAGTCAAAGTCAAGATGTATTTCCTTGTTCTGGCCACAGCATGGCACTCTTCAAATTGAAATGTGACCTCTTTCCTGACAGCTCCTGCTCTCTGCTGTGGCATTTCGAGTCATCATGTGAGACCCTCGCCACGTCTCTTCGCAGCCCCTTCCCTGTATTTAGATTTCATGATGAATCCCATCCGTGACAAACCAATCACACATGCCCATCAGTGAAGGGACAGTGCTACAATCGGGCACAGCGGGATCTGAGGGGAGCTTCCTTTGAAACTAGAACACGACTCCACTGAAATTAATCCCCTTTCCTCCCTAGTCCCTGTTTTTTTTATTACAAGGCCCCTCTCCTGAAGATCCCCACTGGGTGGTTAGTCTTTCCAGTCAACACTGAGGCTGACATCAACGTAGCCATCTCATTACTCTCCAAGGGATCTGGGAGGTCAGTGCTATCAAGTGGAGTGGTGCTATAAAATAAATTGAATGTTCCGCTGAGGCAAATGTTGAAGGTGATGGACAGTGAGGGCCCCTGCTCAGAACCACAGCTCTCTTCAGCTCCCCTGGGTGCTGCAGACTGGGACCTGAGCTGAGCAGCTGGATGACTGTCTGGGAAAAAAAAAAAAAGGTTGCAGTCGGAATTAAACATGAGCAACCCGACCAGTGTGGTATGCTGGCCATCCGTCACTCTGTGCAGCTCGGTAGAGGTTACCTGTGCACGTCCAGCGGGCCTGTCAGGTATTGGAATGGACACACTCGACTGCACAGAGGTGGAATCAGAATTGCAGATGTGGAAGGAGAGGGAAAAGGAGAATGGAGCCAATCGATGTGGAGTGAACGCCGAAAGTATGAAGCCGCAGAGAGACGGTCTGCATTTCTCTGGGTTTGGCCAAAGATAATGTTAGGCTACAGCTCCACTTGTCATTTCAATGTGATTTTTGAGCTCTGATTCTAAAAATCACAGCTTATGACAGTAAATGACTTTAATTCACCACTTGGCCGGAATATCTTTTTTTATGTATTCATTTAAAGCAGAGTTCTGGTTATTTCTGATCTGGATCCTGTTAGGGATATTCCAAAGTCCTTTTATTCAATGTTTGACTACTCAGTGGTTTGTCCGAAGAATTTGGTCTGCAGAAATAGCTATATTTACAGTAGTTTAGGATTAACTGTGCACTTATGACAAACATTTTTGGCTATTTTAATGATTAAACTGTATTTCCAAGATGCCAACATGACTATGCCTCATAGTATGTGGTTGCCTTGATGTAAGAGGTTAAAATAAACAATGTCAGATGACATCCCAAAATGACTGGAAAAAATATCAGTAAGCCTACTTTCCCATCCGCATCACTATGTTGAAAAAGATGTGCTTTAGAGCAGAGGTTTTAAAAGTCTGAGACTGTAGGCCTCCAAACAAAGCAAAGCTTGGAATAAGGAGGGTTTATGATAACCTGCCACTGTGGCTGGTGGATTGCAAAATCTGCCAGCTACTCAATAGATCACCATTGTTTTTTTGGGGCTGGTCAGTAAAGCAAATCTAGCAGCCACTTGCATATTTTACCAGCATTTGGCTGGTGCTAATTTCCAACCCTGTTCTACACCACATACATAAAAAAGGTCAGTCCTGAGGCATTTATTAGTTTCTGACTTCTGGAAAGTAGGAAAAGCAGTAAAATTCCCCAAAACTACTGCATCTCTTTAACCAGATCACACACATTTAAGCTATTCTATGTGATCTTCGTTTGATAACTAATGTAATAACTAATGTAATATTTCTTTCACTTCCTGAGCCTCCACTGAAACTGTTTGGAGCCCCTTTGGGGAGGCCCGCCTCGCACTTTGAAAATCTCTGATTTAGAGGCTTTCGAATTGGATAAAGTATCCTCGGTGCATTAAAGGGATAGTTTGGGTGTTTTGCAGTGGGGTTGTATGAGGTACTTATCCATAGTCAGTGTATTACCGACAGTAGATGACGGTCAACACACCTCCAGTCTGGAGAAACAGACAGGAGTACCAACACCGGAGCAAAGTAATGTACTGCTGTGGACGGGGCCGGCAGCAAAATGTATTTTAGTCACCTAAAAGAAAGGCCCACCTGAGAAAAAATTATGATAAATTTATATTATTTATATTTTGAATATTTTCAGACGGGGAACTGAACTGAAAGTGAACTGAGGACTGAAAACTTCTGTTTTTGTCAACCGAGTCAGCTGGCTTTGAAGAGAGCATAGATAAGATTCACTTTCAGTTCCCAATCGGAAAGGGCTGTTTGACGGGAAGATAAAGCCGTAAAAGTATTCTAAATATAGCGTATACTTAAATGGATGTCAATTTTTTTTAGGTGGGCCTTTCTGTTAGGTGGCTAAAATACATTTCGCTGCCGGCCCCGTCCACAGCAGTACATTGCTTTGCTTCCGTGCTGGTACTCCTGTCTGCTTCTCCAAGCTGGGTGCGCACCGACCGTGATCTACTGTAGGTTATACACTGACTATAGAAGACACTTCTGATCAGGCACACATCTCACCATTGTGTGACTTATTGTCTACACAGATGTAACCTGGTAGCTAAAGTAATGATTCAGGGAGTTTTTTAAGACATTTCAAATAAGTTATTTGCTAATTATTATCTATTTACCAACAGACATGGAAATAAAGCATATCAATTAACTTTGTATTCTTTTCCTGTAAATTTATTAAATAAATTACCAGCTATTTATTACTGCTTATTGGGAAACAGCGGAATATAATTATTTAATAATGTTTATAATAGATATAAAATAATGATAAAAGTCCAGAGTCAAGTCCCAAGTCAAGACAGCCAAACAAAGTATTTTTTGATCAATTTTGAGGTAAATATTGGGGTAATTTGACAGTAATTCCAAAGAAATGTTAAATAGGTTACTTTCTTATTATCACCTAATTACCATGAAAGTTTGCAAACCTGTAAAATTAAGTGTTACCAAATAAAGTTATTATTATAAGTAACAAGCTTTTGCTCAGAATTAACTGGAATTGATTGGTTATAATCCAATAGCAGGGTTCAGATTGAAATGATGTTTTGAATCTCTGTTGGCATTGCATCACACCACTCGGCCGCCACTCTGTAGAAGTACAGTAGGAATGTCCCTCCTTTCTCTAGACTGCCTGGAGTTTTTGCAGCATGTGTAATATGTGGTCCTGCTTCCCTGAGCTTGTAAGCTATCCCCTTTCATTTTCAGACACATGCAGACTTTGAAATAAGCTACATACTGTGTAATAGTTGTATGTTTTCTCTATAAAGTGCCACAAATAATTTATCTGAAGCTGCGCCGCAAAGAGAATAGTTGACTTTGCTGGAGAAGAGAGTACTTTTGCTGCAGTCTCGGATTTGCTTGTAACAGCCGCTGAAACAACAGCGTAGCAGCGGCTCGCAGGCTTGGCACAGAGACAATTTGAAATGTGAGCTCAATTATACGTATTCATGCCCTCACAAATGGCATATGTTGTTAGTTATAGGGAGTAACTAGTTCAAACGTGGATATGCACTGACAAACGGTTAAGTAATTATTCGCCTGTAATGACTGAAATAAGGCATGATGAGTCAGACAAATTGTTTTAAAAATGAAGGAAAAAGGGAGGCTGGCTTAGCTTTTTCTCACGGGGCGTTTTTTACAAGAAGTGCTAGGCTTGACATGAAGTATTTAAAAAATCTATTCAACCTCTAAAAGAAGTATCTGGATTGCTTGTTGGTTTCCCAGAAACACCAGGAAAGGGGTAAGCTTACAACTATTCACAATGACTGTCCTCCAGCGCACTGCGGGAGAAGCAATTTGTTGGAAGAAGTAAATCCATTTAGCCCCAACAGAAAGGTGGCGAGCAGACTTAATTGAGGTCTCGGGCTATATTTAAAAGGAGTAAATAATTTTTGGACACAGCAGGTTATTTTGAGCAGGGTTCAAACGGCCGGATGCACATTCCAGTAATGGAAAGATTACTTGAGTTGAAGTTTGTTCTGTGATTCTGGGCAACACAAGCTCCACATTTTCTTGTCATATCTTGAAAGATGTTGCAGTCTGTCCTACTTCTCTGCCTGAAGACTAATAACACTCTCCTTTATTGTCTGAAAATTTGAAGTCTTCTGTCTGCTCTGCCAGAGTAAACACTGGTTTGAACTGCACAGCGTGTCACTGCTAAAAACTCTCAACAATGAATAGCTTATCTTTCATTGTCTCACTTTAAAGGCCTTTACACCCGGGGCATGACGCATAAACAACACGAAAATGTGAAATACTCACCTGTATATATTATATGTCTAGGGCTTTTATTGTGAAAGGTAAGACGGAGTACATCTGGTCTGCGCTGCATTTGGCTGCAAGGCTGAAAGGAGTAGTAAAGTTTGCCATCTTGGTTCTTCTTGGGACTACGGAGCCTCTGTGTTGTTGTTTTATAAATGTAGGTGCAACTCAATCCGTTCCGTATGACGTAATTGATTGATGCCCTTTTTCGCAGTGCAAAAGCTCAGAAAAATCGACCTTGTTCTGAAAAAAAATGTTGACGCTTTTTCGCCGCATAACGTTCACATTCTGTGTGAAAGAATTCATGAAAAAAACAACAGTTCGAAAACACATATTGATGTTAGGGCTGTGCAATTCATCGAACTTTCAATTTCAATTACGATTTTGGCTTACCGACAATTATGAGAACAAGATTATCGACATAAATCGATTATTGTGCTGCATTCCGTTTTGCAATGACGCTCTCGTTTTGTCTTGTGTTATAAATCCAGCGCAGCCCTTTCCTTTACAGCGGTGCACTTTTGCCCCGCTCGGGTCATGGACATATTTCCACCGCAGTGGTGTGCCACTACCAGCTCTAGGTCGGCTCGGGAAGGCCCGGGCTGAAGGTTGCGCTTTACAGCTTCCCTCGCCCGGACCTCGCCGCTCAGAGCTCGCTGTGCCCTCTCTCTCCCTGTGGGGAGGGGACGGAGCCGCTCAGAGCTCGCTGTGCCCTCTCTCTCCCTGCGGGGGGGGGACGGAGCCGCTCAGAGCTCGCTGTGCCCTCTCTCTCCCTGCGGGGGGGGACGGAGCCGCTCAGAGCTCGCTGTGCCCTCTCTCTCCCTGTGGGGGGGGACGGAGCCGCTCAGAGCTCGCTGTGCCCTCTCTCTCCCTGTGGGGAGGGACGGAGCCGCTCAGAGCTCGCTGTGCCCTCTCTCTCCCTGCGGGGGGGGACGGAGCCGCTCAGAGCTCGCTGTGCCCTCTCTCTCCCTGTGGGGAGGGACGGAGCCGCTCAGAGCTCGCTGTGCCCTCTCTCTCCCTGTGGGGGGGGACGGAGCCGCTCAGAGCTCGCTGTGCCCTCTCTCTCCCTGTGGGGGGGGACGGAGCCGCTCAGAGCTCGCTGTGCCCTCTCTCTCCCTGTGGGGAGGGACGGAGCCGCTCAGAGCTCGCTGTGCCCTCTCTCTCCCTGCGGGGCAGGGACGGAGCCGCTCAGAGCTCGCTGTGCCCTCTCTCTCCCTGTGGGGAGGGACGGAGCCGCTCAGAGCTCGCTGTGCCCTCTCTCTCCCTGTGGGGGGGGACGGAGCCGCTCAGAGCTCGCTGTGCCCTCTCTCTCCCTGTGGGGAGGGACGGAGCCGCTCAGAGCTCGCTGTGCCCTCTCTCTCCCTGCGGGGGAGGGACGGAGCCGCTCAGAGCTCGCTGTGCCCTCTCTCTCCCTGTGGGGGGGACGGAGCCGCTCAGAGCTCGCTGTGCCCTCTCTCTCCCTGCGGGGGGGGGACGGAGCTCCCTGCTCCCGGCGCGGCTATCAACCGGGGCGGACTGACCTGCAAACCCACCCAACCTGTCTTGAAAAACAGACTTCTTCTGGTTTAACATGCTTTTGTTGGCCGTGTCATCGCCATTAATATTCATACAACCAATGTGTTTATGATTAAATTGTTTACTAGGGCACAACATAGATCTAGCCTCTTAATTTTGCTCTCAAAGTGCACCAGATTGATGCGTTTAACTTTAGAATGTAGGCTACAACGTTTTCTTTCCTAATGCATGACCAAAATAATCGCGATTATAATTTTTGCCATAATCGAGCAGCCCTAATTGACGTGCAAATTATTATAAGAAAACGCCTCCGGTGCGTAAAGGCCATTAAGAGTGCAAGAAAACTCTCTGAGGTGCATGCACACTGTTGGACACACTTGCAAAAAGCACACAAAACACCTGCCTGGAAGCTTAGATTGAGACGGTCCAGAGCCAGACGAGTCTTTAGCTCACTTCCTCTAACACCACAACAGGAAAATCACAATAGAGCACTTGTGACCTGTAAATCCTGCGTCTTTTATGACAAGTGCTCTATAATTATGCCGTCTGGCCTAAATTATTCAGCGTCTCTCAAAAATGTGACGATTATTTGTCGGCAACTTGACCTCCTGGCCTCCTTTCACCTCTTATCTGCTCTTTTCTGATTTATATGTGGCCTCACTGGCATGCCGAGTTCGCCCTGTGCTTTTGATTATGTTTTCATGAGTGTTTTTCTAATGCATCAACTTGTTAACCAATTTAGCTGCTGGCGCCCTAAAACTATCCTGGCATGAAACAGCTATTGCAGCATTTAACTTCCAACCCTGCCCCCCCCCCCCCCCTCCCCTTTCCTCCACTGCCAGTAAATGTTTAAATATGTTCCAGTTTTGTCTGAAGGACCGTGTCACCGCACACGGCTAGCCAGCAGATGCCTTCAAGATAAGAGCACACCTTTTACTGGCAAACGTTGTTCCAGCGTTGTGGTTAGACCAGAATGAAGCTTTGTAACACAGAGACAAGAGTCACTGGGAGCAGACTTCAAGGCCACCTTGTTTAAAAAAAAAAAAACTTTCGAAGATGGTTTCAAAGAAATCCACTTTTACCCTCCAACAAGGATTGGATGTAATGCTTAATTTCATGCTATTGTGGGGACGGGAGAGGGCATAGTTTAATCTTGGTAACTTAATCCACTTTCTGACCACTTGACCTTGGGTATTCAGCTGTTCCAAGGCCACCACAAGTAGTGATCATATGATGAAGAGGATCCACAGCTGGATACACAAACTGTAGCGAGACGTATCCATTGTCAAACGACCAATTTTCATTCACTGTTCAACCCAGAGATCTGGTCCTCTCTGTAGGTTCCATGGTGGTGAGGAGGTCGTGCTGCTCAGGCTCTATGTGTTTGGCAACGCCTGGAAGCTGCTTGACATCTCCTGGATCCATCTCTTCATAAATGTGTCACATTTTATGTATCTTTTTTATTTTGTCATATGGATTGTCTATGTTGTATGTTCATTATGTTGTTTATTCTGTGCACATCTATTGCACATCTGTCCGTCCTGGAAGTGGGATCCCTCTTCTTTTGCTCTTCCTGAGGTTTTTTTTTCCCTGTTAAAAGTTTTTCCTCATCCGATGAGAGGGTCGTACTGTAAAAGACAGAGGGTGTCGTATCCTCTACAACCTCCACTGCATTAGAGGCTGTGAGAATCATGATTTATCACATTCACTACTTCCACCTCCTTTAAGGCTGTCTCCCTTCACGACGCACTGACAGTTTGGCAGTCCTGTAGAGAGTTTTTCTCAGAGGAAACGTATTGTTGTCTGGGACTACCAAAATTATTTTTTCAACATTAGTTTTGAACCCGAACAATCTCTATCACATCACGTTGCTCGCCAGAGCCTCAGGCTATTATAATAAACAATGTGGAGCTCAGAGGACATATTGGCCAGGACGGAGACACCGGGTGAAAGACCGACCGGAGCGGACGGTCCTGAGGGAATTATAAGCAGAGCGAAATGCATGTTGATGCGCAGAAGGAACTCTGTAGAATAATTAATCAAAACGACACGTTTGATGTGCACATATGCACGGGGGGGTTCTGCGGTTCAACACTGCACTAAATGTAACCAGCGGATCTCCCGTGTCCGTGCGTAATTGTGGCTTGACAGCGCGCAACATCACTCTCTATAGAGACTGCAGCAGTGCGCTGTGCTGGCTCTCTGTATAAACTTATCTCATGCGCACAAATTAATTAATGAGTGGAACATGATAAACGTCTACATAAGTATAATATTGTTATTTTAATTGTAGAGAACACCGGGACAATTTGTCAGTGACTGTTGAAAACCGGGACATTTGAGTGTTTTACAGATATTTGTCGGGACACCCAGCTTGAAAACCGGGACTGTCCCGGAAAAACCGTGACGTCTGGTCACCGTATACTAACTGCAATGTAAACGCATCCGCGTAAACATGTTATTCTCATAGCTAGTGACGTAGAATAAAGACCGATAAAGGTTGCTTATGGCGGGTGGGAGGGGAGGTGTATGGGTCCAACAAACACACAACTTTTAACCAGGAGACCGGTGTTCGAGACCAATGTTTCGTCGACGTTTGTCACATGTTTTCTCTGTTTTCCATACTTATGTTGTGTTGTTTCTGTACACATTTTACTTAGTTTACGTACTTATTTTAAGCTCAACCGTGATGTTTTTCCTAAACCTAACTAAGTGGTTTTGTTGACTAACCCTAAGTGAGAGTTTTTGTAGCCTCAACCTAACTGCAGACGTTACCGTAGTTTTGTTACGTGGTGTACAAATGACACAAAAAGCTAAAAAAAACCTTCCCATATGAGGAGAAAAAATGGAAAGATCATCTCTTTTAGTAGTATTTCTTTCCTTTTGGAAAGTAACATCTTTTATATGTGGTCTTGAGTTTTTGCTCATTATTTGACTTGCTTTTCCTTTTGTCTATATGACACTTATTATCCCACAACCAGGAAATGACAAGTGGCATCTTCCAGCTAAAAGGCCAGCTGTAACTGAAGTCAATCAATACAGCGAGATGGATGACACCGCTGATGCAGACACTAAGGGCTGTCCTTTGTTTGGATCCTTACGAACTTGTAGACTTCCACCGGCAGCCTTGTTCTTTACAAGTCCCAAATGTCATCCACTTCATCACTGCCACCCTTTGATTACTGCTCCCTTATTAGTCCTTTATCTGCAGGGCCATAACTCTTCGGGCAAGTGTCATTATTTTGAGTGTGACATTAATGGAATCAATATTTTGACACCTTGCCTTCCCAATGCAGGTAATTGAAGTCATAGGTATAGTGGGTAATCGAGTTGTGGGGGGGCATGATTGACAGGTAATAGGATAAAGACTCTCCAAGCTCTGAGGCTCTGACATTGTCCCAGAGCCCATCCTGTGCATCATGAAAAATGGATTTTAGTTGGTACAGAGTTAAGAAGGTTAGTTCTCACCATATCTGTGACATGATTCCAATATTACGCTAACTTGAAGTGGGTTTTCATCTGTAATTTTAACAGCCCAGTTGTCCTAACTTGTCTATTTTTTGTTTCTTGTTGCATTGTCTGCTCTTTCTTTATCTTTTTGAAATGAAACACTGTTTCAGCAGGGGAATTTTTAGTGAACATCAAAATATATGTTGACATCAAGCTATTAATTATTCAAATTGAAGACAAATTCATGACTAATAGCTCTAATATAATTAGAAGACATTTTAAGACATTTTAGACCTGCATACTCTAAACTTATTAACGACTGAGTTAACTATCAGTTGTGCAACATCTCACAAAGGAAAAAAAAGTTGTCTAGCCACCACCCTCAAATTGATGTATATAGTGTGATAATCTCTATAAACAGATTCTGCATTCATACGTAGAATCTGGAGGTAATGGGACAAGATTTTGGCATCGAAAGCGGACGTTCTGGTTTCTGTTTGTAGTCCGAGTAGTATTGACCAATCACGTTTGAGCAGGCTTTAAATTGAATGCAGGTAAACAGTCCGTGAGGAGAGCAAAAGAGGCGGAAAGCATTGGCTTAAAATGCAATCTGGGAAAGCACCGTTAACCGTCTGATGATGATTTAGCTTCAAATTAGCTTCAAATTAGCTTTAAACTGGCTACTTGTGAAACAATCCGGTCGTACACATTGTCTTTCAACTCCAACTCCAGTCTCGCATCTCAAGTTGCTGCAATGAGTAGCGCACAGAAAAGGAAGTCTTGGCCCAGATATCCGCTGGCTACACCGGAACCCCAGAAATACATCCCCTTGCCCCCAGAGGCTTATCTTTCAGACTGATAGCCGATGGGTTCCGCGATCGACTGTTAGACAGCCCAGTTAGCCATCTCTGACCTCAGCTAGCCAGTCATTTTAGGTGCCTTGTGAATATTAGCTGCGGCTAAATGTAGTTAGAAAATGTTTGCTAGCAAGCAAATGTAAATACAAATGTGAAATGTTCTCTTTGATTAAATTACTGATTTGCAGACATCTGAACAGCTGGGCTGACTATTGTTGTTTGCTTTGTATTCATTTGTATTTTGTGCCTCTTCAGCACTTTGGGCAACTGCAATTGTTTTTAAACAATATATTCACATACAACGGTTCGTATGATATCTTTACAAAAACGTATTCCTCGTTTTTTCTTGCATTTTCCTACGAATGTTGATTTTGCAATTTCTGCTCCAGTCAAATAAACTTCCGTCTTCACAGGAAACAACTTACTTAGGTTTAGGAAGAGATCAACTTGGTAAGGTTTAGGCAACAAAACTACCTAGTTAAGTTTAGGAAAAGAACGTGGTTAAGTTACGCCACACCGGAAGTGGCGTACCTTAAGAGTTACACCACACCGGAAGTGGCGTAACTTAAGTACGGAAGTTATGTGACAAAAAGTACTTAGTTAGGTTTAAGAAAAGATTGACTTCTTTAGGTTTAGGCAACAAAAACTACTTTGTTAGGCTTAGGAGAGAATCATGGCTTTGGTTAAAATAACTCCGGAAGTGGCGTGACAAATAAATCAACGTTGACATCTGGTTTCACACGGGGTACGAACACCGGTCTCCTGGGCGGAAGTCCCACCCATCCATCCCAGCTTCCTCCCTATGTGGCGTTTGTCGCTCTTTACTTTATACTTCCTAGTTCACAACATGGATTACATATGAATTGATTTTGTGGGATATACAAAAATTACATTGCATTACTTTTCGTAAGTGGTGGTGTACGAGAACAGCCTGTTTTAAATGTGCTATACAAAGTTTGACTTCTTAAAAAATATATATACATGAATGCACTTGAGAAGAGATGAGATTGTGACAGTCAAATAATTAATTCTTTTATATTAAACTATTGAAGGGGTGTCATATCTTCCACTCACCCCAAAAAATATGCTAAACTAAACTAAACTAAACTGAACTAAACTAAACTGGTGAATTAGTTATATTGACATGGACTGCCTAGCATACCGGTGGGTTTTTATTTGCTCCGATGCTGAAGCTCTGTCGTTATCCGTGGCTAGCACAACGCTCCAGGCAAAGCCCCAGCCAACAGAACGCTGCCCGAGTAATTGCACATTTTACTGTCAAAACAGAGACACGGGGAGAGGGAGAAGAGCAGAGAGAAAGCTAAGGAGAAAGAGAAAGAAAATGACAGAGGGCATGAGCGAGGCTCCGCTTAAGCAGCACCAAAACTCTGCAATGTTTCAGATCACACACACACACACACACACACACACACACACACACACACACACACACACACACACACACACACACACACACACACACACACACACACACACACACACACACACACAGACATACACACACACACATATACTGTAGCGATTCGGTTAACTAACACTTCTCTGTCATCTGGCAGTTACAACTTATGCTTGGATCACATGCTTGTAGGAACATAAAGAGCGCTCATACTGTCCTCCAGCTCCATGTCTACCCAGGAAATCAGCTCGGTTATTACCCAGCAGCACCTGCTTCTCTGGAGGCAACTTGCAGCAGGCACTATACCTCATCTGTGGCACCCAGTAAGATTTAATATAAATGATTCATGAACAGACACTAGTCACCTTTATTTAAAAAAATGAGTGGGCTGGACCTGACATATTCATCATGCTGCTGTAGATACTGTAATAAGTAGATGAACCTTATTGGAATAAATTTCTAATAATATGGGTCTGCATAGTGAGCAGGCCATTTTTACTCTTTTATTAAACAGCTTAGAAATATAGACGTAATGATTAAGATGGTATTATCTAATCTATTTTTCACTGGCATCAAATTAATTATTGTTCACTTTGTAACAGCAGAATGAAAGTCAAGACTTTACTTTATCCCATAAACATAAAGTAATTAATAAAATCAAACTTTCTCAAGGGCAAAACATTTATCTTGTAGTTAGGGATGGGAATCAGCAGAGGCCCCACAATACGATATTATCACGAACCTTAAGTCACGATATGATCTAATTATGATTTTAAATATTTTGCGATGTGCTGAGTATTGCGGTAAGATATATATTGCGATATATTGTGATGTCTTACCTTTTTCTCAACTGCAAATTACGCAGTTTGTCAACATCTGTTTTATCTAATAAGGTAAAGTTTTCAGTTTGTTCATCTCAGAGTTTTCATTCACATATCTTGAGGTCAGAGGTCAAGGGACCCTTTGAAAATGGCCATTTTCCTCACCTCAAATTGTATTAATTTTTATTTAGTGTTCTTCCCGACAAGCTAACGTGACATTGGTACCCATCAATTCCTTTGGTGTTCTAGTTTCATATGATACCAGTATCTTCACTCTAGCTTTAAGACTGAGCTCACTACAACATCTGAAAGACAGAATTGCAGCCGGGATAGCCGCCAGATTGTTAAGAGTGGGGCTGTCAATCGTTTAAAATATTTAATCGCGATTAATCACATGATTGTCCATAGTCACGATTAATTGCAAATGAATTGCACTTTTTTTTTTTATCTGTTCAAAATGTACCTTAAAGGGAGTTTTGTCAAGTATTTAATACTCTTATTAGAGTGGACAAATATGATTGCTTGCAAAGGTATGTATATATTTATTATTGGAAATCAATTAACAACACAAAACAATGACAAATATTGTCCAGAAACTCTCACAGGTACTGCATTTAGAAAAAAAAAAATATGGTGAAATTATAACATGGCAAACTCAAGCCCAACAGTCAACAACAGCTGTCAGTGTGTCAGTGTGCTGACTTGACTATAACTTGCCCCAAACTGCATGTGATTATCATAAAGTGGGCATGTCTGTAAAGCGGAGACTCGTGGGTACCCATAGAACCCATTTACATTCACATATCTGGAGGTCAGACGTCAAGGGACCCCTTTGAAAATGGCCAGGACAATTTTTATTCGCCAAAATTTAGCGCAAGTTTGGAGCATTACTGACCCTCTTTTGTGTCAAGCTAGTATGACACGGTTGGTACCAATTAATTCATTAGGTTTTTTAGTTTCATATGATACCAGTATCTTCATTAGCTTTAAAACTGAGCCCGCTACGACCTCCGAAAGATTGGCGGCCCGTCGGATTTTTTAGAGGTTGATTAAAAATCAGAAGTTGCGTTAATGCGTTAAAGAAGTTAGTGGCGTTAAAACAAATTTGTGATAACGCTTTATCGCATTAACTTTGACAGCCCTAGTTAAGAAGTTAATAGTTTATATAATAAAAGATTGATACTTGATGTCCATGTATCGATACAATATTGCCACGCAAAATATTGCGATACTATGCTGTATTGTTTTCCCCCACCCTACTTCTAGCTGTAAAATCAGTAAGACCCGACTGACTACACTTCTAAGCAGCCTGAATCTGAATCGTAATAACTTCAATCAAATAGACTATAATGCATTTACATGATTTTGTCAATACTTTACAATATAGCGATGCAAAGGGAAAGTACATGACATGAAATGACTATAGACTCAACAGTATCTTTTAACAGACAGGTATATTCAACATCCATAACATGAGTTTTTGCTTTAAAGTTAAAAACAATATCTAATTAAGTGGAATTGTACTAACATTACTTATTTATGTAGAGCTTTTATATTGAATATACAGTATTAAAAAGTGGTCGCCAGCTTTCTTTTGAGGTTGAGGTTAGCAATTTAATGCATGGGAGAGCAGCTTTAGTTGATGCATTGTTCTTACTTGGAGATGTGTTATACTTTCATTATTAACTCCTGTTCTGTGAAGTGCCTGATTTAATTTTTCCCCTTTTTTGGCCAATAAAGGTGATTCTGATTTGCTGTATGGGCATCTATTTAATTTCATATCATGAATTACTTCAGTTTCTTTTTTTTGGTTGGCAACACCATGGGTAGTTTCAGGAGTTATTCATTCTGGTGAGTTTGTGCTGCACTTTTTGACTTCAAAACTCTTTTTTTTTTTAGCTGTGTGACTACAGCTGCTCTTATCTTGCTTTTCCAATGTTGAGCTTAGCGTTATCTAAGCTCATGGTTATATAGTTATACATGGACAGTGCTTACAGTACAAGGTCACATACCTATATGCCTGAGTAATGCACACTCATTCCTCAACTTCGCTTTTTTCCCCAAAATCCAAGATCTGTGTTTTAAGGAGACGTCTCCCCGGACTGCACAGCGAATTCATCAACTTGAACAAAAGCTGTTATTTTTTATATTTACCTTTTCACTGAGATGCTATGAGCGCACACTGTCAGTGAAAAAATAAATACTTTACTTTGAATCTGAGCGTTGCACTGGGTCACACATAGAGCAGGTTAAGATTGTATGTTGTTAAAGGCTACAAATGGGTAACTCATCAAAGACCTCCTGATTCTGCTTGGCAGTCAAGCACTCAAGAAGCACACATTTCATCACAACGACTTAAGTCAGACCTGAGGTGGCCTTGACCGAGCTTATTCCCGAGAGCACAAAAAAATCTTTCATGTGGACGGCATATGCTTCACTATTACCACCACTCCTTTCCCCAGCTCTCTCTTACATGCACAGAAAGCATAAAGTGTTTATGACCCCATGTTCCAGAGGTCACATTCAGACTTTTATTCTTTACTCTGTCATGTCAAATGCCCCTATCGGCTTTCCCCATCCCGTGCATTTATGTGACTAAGGTGGTTAAACAAAAATGCAGCGAGAGGTGCTGACCCTGACCTTTGACCCCACAGAAACGCACATACAAATGTCAAGCCAATAACTAGCTTCCTTTTCAGAGCAACTTAAACAGGAGCAGTCGCTGACAGGTAATTCATTGGCCACATCAGACAAGAATGGAGGGAGGGGCAGAAAGGCATTAAACAAATGGGTTGCTTATGTGGGTCGCAATGTAAATACTTGAATGAACCAACCAATTGAGATTCTCTGTTTGTAGCAAGGCATTATGGTGTGGAGGAGATCTATGTGATTATTGGCCCTGTCTTGAGTAGCCAAAGTCATCGCATTAAGAAAATTGCTTATTTGAAGGATGAAACTATGTTTTCTTTCCACAGATAAAGGGGAGAACAGCATAAATGGGTCAGTGCTGCAACCTGAGGGTACAATTGAACAATTACTGGTTATAAATGAGCACTTAAGGACCTTTAGATAGCAACGGCACACCGTTTTTGTTAGCGGTGTTTCCAATGTAAAGACTGATCAATTTTGCATATGGTATGAAAACACATGTCCAGCAACACGTGTCAATTTCCGCTCGTTAAAAGCATACAGCCTTTTCAAAATAAACTTCCATATTCACAGGAAACAACTTAGGTTTAGGCAACATAACTACTAAGTTAGGTTCAGGAAAAGATCGCTTTGGTTAGGTTTAGGCAATAAAACTACTTAGTTAGGTTTAGGCAACAAAATGACTTAGTTAGGTTAAGGAAAAGATTAACTTGGTTAGGTTTAGGCAACAAAACTACTTAGTTAGGTTTAGGCAACAAAATTACTTAGTTAGGTTTAGGAAAAGATTGACTTGGTTAGGTTTAGGCAATAAAACTACTTAGTTAGGTTTAGGAAAAGATTGACTTAGTTAGGTTTAGGCAACAAAACTACTTCGTAAGCTTTAGGCAACAGAGCTACTTAGGTTTAGGAAAAGATGGTGGTTTGGATTAAAATGACTCCGAAAGTGACGTAAATGAAGCACGAAAGTTAAGTGACAAATAAATCAAAGTTTATTTCTGGTTTCACACGGGGTATGAACACCGGTCTCCTGGGCGAAAACCCTGTGTTTTTTGACCCACCCATTCACCTTGACCTCCCCATTTGTTGCTCTTTATATTTCCTAGTTCAAAACTAAGTGGATTACATACAAATTGATTTTGTGAAATATATACAAATTACAAAACATTACTGTTTGTAGGTATAGCTATGAAGGGTGTATGAGAACAGCCTGAATAATTAGTAGACTACAGATGTGGAAACAAGCAGGAAATATAGATTTTTCAATATAACCCCTCCACCCATGAATGCGCTTGTTGCCAAATGATCATATTTCAAGTCTTTGAACTTTGGTGTTTGAGGTATTTTAGGCTTTTTAAGAGGAAAACCGGAGGACCCTGCTTATTCAATTCATCCAAGGCTGGCTTTATAATTCACTGTGGGTATAGGCTCAGTGGGGCCAAAGCAGGGAATGAGGGGGCACTAACATTAATGCCCAGGAAAAGCTTTCTCCAGCTGGGAGAATGGACCCTGGCCTGCAGGCCAGAAGCACAAGGCCTCATAATTGGCCCAATCCAACGGGATTTATAGATTTTCACATTCAAATTTATATTGTCTGGTTTGCATTTGGGAGGTAAGAGGATAGGCTTACCTTCTTGGCTGAAGCACTACTTTATTAAAGCTCACAGGAAAAGAATGGTGAGTCCATTGAGGTGAAACATGACAGGAGAGATAATACTGTATCATAACTTAATATTGAGGGAGAAGTTAGAAGACTGCCAAGTGAAACAATTATATATTTTTACATACATCAAAGTATCAGTTTTCCATAGGAAGTATATGTTAAAAATATCTACCAATATATTTCCACCTACATCACAGTATACTTGAATCAATTCTGGTACTTCTTGTGTGCTATGTCAAAAGCACAGTTTTAGTTTAGCTTTTCATAATATGGCCCAATAAAATGCTCCTATATTAGAATATTATTTTATTACCCATTACCCCAAAATACATTTAAAAAGTATAATTTCAATATATTTGCCTATTTCAAGTATTTCCAAGCAACTTTTGATTCACTGAATACAACTTGTAAAAAAAACAAAAAAAAAATGTTAATACAACTTTACTTTTCTCTTACTTACTTGAGTATGTTTAAAAAAATAAAAATAATTGTGAATCTTAATTACACTTCAAAAGGGAAAGCTTCTGGTCCAGATTGAGGCAATGCGAGATACAATTTTAGGGCTGTCAATCGATTCAAATAATATAATATAATTGCGATTGATCACATGATAGTCCATGATTAATCACAATTAATTCAAAATTAATCGCACATTTTTTATCTGTTCAAAAAGTACCTTAAAGGGAGATTGTCAAGTATTTAATACTCTTATCAACATGGGAGTGGGCAAATATGCTGCTTTATGTGAATGTTTGTATATATTTATCATTTGAAATTAATTAACAACACAAAACAATGACAAATATTGTCCAGAAACCCTCAAAGGGTACAGCATTTAGTATAAAAAATATGCTCAAATCATAACATGGCAAACTGCTGCCCAACAGGCAACAACAGCTGTCAGTGTGTCAGTGTGCTGACTTGACTATGACTTGACAAAACTGCATGTGATTATCATAAAGTGGGCATGTCTGTAAAGGGGAGACTCGTGGGTACCCATAGAACCCATTTTCATTCACATATCTGGAGGTCAGAGGTCAAGAGCCCCTTTGAAAATGGCCGGGACAGTTTTTTCTCGCCAACATTTAGCGCAAGTTTGGAGCGTTATCGACGAGCTAGTATGACATGCTTGGTAGCAAGCTTTAAAACTGAGCCCGCTACGACCTCAGAAAGATCGATTGCATTAATGCGTTAAAGAAATTAGTGGCGTTAAAACAATTTTGCGTTAACGCGTTTTTATCGCGTTAACTTTGACAGCCCTTAATTTAACAGAGCCACAATGGTACCCATGCAAACCACCCACGATATGTAGACACACGTACAACACGGGAGAGGTATGGATACAATGATTTTGTTGTTATACACTATGCATCCCTATTCTGGTTTTTGAGCATATACATTGTGTTCAATATTTGACATAGCCTTGCTGGAATAAGACAGTAAAGCTCAGAGGTTGGACTAATCAGCAGTTCTTTCTTGGTAAACAGACTCTAGATGCTCAAAAAATAGCAGCATTGACATATTGTGCAGAGGGGTCTCGTTTAATACGACAGAATCCAAAACAGTGCTGCTGTTTGTTTTTGCATCTCAATTTATATGACAGACAAAATATACCAGCATATTTACCATCTGGTATAGGCTGTAAAAACATGTTTGCATTTATTTTTACAGGGATTGCATGCTCTCTTCTTCTCATGATGAATTCCCATGCATTCACACACTTACTGCGTGTTCACACCAGGCAGCTGCTCAACACATCTGATTTGTCTACTGCCTTTCAGAAACTCTAGTCTATCGCCATTTATGGGCAGTTGCCTTTCTGAGGAGTACCTTAAGTATCTGTGTGGAGAATGTGGAGTGCTCACTTTTCACACCCAGAATATGTTGTACAGTGTTAAAGTGAATTATGTGTTTTATTGTCTCAGTGCAACATGGTAAATAAGGCAAATTTGGGATATTTTAAGGGGATTTACTCTTTATTTTTATTTATTCATATTATTTTAGTATACTTCTGAGTGGATTAGTGTGGGGGCAACATTGCCACTAATCAAAGAACAAATTCAACATCCATTTTTAAAATCACCCAGTGAGAGTTCACAGGTAATGTGCACCTCTTTCGTTGACAAGTGAGTGATCAATAAACACCGCAGACAAAATATTACATAGCATGCAATGGGATTCAAGCAGGTAACATCGCTGCACCTAGATTGAAAAGATGATGGAATTTTCTCTGAACAGTTTATTATAGGAGACAGCTTTGCCCCTGTCTGTCTGTCCAGTTTGCTTCAGTCTTCCCACTGAATTCTGACATTTAAAAAAACACTCTGATGTGTCTGCTGTGTTAAATGTGAACATTTCAGACTCAGACAAAGTCTTATTCCATATATTCTGAGAGTGATGGACACACATCATAAAACTTTAACTTTTATACTTTATACAATAAAATAATTGACTAAATTATGATTTTGGCTGATCTAAATGATCAGCCAAAATCATATTTGTGCCTTGCCAGAGAGCTGACGTTTTTACTGTATAAGGCACAACACATTTTTTTTTTTTTTTTTTAACAGTATTTTAGCTTGAGTGGATCCTTGTGTTTCGTCTACAACCAACGTCAGTCAGTCTGACATCTTGGCTAAATGAAGTAAAATAAAAGCAGAACTGTGATGAGTGGCTTGTGGAAAGCTATAAACCAAGATCTAAAAGCAACAATATCCAAGTCACATACCATCTTATAGCACATGTGGAGCAGAAAGGAAAGTGGTCTGGTCCGGTTTTGGACCATTTGTCTGCTGTGACAAGGACACGTGGGGCCTTTAGTCCAAAGGGAACCATAACATACTCATCACCTCTGACACGGCTGCTTTACTTAGCCCAAATGCTTTCACCAAATGTCAGAAACCAAAATCTATGTGTGCTTTCATCTTGTGTGTGCGTGCACGCGCATGTGGTTGTGCCAGTATGTGTGTGTAGCAAGGACAAAGAGGGCAAATATGATATGGCTTAATAAGAATTAGAGAGGCTCATCATCTTTAGTTCCGGGATGTTCTCATCCACTGTTCGTACTTATACCTACAAAAAGTAATGCACTATAATTTGTATATATAACCCACGTAATGGTGAGCCAGGACGTATACAGGGCTCCCTCTAAGGAAGTCAGACGACGGATAAAGAGCGACGAAGTTTGTGTACGGAGGAGGTTGGGGTGGATGGATGCGTCAAACAAAAACATAACTTTAGAAAATATTAGATTACATTTCTTTAGATTAGGCGTTATTGTCTCCCTTAAGAGAGAATACAGGTCACGTTGCAGCACACAGCGTCTCCATATACAAAACATTATATCTATATTAGGGCCGTCAATCGATTAAAATATTTAATCGCAATTAATCGCATGATTGTCTATAGATAATCGCGATTAATCGCAAATTAATCACACATTTTGGAAATTTCCATGTTATAGAAAGTTAATACCACTGATATGCCTTTAAGCAGGGTGATTTTATTCAAATTGCATTTGGACTCAACTTGAGGGTGGGAGTAATGGACACAATATGCTTGTTTTATTGGCGCAAATGGTCCCCATCTGTACATATGGAATCTTTAATGATACAGCACAATTTTATAATTTATAGCTATTATTTTACTGACGCCCTGACAGAGTGCCACGGACCCCTGGGGGGTCCCCGGACCCCACTTTGAGAATAACTGGAAAGAAAACATACTTATTAATATTATATTCCATTTCTGCCAATAGATCCCCATAATTGTTACCCGCTGTTCCTTTAACCCAAACCATGATCTTTTCCTAAACATAACCAAGTAGTTTTGATGCCTAAACGGGCTTGCGCTGCTGCACTGATCTCTGGTGTTGCTGCAGATTTATAGGAGAACGCACAAAAAAAAAAACTTTTCGTATGATATCATACGAAACGTATTAAAATCTGTTGTTAGTTCATATGTGCAAAATATTAGATAATGCGATTTAGATAAAATAATGTCCCGGTTCAGTTCAGTGACGGCTTTAAAGAGTGATGAGGTCTGGATCACTCTCATGACCTTTCTTCCATCTGTCATCTCATGTTCATTGTGAACATATTATCATCCTGATAAAGGAGAAGCTCAATGAAAAACAAACGCTTGAAATTCTACCTCCACTAATGAACATCTTCATGTTTTGGCCTTTGCTAATGTGTTCTGCGTTGTCCAGGCTTTATCCACTCTTTTCTGAGAGCCAGTGATGTTGTGTGTGGCCTCGCGGTATTAAGTAACATCTTGTACTGTCTGCTAAGAACATGACCCCAGCCGGGAGTGCAGCAGGTTAGCTCCATGGGGGGAAACGGAGACACGGCAACCATTCAGCTCCTTTCCCTTCAGAAAAGACCCCTTCCTGGGTATAAGGCTCTGTAAAGGGGACAGTAAATGCCTCTTGGCCTGTTTACGTGCAGGTAAGTGCACCCATAAAACAACGGGGACGTAGTTTAAGAAAGGTGAGCGAGTGAAACACTAAGGTTTCGGGAGAATGTATGCACTCATGTTCCTTGTAAGGCCCCTTGGTTAAAAGCTTCTTCTAAATGGCTTGTGTTTGTTCTACAAAGAAAAATGAGGTGCTATCATGCTACTGCATCTACAAGTCTAATTAAGTGTTTCACTCAAAGTCATTTGACTTGTAAATTGATGAATACTGTGCAGGAATTTTCCCTTTTAGCTTGTGGGATGCTAGTGGAAGGAGGGATTCTCTTGTGAGATGACAACGTGTTTTGTAAATAACTGCGGATGAGTTGATTTTTTACATAATCTAATGAATACATAATCGTCTCCCCGTTTTGAAAATGTCTTAACATTTTAAATATCTTAAAGGTGCCTGATGCGTCTTTTCTGTAGCTTTGTTGGTCCAGCCTCCAGGTGTGAATGTGTCTTATTTGAAGCACAGCATTGCCAAAAAAAAGAGCATGCACGCGTATAGTAAACTTGTCCTGGATTTACAGATTTAAAAAGATACAATTCAGAGCGCAATAATACACAGAAAAAGCCTCTATAATGAGTAGAAAGGGGGGCCTAGAGGGCATCGCGAGTTCACGTCGACACTTCATCTGCCGGTTTGTTTCTTTCCTGTCACTTTCCTAAGCTCCATCCCCACGCTTGTTATGATTTGAGGAATCCTCTTATTATCTGCGATGCATTTGAAAACATCCTCCTCCTGCACAAACCGTCTCTGATGCAACCAGCTTCTGACATTGTTTCATGACTCAGAGTCTCGGGCTTCTCAGGCTATAAGCACACAACCACTGACAATGTATTCCATAAATAACTGGCTTTAAGTCAGCATTGCCAAACAAGTAGTGTAGCTGCGGAGCTTTCTGCTGTTTTAGCGCACATATGGAACCAGTTCTGTGGCTCTAAATTAGACGTTTGAATACACGAGTGCTAAAGACTTAAAGGACAAAGACCAGTGGTGCCCTTGGTATTATCACGGTGGTACGTGGGTTATTTTCAGGCACATCTAGAGCATCGTTGGGTGTCTGGATTCCTCCTCCAACACCCACAAGTGTGGGCGCTGGCAGCCGCAGCCACGTTGGCACGCTTTCATGTGGCCAGGCGTTACCATTGTAGCAGCCTCAAGTGCATTCTCTCGTGCTCTAATTGACCCTCGTGGTTTTATATTAAACGAAGAGAAAGGATGCTGTCAGAAGCCACAAAGGCCTCAGCTTGGCCTACTATCAGTCGGTGGAGTCATTATCATATGCCTTTGTTTAGAGTGACATGCTTTAGGGTGGGGCTTAGCTTGTCTATTGTCTCAGCATCAGTAAGCGCTTCCAGTGCTCACTAATGGCCAGTAATCCCACAGCCTTCTCACAACTGCATAATTGGCTAATTTATTAGTGGAGTGTGATAGCCAACCTAACTGAGAGTTTATAGGAAAAAAATCTGTGGGCTAATGATTGCTTTAATCCTCTCAGAGAGCAGTTTCAAACTTTGCTTGGTGTTTATATTTAAATGTTTTCAACCCAAACTCAGCGTTCAAAGCCCAGCGACTGCGTTCACTTTCATGACAGTACTGAAAGCAATTTCCACCGGCCCAGTTGTGTGCCATTGAAGATTTATCTGTGCGCCGCTGCGCTCTGTTCTCCTGACCAAAGGGAATGGAGAAAGGCTTGTGGGTTAGAAAGTCTAGCTACCTTTTTTAATTGCTCTTAAAATAGAAAGGGCATTTTTGGACTTTTTTCGATACAACACCATTGACATTTTGATCTGAATAAGCACAACCCAGCAATAAGACAGGTTTAAATGTATTCAAATATGCATTTCTTAGTTAAGTTTTCAGCCCACAGATTGCAAGTGTTCTCAGTTTATTTATGTGCAGCATTCATCTAACATGACCCGCCAGATGGTTTTTACACAGAACCATCTGAGAAGTCGTCATTGGAAACTGTTTGGAAAAGGGCCGGCACTTTCAAAAAATATTTGGAAGTTCAATGGATGAACCACCTGTCAATCAAACTCTTGCCGAAGCCAGTCAGGAGAAGAGCAGAAACATCTTTTCCATCAAGACAGGCCTTCAGCGTTGTTCTTTGCTCTTCTTTCAATAAAGAAATACTCTCCAGTTGTGATGTAACTGATGCCATTGGAGCATCTACGCTAACCTCTTTAGGAGCCGCCATTGTTGTTTGGAACAAACAGTCGGCTCTCAGTGTCACGTCACAAACACCTAAAACACGTCCGTAGCTCCCCGTAGCTCCTCACAGGACGCCGGTCTGAACCACTATGTTACGCACCTGAATCCTGACAAGGTGGATGCCACAATACCAGAAATTTAGTAGTCGATACCAATACCAGTGAAATTCAACGATTCTTGATACAAATTTGATACCACGGTAAAAAACAAAAGTAAAACAATAAATCCCATGTACTTCAACTTTATTACCGTATGCAAACTGATTGTTGTTAGGAAGTTAAACAGGTCATAATTCCCTCTCTATTATCTATTTTATATTGCTGTGAAAACATCTCCTTCAAACAACTGGATTTATTCAAGTTTCTCGCCAAAAACTACATTTTACAAGGTTACATTTGAACACATTAGAATTTACCTTCGCCAAATATTCATTGTACTGAATAGAGCCTGAACGCATCATAATGTAAATCAAAGGCATCTCACGTGTTTAAATCAGCAGGACGAGAGTTAGTTAACGTTAGCTGTTAGCAGCCGGTAAGCAGCAGAGTCCTGCACGGAGCTAACAGCTAACGTTAACTAGCTCTCGTCCTGCCGATTTCAACACGGATTTCTTGGTCATAATGTAACCTTATCAGGGAAAAAGTAGGTTGTCGATAGTGAGTTTACTGCATCCCAAATACATTTTCTATGGTAGACTTAGTTGTCCTAGTCCTAGACCTAGTCCTAGACGACAGGACGCCGTTAGTCTTGAGCCTTGATGGTACCTACGGTACCTGCGGAACTGTAGAAAAACGAGTACCGTCACATTTTCAGAATTTTGGCATCGACTTGGTACCAAAGTATTGGTTCCCGTGACATCCCTACTCATGATCCTGCAATTCTCGTGTGATCTCGTGATATCTCTGGGTGAGTCAACCAGAGGTCAAAGCCAAATGACAACTGCCAGTTTGACAACATGGGAAGCTAATAGTTGCAAAGCAGTAGAGTTATTGGAAAGGAGCATATCAAGGAGCTTTTAATGTTTAATTAAATTATGAGAGAAGCATCAAAACTGAAATCCTAATCATTTAAAGTAATCCCTTATGTTGAAAGAAAGCCTCCCATCTTGGCAAGCTTAAACTTCCCAATGGATTACCTTTTTAAGTTGTTAATAGACTGAATTCCACTCATCTACTGTATTCAAAGCTAGAATAAAGTCTATTTAAAAGATACCAAAAGAGAGCTGCAACAGTTGGGTGCATGTCCCATTATTTTTTTTTATTTATTTTTTTTCTGAGAGGAAGGGGTTGTGTAGGTGGAGTGGATCGGTTGTTGACAGGAGAAGACATGTCAACATCTCTCAGTACGTTTAAAATGGAAAAGTGTGTATTTATGAGGCTTTCTTGAATCTGCACATGCCTTTGAGTTTACTTTAATGATCTTCCACACATTCGCTGACAGTTAAATGACCACGGTTTGGCTCCTGCGGGGTGCTCTTTCCACTCCGCTGCTCGAGCTTGTGAAAATATCGATCTGGTAGCGATGACATTTTTTTGATCGTTGCATATTCTCTGCCATAACACCTCTTTCTCTCTCTGTCTGCTTCTCCAATGTCCCCTCCATTTGTTTTCCCGTCTCTCCCTCCACAAGACTGATAATTGGCTCTCATGGCGTTGGAAGCTCATTAATACCTCGTCACCATCCAGAGAGAGAGCATGTCATTGATTGGATTCTCACCCAGCGTAACCACGAAATCTCCAGACTCTGTTTGTTCCCATCTCCCTGGCTGGACGTTAATGAGACGGCAGAAGGCGGCAGGATTTCGCTGACTCCATCCGTGCTCAGAAGATGTGAACCAGCCTTATAATTGCTAATTTACCCCCCCACACACACACACCCAGCCAGCTTCCAAGATGCTGTCGAGACGCACCACTCGGAATAACCATGCCCTTAATATCTCTTCAAAGCAACAGAGAGAAGCCTAGGGGAGGACGATGACATTTACTGCATGAAAAAAATTAAGATCCACAAGTCGGATCAAACAAAGTAAATATCGCAGAGTCCCATAAGCAGAAAGTACAGATTGTTTATTTAGTCTTTATCAAATACTCCTTTAAGGTTTCACATTTGCCACAACAAACAAGTTGAATTGGGCAAAACCTAGAAGCAAATATCTTACTTTGAATTAAAGGGTTTATATTCCATCAAAAATGCAAGTTAAAGCTGAAGTATGCGAGATTGGCGCAAATATGATTTAAAAAAGTTATTTTTAGAAAAAGGCAGCTATATCGTGACAGTAGTACATGAAACAGGTAACCTGAAAAAAATCCTGTTCCTCTGTGTCCTACTGTGTCCTCCGGTGCTCCTAACGGCATCTGAAGGATTTCACTTACCGGAGGAAAACAAGGTCCGCTGTCCAGCTGCAGTCTATGAGAGCCGGCTGTCAATCACTCGCGAACTCCGACCAAATGGTCAAACTAGGCAGCGCTGATCAATTATGAATCAATATTCTGTTACTGTAATGCCTATTTCTCACCTCAAATGTTTTCAGAATCATCTTGTAGTGTACTGTTTAGCTGTGAAATGAGAAAGTTTGTGACACGGCAGCCATTGTAAAATCTGTTGAAGGAAGCCAAGTTCTGGTCTCATGACCGGAGTACAGCCAATAGGAATGCTCTCTCTCTCTGAAATGACCTGTGACCTCTGACCTCTGTGACCTCTGTCGTCACAGGCTAGATTTTTCTAAAGCCTGAAAACAGAGACATGATGAGGAGCAGAAGTCTAGTTTTCTCTCAGAACACTTGAATTACAATATGCTGAAAGGTTATTATGGAATTTTTGCCAAATTATGCCAAAAAAATTGTTGCCTTCTGCCACTTTAAGGAAAACAGTGGATCAGTGTAATTAATTCATTATAACTGAGTATTTTTAGAATACCGGGAATAGGGTCGACAACAATAGATGTAAATACCACTATTCACGATTTGGCTGTTGCAGGTTTGAGAAGTAGTAGGTAAAATAAATGTGTACCACTGACCCTGGCTGTCCCTGTAAATCATGCAGTGACTGTATTAAAGGTGGTGTTGTTACGTTCTTTTAGTATTTTATGGAAGTTCATAAAATAGTCATCAGTAAGTTGAGAGACCTGACAAAGGGACGAGTTAGATTCACAAGAGCAGATCTAGAGTGAAAAAAAAAATCTGATGTGTCGCGCTGCATCGCCTGTGGCCAGGTAAGATACGGTGTCAGGGACATAATGCACAAAAATAGATATTCCAATAGTTCGAACCTATGTGTTTTTTTTAGAACCAATAATCCAACATCATTTTTGCCAATTTTGACAGCCCTAACCCACAAGTGAGATTGAGCCAGTAGACTTCATTCAAAGCTGTGCAATCTCTTTGTATCCCTCGCACGTGAACTCTAGCTGAGAGTAGACCAAACTCCACTGGATCCAAACTGGAAGTGAAGTGACAGTTTCGGACACTCCCTCCCCCCCCACGTCTCTCTGACGTGGGGATTGAGTCCCCGCAACTTTGTGAATCTGACAATCTGACATTCACACCCACTTCACGTGATTGGCCAGCTGTGAAGAGGTGAGAAAATAAGCAGGGTTTGAACTTCTCCCGCTAGCTCTCTTTCTTCATACTTTACACAACTATTTCAGTCACTTTTCACGTGAACAATCAAGTGCAACACTACGAATGCCTCCCAGGAGAGACTGCATGTGTGAAAATGTGCACCGTTATCACTACATTTAAACATCTCACTTCTCTCTATAACAGCCGGCTTTTCGCTCTGCATGTGAGTGTGGCCATTCGGAGCATTGAGGCATAAACCCTTTTGCGTTCCAACGTGGTCCAACAACATGCCATACGAGCTACTTTGTTTCGGACATAACTCAACCTTTAGACCTTACTTGTCTGGCAGACATACCATAGACCCATTGACCCAAACTGGATATTATTAGCATGCAAACTCTCAGGGTTCAAGTTCTCAAAATCTGCCCAAAGAGAAAACTGATGTGGGGAAGATTTTCAACGAAATCCACACAAAATCAGGATTTATAACTGAAAACCTTGAAAGTTTTATTAATAAGAATGTAAAGCCGAAGGTGCTGATTTTAAAGCTAATGCCTATATATAGGTAGTTTAGTCCAGTGTAATTTGGGATGTGCCGAATGTAATTACAACCACTCGATCATGATCTTTCCGTTTCTCACTCTCGAACAACACACGATCATGCACACTCACACACTGTGCCCTGGAGTCACACTGTTTCCTCTTGCCCTTTCTTATCCCAGCCTGACAGGAAAGGATCAGCATCATCCCTTCCTTCCTCATCCCCTTCTTCCTCTCCTCCTCACCACCACCACCACCACCTCCATCTGTATTTCTACGCCTATGTCTTATTTATCCATTCCTCTCAGATAGAGTCTCGGGAGATGAGAGACATCTGCTGCGCGTACTTTGAAGATGCATCGCGTTGCTCAATTACGTGCGGGGCCAAGGTCTCGTTTGCATTCAGTGGCATGGAGAGTGCATCGCTAACAGGTGGTGGGAGAGAACACGCGTGGCAGAGCGTTTGATAAATAATATATATTATGGTAATGCCACTGAGGAGAGGCTGAGATGTGACTATTGCTAAATTGGCTTGCTCTGCATTCGCAGTCAGAGAGAGGACGGGGTTTGAGGAGGTGGACGCCGGAGACACACACAAACAATTACGTAGCGGCACATGTGCACGCACTAAAAACATAAGTAGTGTGAAACACTCCCCCATGTAAATATGTGCATGTGCTCCAACAGTAAGTACATTTGCATACATGTCGGAATACATATTCAAACATGCTTATTTGTGAAAATGAAATGCAAATGAAGTGAAATGTTGACGGGTTGGCAGGAAAACCACCAGCACTGGTTGGACTGGTGCTGGCAGATGGACTATAGCATATTCTCGGAGCGTATCCCATTACCTTTCTCAAACCCTAAGCCTTGTCCTGGACAGAAGTTGGACAGGCACTCTACCATCAAACCAAATGAGGAATGCGCATTTAATGAGGAAGGAGGGGAGTGATGGTGGGGGGTAGATTAAACCGGCTTCTTCGAAATCTGTTACACATGCGGGCACGCAGACACATACAGACACACATGCAAGAAAACAAACAAGCACACGATGCCGCACGGCAAAAGACTCCAACCTTTCTCTGAAATGCACACACATTGCAAACGCACAAGATCCGAGAGGTGAACTGAGGTCAGAAGTCGTTAGACTGGAGGGCATCTCATCTGAAAAACGAGAGCCTCGCAATTCATCATGCGTTTGATCTCTTGTCGGCCGTTAGCGGTCTTTAGTGTCGTATCTCGCAGGGCCGATTTGATTGGTTTATCAAATCGGTAACGGTTTCGCATTAAGGGTAAATATCAAGAATCAATCAGAAACGCAATACTGATTCTGTCTTGGTGGCATCGGTGCAGATTTGTCACGACATAATGATGCATAACACAGCCCAACATTGTGGTACAGTATCGAGCAAGATGTCATATATAATACATAGGAAGGGACAACGCAAAACCAAAAACAGACAGATGACTTTACTTTGTAGGATGCACTTACTGGTAAAAGTGTTGGTTAATTGTATTTGACTTTAACAGTCAAACAAACGCTGGTTGTCAATCTTTATACTTCCTGGTTCACGATTACGTGGGTTACATACAAATTGATTTTGTGGGATATGTACGACTTACAGTGCATCGCTTGTTGTAGGTATATCTACGAACGGTGTACGAGAACAGCCTGAGTTATTTTGTGCAGGGTCTCAGGGTGAGTTTGGCATTTTGACTTGTCAATCACAGCTCTAATGAGAAGGGCACGGCGAGGTTGGGATGAGGTTAATAAATGACAAACAAACAAGAGAGAAGGAGGCCCTCTGTTCTGCCGTGATACCTGCCTGCTAGGGGGAATCAGGCCCAGATGTGTTATTATGGGCGACTCCCGGTGGAAGTTGTGACTTTGGGGGTCACGCTGGGGCGGCTTTGTGCGCTCCTCATGGCACACAGCTGTGCTCGCCGTCCAGAAACCCCTCACCTTTGACCCCGGCGACCCCCTGGTACACGTTTGGTAGGAATGTCGGGTGATTGGCTACTTCGCTCCCCTTTTCATTTCCTGTCGCTTCAGTTTTCACTTACAGCTTCACGAGTCTCCCGAGGTCTCCCTGCTCGTGCCTTAAAGGGATTTTCGCAGCTATCAAGGAAGAGCCTGCAGCTTAAATATGAATTATGGATGGATTTGAGACTAACAGTAAATCAATAATGTCTGCTCAGGAATGCATTACACTTGTGCAACTCATTATTCAATAAGCAATAACGGCAGCCTAATCCACTTTATTTACGTGTTCGAACACAGTTAACCACACTGACCCACTTTGATTTTGAAATGAAAGGTCACGTACGGTTCAATATTGTACCACCGGGGATAGAATACATTTACATTTCAAGGATTTTCCAGACGATGATCTTGTAGGCAATAGCACCATGGTACCAAGAAAATGTTCCTGTTCACAGCTAGACCAAATTACAGTATACTGTATCCCTTGGCACAGTTGGACTCATTAGTCATCCTTGTTGTATTTTTGGCGACTTTACAACACACACTTTAACTTCAATGAACTCAGCGCAATTGCAAAAGGACTGAAATGGCAAGAGGTAGATTTTTATGGTGTTCAAGGACAAAACGGTCTAGTCATGAGTATGTTATAAACCCTCATACTCGCTTGTTTTTATGAGCTAAAATGTGAAGAAAAAAAAGAAAGTGTAGAAATCCTTGCAGGGCATCTGGTTTCCAACGAGACACCTCCCTCCCCCGATGTGCCGATCCCATGTCTTTTATCATGAAGCACAACTGTAATGGAAGCAGAGTGTGCTCCATTTGTGTCTGTGTTTATTGACTTGAGTCTATTCAGTTTGTTTTTAGCAATAATAGCAATATTACATAGAAAAAAAGAGCCAATTTTGCAAGTTACTTTGTGAGCTCACCACATTTATTCTACACCTCGTGAGTGACCCTGGTTCTGAAACCTGACTTGAATCAGAGGTTCGAGTTTGTGCGTCAGCGCCCATGTTTTTATAAATACCAACACTGAGCTGGACTTGAAACAGCAGTTCGGTGCATGTGAGAGAAATGGAACACATGGTTATGTGTCACAAAGCCTGTTTGAGGTTTCATAGAAAATCAGATAAATTATGTAATTCAACTGGAATGTAGCAAGTCGCCTTAAAGCTTTCCCATCGGAGACGAAATGAAAATAACTTTTTTCTTTAACAAACCACTCCCAATTACAAACTGCTCTCCTTAAGGGGAATGAAAGGATGGGGATTTAGACTGCCACAGATGATGGATGGGAGCTGTGGTGTAGATGAGGTGAGATGTGAGACGTGGTTCCATCACTTTTTTTTTCTTTTTTGTCTCTTCTGAGGCCAAATGAAGATGAAAGAGAGAGACGTTTAAACTCTTTGCCTTTGTGTTTCATCCCGTGAGGCTGGGCTCCGTTGTCTCTCAGATGCCTGGGACAAATCCATTAGCTCTGCCGTATCTCGGCTACTGCAGGCGTCACCTTAGCCGGTGTCACTCTGGAGGCGAGTGAGGGAGACGGAGACAGATAAACAGAGACGGAAAGGTGGCGAGAGCCAAGTGAAAACAAGAACCTGCACTAGTTTGCTAAAGTTGACCATTGAAACTAGGATTCGCAAATCCTATCCTTAATTACGACAGGCGGTGTCACTGGTGCCAATTTAGACGGACATCTGTTAAAAATTTGTCAGTAGTTTGTCAGTTTTTATTCAATTGTCAAGCGAATATTAAGCAAACTTAATAGGAGGAAATCGCAGTATTTGTTAAAGGGGAAATGTGTGTCAAAATACCATTTTAAAGTAAATATTGTCGTGCTGCAGAGATGTCCTGGCCTACACATCATCTTCTACAGACTTAAGAAAACATCTTTGTTTGGTACAGATCCCTGCAAAAATCATACCATAATCATTTTAATATGTTCATCAATGTAAATGAGAATATTGATGTTAAGATTACAATTGCAATAGCAGTCAAAATTAGATATATTTTATTAAAATCATGCAGCACTACTCTTTTTCAATATTGGCAAAAAACACCTCAAGCGAGCGTAAAAACATTTTTTTCCACGATTCAGGAAATTTTAACGAATTTTTCTGTTTCTATACTGCTTTTCTAATGCAGTACTTCAAAATGTGAATAAAAAATTGTGAATGGAAACACGGCTAGTGATACTCTTTTATTCTTGTTTAGCTGGAAGTCTCTGCATTTCCATTTAAGCTTAAAAAAAAGGTTGAAATTCATAACTGAAACTAATGAAATTATTAAAAGTTGGATAGTTCTTTAATGAAGATAATTCACTATAGTGGAAAACTCTGGGATATAATATTGCCTTTAAATAAAACATACTTACTAAAAAATACTTAAAATAACATAAATGTCACCAAATCATAATGTTTTGAAGTCCATAGTGTCACTGCAGGTTGTAAAGACAGTTAAATTAGTTAAAGCAGAAAACTGTGAAGAAATCAATATCATCCTTTTGATGATCTAACCATAAACAGGACGTCACACTCACAGGTAGAGTAAGAAGTTCAAAATATGTGCAGTACCTACAGGAGACCAGACGCTTTTCTGATACATTAAAAGTTTAGAGCGCACATTAAAACTCAAAGTTTCACTAGTTAGTGACTTGACATTTAGAGAGGACCGGGGGATCGTGATTGAATTCCTAGGTGCTACATTAAGCTATTACAGGGTTAATGTAGCCTGTACTCTTCTTGTAAATCCACAGCTGTATAAATGGAAGAGACTTGTAAGACTATAACAATGCTCTCCACTCAGGAGGGGAAATGTACCCGGTCAGCAGTTAACTTGTTGTTGTACAATGTGACACGAATGTGAACTGCCCTCTGCAAGTAAAGCAACAAGATTTTCATCCAGTTTAAATAAACCTGACCTTTTTGTCCTTGTTCCACCCTTTAAGACACTTCTAAGGTCGCTGTAGTTTGTTGTGGCAGTCCGCTGCTATTACGGTAATGGATGAGACGTGTCATAAAAGGGAAATATTGGAGACATCAACAGGAAATTCGCACCATCGCAGTTCATTTTCTCCCCTCTCTTGACAACTTCTGACAGATTAAGGAAGTTGGTGATAGCGAAGTGTTGAAAGGTTTGGAAGGAATGCATGACGGTGCTGCAGGACAGACAATAATATAATGAGAGGGTTGGGGTTCATGTCTGTGACTTGGTTGGTGCCACTATTGCTGTATCATTGTTTACATCTACATACTTACTTTGTCAGTGCATCTTTGATATTGTGATTACATATCAATAATACTTTTATAGTGGTGCAAAATAAAAGCACATTTCTATGCTTGGGTTTATCGATTCTAGCCAATATTCTGAATCGTTACTAAACTATTAAGTTCTACTAGAATCTAGAAGACTCTTTGGTGCTTTGGGCAGTACACAACTATGAATAGGCCTATACTGTATTTTAGCGGTGGGAATCACCAAAGGCCCCGCGATACGATATTATCACGATACAATCTCATTGCGATTCTAAACATTTTGCGATATGCTGAGTATTGCGATAACATATATTGTGATTTATTACCTTTTTTCAACTGCAAATTATGCAGTTTGTCAACATCTGTTTTATCTAATAAGATACAGTTTTCACTCCGTTCATCTCAGAGTTTTCATTCACATATCTTGAGGTCAGAGGTCGAGGGACCCCTTTGAAAATGGCCATGCCAGTTTTTCCTCACCAAAATTTTGCGTAACTTTGGAGCGTTATTTAGCGTTCTTCCCGACAAGCTAACATAACTGGGTTGGTATCAATCGGTTCCTTTGGTTTTCTAGTTTCATATGATAGCAGTATCTGATACTAGCCTTGAGACTGCTATAACCTCTGAAACAAAACAGAAACAAAATAAAACTCACCTAAACTGTCGTCGTTACTCTTACTCATGTTTAATGTGAAAAAATGCCGAATCTGCAGTTGCCCCCCCGCTCTCTCTCTGTAGGAAAGAGAGCGGGGTCATGCGTCATCAATGCGCCATCGGTTACACTGCGCGTGTGTTATACCCAGAGGTCTTAATGTTCTGGTTGATCGGAATCCTTAAAAAAATTCATGAATCCAGATCGCCACCAAAATCTAATGGATTGTTCATTGTGGCACACCCCACCCCTCCAACAAATTTCATTCAAATCCATCGCGGACTTTTGGAGTAATCCTGCTAACAGGCTGACCAACAAACAAACAAACAAACAAACAAACAAACAAACAAACAAACAAACAAACAAACCAACGCCAGTGAAAACAAAACCTAAATAAAAAAATCAAGTATTATGGACAGATGCACAATGCACACAGTATGATTGTGTACCTGTTGATCCTAAAAGAATAAGAGTACAATTAAAAAAACTGCCATCCAAAAATAGTACTTGCAAGAAATCATTTGTATTTTATTCAGGTAGTGTAGTGTACCAGATGTTTGACTCAAATAGCACAACAAACAGTGCTGCTACACTGCATGCAGCTGGTACTCCAATCACATTAATACTAACACTGAAATTCCACTGGATCCAGGTCTGAGCTGGCTTGAATGGAAAGGTCCCCCATAAAACAACATTTTGTACACCTATCCCACTTTGTTTTTGTGGTTAGCTCCATGACAGTTTCAGACGGATGGAGTGATAATATTTAAACTGCGTATAACAGCTTTGTAGTTGGCAGTTGTATTATTGTCTTTGTACATGAAACTACTGCTGTTCACTGAGGGAATACCAGCTTTATCAAACACACCGTGTCAGCTAGTCATTTAAAAGGAAAATGAACAGCGGTTTGAGACCCCTTTAATTCTAACTTTGTAGAACAAATGGAGTTTAACAGGCTCCAGAGAGATTCTACATCATTAGAACATACAGGAGGAAAATCACTCTTGATGAACAGTTAATTTGTCATTTCTAACTATTCCCCTCTGGCGTCTTGGCTGGCGAGTTACTGCGTTTGTTCAACGGGATATGTCATTTTCTAAGCCTACATTTTCTTCACAGTCACTATGGCGTATATTGTTTCATGAATTCCAGTATTTAGCTAGATATAAAGAAGAAATTAATCCATTTTATTTTCCATCGCTTTCCATGAACGTCAACGAACAAGAATAACTGATTGTCATCTACTTTGCGATCCTTTGATCTGAGGGTCAGAGGTCACACTTGGGTTGTGGACACAATAACATCTCTTCTTTTTTTTTTTTTTTTTTACACGGTTAGTCTCAAAGCCTCGTGTTTTTATTCCTCTCCGCCTGAAATCTAATCAGGCTGACCTGAAAAAGACCTCTCGGTTTAGTCTTAATAAATCTCCTGCTTAAACGATTGAAACAGAAGAAAGTAATATGTTGTCAACTTAAACCACCGGTAATGGAGAGTTCGCGGCATCCCATGATGGCTGGAATGATTACATACTTTTCTGCAATTTATTTTAATTCATTGTACATACATGCCATTGGCAGAGCAGACTGTGAGAGCAGAGTAGAGTTCATTTTCTGTCATCAGTTTAATAGAAGCAGTCCGATGGAGTTACCAGAGTCACCATAATCAGGAAGAAATTCAATTATTTAACATCTGTCGTCAAAAACGTTCTTGAGCACTTGAGCAGACTGAAATTGTAACATGAAATTAATGGCATGATTTGCTTTTTTGTCGGTCCAAATGCTCACATCTTATAACATTAAAAAGCTTTAAGAAATATATGACGAGCCTAAGTATTTGCAATGTTTCTCATAATCGTTTTCGCAGTCTTTCCTAACCTTTTTTTTCTCTTGAGAAAAAGAGAAAGAGGTCATTAAGTGTAGAAATATTGTCTCTACTAGAACAATAAGATTCCTTTCTCCAAACCGATGATTTCATTCTCCCACACTCTCTCGCTGGCTGATTCACACACCGACAGTGTTTCCACTGTGTGTTTCCTCAGACAAAAAGGCTCATGTTTCATTCAGAGGTACTGTATCTGCCGACATGGTCCTCTGCACTACCCTCGCTCATCTATCCACAACGTGTACTCGCTGTGTCGGATACACTGTGGCTGCACAAATATGTACGCTCGCTATCCTGTCACAGATAAGGTTTTTTAAGTTTGAGCTATACGCAACATTGCGTGTTATCTCTGGTGCCATAACTCTGGCGTCCGGTGTTTTCTTTTGAGAGAGCAGGTCCGATACGGTGTGTCGAGGTAATCACAATACAGCCATTCCAGTGATTGATACTTCCCGCAAAGCCTTCTGGGATGCCATGTTTTTACAGGAGGAAAAAGGGTGAACAGTTTTGTTTCTCCAAATGAAAAACAAATGGGGCTGGATGGAAATTGTAGAGGGATGGAAAGGGATCACTACTTTTGCGGTCCCACGTCAACCGCAAGGTCGCATACCAGGAACCAGGATCCCCCACAGTGAGGCGGGCGATTTGTTTCGATGGCGGCGCGTTTCAGCGCCGTCAGTGTTGCTATAATCACGGAAATTGGCCGGTTAAAAATGCTTCGGTGGCTCCCACTGGCGAACGCCGCCCTGGACGTTCATAGTACCACAAACTCACCTTTGCAATTTTTTTTTATTTTTAATTCGGAGAAAAGTACAAAAAAAGCCAAGAAAGTGTATGACAAATGTCTTGTAGTATAATGTGACTTTGGGTTGAAACTTAACCACAATAGCATGCCACACTATGGCATTTTACATTGTACCCCAGAGACACTAGACCAATTACCTCGTTAAGTAATGTGTCTCCTTAACTGATTGGTCTGGTGAGAGAGAGACAGGCAGAAAGAGAGAGAGAGAGAGGGGATAAGAGACAGTCGGAGAGAAAGGGGGGGGCGGAGGGCAAGAGCGAGGGAATGCGACTGTTGTGTTGTATAATGAGTAAGCTATGGGCTCTTTTTCAAACTATTCAAAACAGCGTTCAATAGCTACCAGATGGCTGAGGGAAAATAGAGTGAGGGAACTTGATTTACTCGAAGCATTTTCTCTTAATTTTACTCAAGCTGTGATGCTCTTAATACCACAAAGGGCTGTATTCCTTTACAACATATTCTAAAGTGGGAGTTTAAGAGCGGTAAAGAGTGCCATCAGGTATTTCTTATGGGCAAATGATTTATTGAACGAAATATAGCACACGCACGCTTGTAGTCTTTTAAAGTCAGAGCAATAATGTGTTTTGAATAATAGCATACCCATCAGTGAGTTAACACCGTTGTTCTGCAGCTAATATGTTAATACGTTGCATAATTTCGGTTCTAAAGTGCCCCATTGGGCGAGGTAAAACCTTCGCAACCTCCATCAGAACTTCTCTGTCTTATTAATATGCAGAGTAATGGAGGCGAGGGTGTTTTTCATCGCGGCGCCTTGTGAAAGTGTCGAAGCATTGACGGTATTGAGAGGTAATTTCCCACTTCCTCGCAAGTGTACATGCCAGTACGCCCCGGCCAGCTGGGGTCAGGACTGGTGTTAACCAATGACAAGACTCGGAGGGATGAGGTCATAAGTCAGAAATGGCTTGAGGATCTCTTGGGTGTCCCATATATGTCATCAGGGTTCCTGTAAAAAAACCAACACTTTGCTGATAGATCCCCACTCTGGCAGAGAAATTGTTTTAAAGGAAGTGCTGAGTCGTTGACGGAGACCCCGCCACATAGCTGACATATCTGCTCAACGAAAGCGTCCACAGCTGAGCAACGAAAGGCAGCTATGTAAGAATTTTGCAACCTCTGGTGCACTTTATGCCAAGTTCCTCAATGCTGTGCACAAAAGTTAAAAATCTTACCCTGCTACGACTGATTCTATCAGACTCGTGGACCCTCTAAACTGTATTAAATTACCCAGAGTGCTCGCCTCGTTGTCTCGTCACAGCAACTGCTGCGCGGCGCTACAATTGCTTCCTGGCTGCCAGGCTGGCGGTGTTGAGGAGTCTGCTCTATACCCCGTGTTGCAAACACAAGTCAATTACCCCAATTAATCTGGCGGGAGAATGGAATGGAGATGGAGATTGTTTTGCTTGAGTCAGAATAAAACCAGTCTCCTTGCCTTCAGCATTCGCACACCGTTAAAGAGTACCGGGCGCTGCATTTTTGGCTATTTCAGCAGGATAAATGTGCACATTTAGTAGATGGAGATCATGTCACGCATTACGTGCTGGCAAGATATGCACAAGGCTTGTTTAGACTCAGAGTCTGGAGCTCTCTGCTGGCATTATCAACCACAGACAGAGTGAACGGGTGAAGACAGACTTTCAGTTACAGATGGAGAGGATCATATCTTCAAACGGACAGCAACGCAGTTCGGTTTGATGCAGAGCGCTTTTTACGAGAACGGCATGTTTCAAATCATCTTTCACGTAAGAACAGCAAAAGAATCTAGTGCTGTAAAAATGGAGGTAAAAGAGAAAAAATGTATGGGAGATGAACGAAGGAGATGCGAGTCGTGCTGTAGAGAGACATTTCACGGGTCTCGCTGCTCAGGTGGCGTGGAGGTCCTGAGCGTTTCACTGGCTGCGTTTCCACAGTGCCGTACGCCGTCCCAATGAAAACCAGGACCCTGTTAGGCCATTTGGACTTTGTCTGTGTCAGCCGTCGTAAGGTGACCAGCTGGCGGTTTATTAGTCAGGGCATTCTGTCGACCATCCTCGTTAAACTCCTGAGCCTTTCTTGTAGGCCCGTTCCTGCTCCACAGAAAAATCTGCAGTTGACAATGAACCCAAATTTGCTGATCTGGAGCACAAACCACGTGGCAGCGATGATAAACCCCGAGAGAGATGGATCAAAGCTTCCAATGACCCGGAGTGTAGCTTCTAGGCTTCCAGACATCCAGAGTTATTTTTTAATATGAGTTATTCGGCATATGAGGTCTGTATGCATGTGAATAACTACAAAAGCAGAGTTGAGCTTTGACATTCATAAAATATTGACTTTATAGTACTGCCTTTTTAGAGGGGTTTCTCTCGCTGTGATCCATTACTCATGTATTATTGAACCGAGTGAAGACATTTGTCAGCAAGCTGTAACCTGATATTCTGTCTCACTGGTTGCTTACCCACATTTCAACAGTAATGTAATGCCACCAGATATCCTCCTTTGTGCTTCTTGTACCTTTCCAAAGTACTAGATTATCTCTCAAATATATCTATTAGGGCTGTCAAAGTTAACGCGATAATGAAGCGATAACGCACAATAGTTTTAACGCCATTCATTTCTTTAACGCATTAGCGCAATCGATATTTCGGAGGTTGTAGCGGGTTCAGTTTTAAAGCTAGAGTGAAGATACCAGAATCATATGTAACTAGAAAACCTAATCCATTGGTACCAACCATTTTATACTAGCTTATAAATAACGCTCTGAACAAAAAACTGGCCATTTTCAGCACACTGACAGCTGTTGTTGCCTGTTGGCCTTGAGTTTGCCATTTTATGATCCAAGCATATTTTTTATGCTAAATGCAGTACCTGTGAGGGTTTCTGGACAATATTTGTCATTGTGTTGTGTTGTTAATTGATTTCCAGTAATAAATATATACATACATTTGCATAAAGCAAGCATATCTGCCCACTCCCATGTTGATAAGAGTATTAACTACTTGACAAATCTCCCTTTAAGGTACATTTTGAACAGATAAAAAAAATGCGTGATTTGCGGTTAATTACGATTAATCGTGGACAATCATACGATTGATCACGATTAAATATTTTAATCGATTGACAGCCCTAATATATATATAAACAAAAAGCATGTATATGACAAAAGGTGTCCTCCGCAGATTAATCTTAAAGGGGACATATCGTGCTCATTTTCAGGTTTATACTTGTATTTTGAGTTTCTACTAGAACTTGTTTACATAATTTAATGTTTAAAAAAAACTTTATTTTCCTCATGCTGTCTGCTTTAATATACCTGTATTTATCCTCTGTCTGAAACGCTCCGTTTTAGTACATTTCAATGGAATTGCAACAGAATTGCGTTGCCAGGCAACAGCTTGGGTCCATGTTTACTTCCTGTCAGCTGATGTCATTCACATACACTGCAACAGGAAACTAAACTGGGACACATTTAAATGTTTAGGTTTAAAACTTTGAGATGGTCTAAATATTGTAGATTTGTGACATCACAAATGGACAGAAATCCTGACGGCTTGTTTCAAAAGCTCAGTTTCCAAATACGGGCTGTTTGTATTTCTCTGTGGATTAAGCGTTTCGATACTTTCACAGTATTTATATAGAACTTAAACCTGCTTTATAATATAAAAGCCATGAAAATGTCACTTTTTACAATATGGGACCTTTAATGCAGCAGCACAATTTCACAGCACATCACTTTGTTTTAAAATTATTCCAATCTGCTCGCACCCTCCTGACTTCTCTGGGTCGGTTTGAAAAATTTAAAAGATCCCCGATAAAGAGATCTGTGAAATAAAACTCAAATGCGTGACCTTTGCTCTCCCTCTCCGCGCTGAACTCTCTCGACTCCTGAGAAAAGTGCCACTAGTTTCCTCAGCTGTTCCTGGGTTTCTGGCCGTCCGATAAGCTGATCCGCCGGGCTCATTCCTGCCTCCCCTCCTCTCTGACCTTTGTGCTCTCGGCGTAATTGCCTCAGAGTTTGATGGACCAGTGTCTCTGAAGCAGATGATGTCTCACTGCAGCTTGTGATAACAGCTAGAAGTCGTCCTCCTCCTCCTCCCTGACCACCGCAAAACCCTTTTCAAGAACAACGTTAACGCCGGTGGTAAAGGAAGCAGCCATCTGCTAAGGAAATAAAGTCTCCGTTACCCAGCCCCACACAACTCTGGTTTTCATTTCCACTCGGGGGATAACTTCAAGCTTTCCATCATGCACCTTTTAGCGGCACTTATGGTGCATAGTTACTGTATGTGGCCTGTTATATGTGCATTTCTGCTTAATACAGATGTCAAAATCCTTGTCCTTCTTGTTGTGATCAAAAACATGAGAACCTCTGCCATCCATTTTTTAGTGCATGTTTTTGTTTTCCGTCGATGGAAGCTCTGCCAAGCCGAAGGCTCCCTTCCAGCCTTCTGCACAGCACCAAATGTATTTCCACCGAAAACATAACGTGATGTCCGTAATTACATTTAAGTGACAAGATTGAGGTAATTAGCAAACCAGATAATGGGACAAAATACAGGCTTATGAATTGGGTCACATACGTTTTGATACAAAGCACATGCTGGCAGAGTATCAAAAAGCCCAAAAATGTCCACGGAGAAGGGAACACGTGTTTGTGCAGGGAGCGGAATTCGATCCAGCTTGGAAACCAGAGCGCTTCTTTCTGCCTTATCTCTGGTTTTGAAGGTTAAAATAAGACGTATCATCCCAGACATCCAAAAGTCTTCATCAACGGAACTTGCTCCGTCAGAGAACGGAGAAGTCTGTAGGGCGGCGAGCGGGGATAAGACAGGTTGATTGATGCACAGGCGCTGAGTCATGCACGTGCAGAAAGGAGTTCACCCCGTCTGGCTCCTGGGCTGCCCCTGAGCCACGGTGCTGACGGACAGGAGGGTGGGTGATAGATGAAGATGTACGACTGCAGATGGACCATCAGATTAGCGGTTTGGTATATCTGATGTTATGGTGTAATCAATCCCCCTCTCTGTCCCCCCAACTTGACGCTATCTCCGAATGTCCGGCCCCGATGACGTCCAGGCACTGAACTAGAGGACTGTGCAATCATAGAACAGCACCATTATATTCCTTCTTTTCATCTCAATCTTTCTCTTCCCTCAATGCAGTAATAGAAGACAGTCGTTAAGGTTGCACCGGTTCGTCACACATCTTTAGGTCATTATATTCTCCTCTTTTTTTCTTTTTTTTTCCTAAATGGGACGCGATGCATTTAAGGGCTTTGCATATCACCAGGGGCGCTTTAAAGTCTTGCCAGTTGTTATTTCCCTCGTGGAGATGAGCTAATTGCTATTGGTACAGTTATAGTGTCCAGGACACAACAGCATTTGGATTTAAAAAGTAAAATGTGTGAGGCACATGTTGAGAGGATTTTGGAGCCAGACGAGGACTGGAAAACAAGCCCCATCTACACGAAGGCATCCACAAAGATGTAGCGTGGCTGCAGTGACTCAACTCTGGCGCAGATAAACACAAAGTTAATTAAAAACTGAGAGGGAAGCTTAAGGATCTGGTCTTAAAAACTGTCACTTCACAAGTTTCCAGTGAGAGAAACAAACAACAACAAACTGCCTCTGAGAAAGTTTAACTCGTTACCCAATAAATCTTCGTGTGGCTAACCGGTCTCGTTACTGTAGGTTTTTTCATCTTGCATAATTGATGTGCATTTATATTCATGCTGTTTTTCACGACTCCCAAACTGAAACCTGAGTGTGTTCACCGGTCTAACAGGAAGTGATGTAGGGCTCTGCGCTGCATGAGCTCCAGGGATTGTTATCCTCATCCAGAAAATCCACCCTGTCAGCATTTGAGATACACAAAGGCTGACAAAGTCATGCTTTTCCCAAAGATAAGTCGCTTCTGCCTTCCTTAGAGACGTGAGAAATGCACCCGAAAAACATGCTAGTGAGCTCAGCCAATTAGCGGCTGTTTTTTCCAGACTCGGGGCTATGCCTTTGACTCTGTTGTCAGAGTTGTAGTTGCAGAGTGCTACAGACCTACATCTGGCAGCCATGACAGGTAAAAGAAGAATAAAGCGCTATTCCACCATCAGCACTAATGGGAATAAATGGCTTACCTGAGCCAGCTAACAGCCAACCACATCCTGCTCAGAGCACCCAAAGGTTCCCCGTCAATCCCACGTCCCAAACGGGCCTTTCGGCGAAGAAAGGAATGTCTCGAAGCAAAGTGAAATGTTTACGTTATGAAAATAACTTTTTACTTTGCTAAGTTTGCAGAAATGGGGAGAAGAAAATTGAAGCACCTTTTTATGTGAGCGAGTGCGCTCAGCTGGGGGACGGACACGGTTGACAGTGTGAGAGCGGCTTCACATAGCTGGAGATGTGAGCCAGTGTTTCCTGGCATGACTTCTGGGGGAATTTGGTCAAGGCGGGCAACATATTTGGCTTAAATCACTCCAGTTACTTGAAGTGAGATTAGCACAAGTACCAGTGCTAATTAATATCAGATGGAAGATAAATTCAGTCATTGGGGTTTGGAAGTGGCATCCTAAGGTGATGACAATGTAATACATCTTGCAGTATTTTTGTGGTGTGGGAAAACTCCCTGCAAACAATTCTGCTCGTGACCCAAACTGAGTGATTAGCTTTTCTTCCCTTCAGAGACAAATTCCACTGAAGAACAAAAGCAAAGCAAGGGAGAAAAGAGACGCGCTCCTATGGTGCAACGCTCAATTTGCTGCTTCTTTTTGCTGCAGCAAACGCTTCACCTCTGATCTACTCTGAACTTTCATTCCACAGCCTTTTATTTCTCCTCTTTTATTTAACTCTGACGGGATGATGGATTGAACCTGTGAAAACTGCTGTCTGTGAAAGATATTTCTGAATTCATCTGCCTGTTAAGATAGCTCAAAGCATGTTTTAATTGCTTCATGAGATGTGTGCTGTGTTAATAATTAAAATATTCAGTGTAGTTCCAGTGAAGTGGACATTATATCACTTCTAACTTTTAATTCAACAGAATCCTGAGTGGTCTGTTAAAACACACTTGGTTGCCCATCCCATCGCCCTTTAGAGATATCACTAGGATCATCCTCCTCTCTTTCGGTTACTGGAGCAAATGATCGTCTCGTACTTATTAGTTTTTTTTCCCCAAATGGTTTACTCATTTAATGACCAACACCGTTTTGTAGCTTCATAACTATATGCTGCATAATCACGTCTGTGGCAACAAGTCCCCCAACTCATACGATCACATAGGTTGTTTGTTCCTACCCTCCAATACGACCCACAGGAGCGTTTCCTAAATTAGCGCCCCAACGGGTGGCAGGACATCAACACGCCATCATACCTAAACGTAACGGTCACAGTTTTAAACACGTGGATAACGGTGTAAAACAGTCGCAGTTTGGTTAGGTTAGGTTAGGTTTAGGCAACAAAACTACTTGGTTAGGTTTAGGAAAAGATCATGGTTTGAGTTAAAATAAGTAGAGATGTTCCAATACCATTTTTTCCTTCCCGATACCGATTCTGATACCTGAACTTGCAAAATATAGTTATTATTATTTAAGAGCAGTTTCCACGGACCATGTATGGATGTGATATGATTACTATCTCTGTTGTATGGCCTGGCTCAGCTTAAACCCTTTATAAAACATGAACAAATACATACAGAGAATGAATGCAATAAAACTTGACCTTACATACTGTACATATCGCCGTTTTACTTGTGAAATATTGCCAAATGGCTGATATTTTCCTCGCTCTGACTACCGTTACACTCTCCGCTAGCACCGCACCGTTGTTGTTTGCTATCGTCAAATGACAAACTACTTGCAATCAGTTCTTCTTCGCTGCTCTAAGTTAAGTATGTTACGTACATGATGTAAGTTAAGTACGTTACGTAAGTTAACTTGCGTACGTAACTTAAACTAACCAAACATAGACTTTTGGTTTCATATGGGAGACAAACAGCGGTCTCCTGAGTCCTGTGTTTGTTTGACAAGTCCACTTCTTTCAATAACATTATTATTCCACGTAACTTTCATTAACGGTCGCTCAATATACTACGTCACCTGCTCTGCGCGTCACTCATTGTACTACGTCACTTACTGCCGCCGTCCGCGGAATTCAAAACATATTTGTGATATGTCAAAGACAAATGTAATCCGCGATGGAATATGTTTCCTTCTAAACGTAATTGAGAACGCAGTTTAGTTGTATGTGAACGTAACTTTTAAGAAGACAGGGCTGTCTCATATGTCAATGCATAGGTAATACTAATCCAATAATATGGTATTAAAACGGGGACCATACTGCATATTGAGAACTTTCACTTAAGTAACATTTTTAATGCAGGTTTTTTACTTGTAACGTAGTATTTCCACACTGTGCTATTAGCACTTTTACTGAAGTAAAGGATCAGAGTACTTCTTCCACACCTGGACTACCGTGAAGGAACTCAGGCCAACACACATTACAGCACGAGTTGATTCTTATTTTTAGCAAAGAGCTACCTGATATGACCTGACTAACATTCACATAAACTTCCCTAAAATGTAATGTATTCATGCACTGAAACCAGAAACAACAAATATTTTACACAGCAAAGTTAAAAATGAAAGCAAACACTGATGAACTCAACCTCGGGGGGTGTTACGATCAAGCCCAATTCTGATCAGACCATTCCATCTAATTTCATTTTATTACATCCTTAATGAAGACAAAAAAAACACAAACGAGTATTGTGAGAGGAACACTGAGATGGTAGCAGAGTTGCTCTTGTTTACCAAACGCGGAGAAATGCCGAGAAAATGAGATGGCGCAAAGGATTTATATCAAACATGCCCCACACCCTACCCTCCAGCCTTTGGCTGTATGTGCTGCGTTAGCTTCAATAATCAAATCCACATGTGAGGGCTTTGAAAGAAGTAAGGGGAGGATTTACTGGGAGAAAAACACAGGATGGAGAACAACGAGGAAAGGGAAGAGTGCCTGATAAAGAGATAAAGGGAGATTGGTTTTAGAGAGATACTGGTGTATGAGTGTGTCTCATTAGAGAAGCGGGTGGAGTGCGATAGGGGGGGAGAGATTTGGGAGAGGAGGAAGAAAAGTATGGGGGGCGAGAGGGAGAAAAGTGGGCGTGTAAGAGGGGAAGTCTGAGAGGAATGAGAGTGTCGAAAACAGGGAGAGAGAGGGAAAGTGCTTGACAGGAGAGAGGGGGAGCTGGAGGACTATAGCTGAGGCAATATTCACACTGCTGCAGCTCAAATTGTCCTAGTTTTGATCCCCCTTCTTCCTTCACGTCTGACACATATGATGTTTTCTTTTTAGTTGTGAGGGAGAGAAACTACCCCCTAATGCACAAAGATGCGAATTAGAAAGCCGTGGAACGCTTGTCTTATTGCACACACTGCAATGTGTCACAAGTCCGTACTCTTCCTCAGGCAGCCGTGGAGAATACGCCGCAGGAAGTCCAGCTTATACTGTAGCCGGGAAAACCTGGCGAACAAAAGTGATATAAATACCGAATGAAAATCACTATTTGATGCTGCTCAAAAGACGTACACGTTCTCTCGGCTAAACAATTCACACACACAATACTCTGAATATTTACAAGTTATCAAACACACCTACGAGTGCCACAGATGGGAGCCAAAGTCAATTCATTGATTAGTCAATCGACAGAAAATTAATAACTATTTTGATTATCTTTTTTTTTCTTTCTTTTTTTAACATTTGCTGCTTTTCTTTATCATATATGATCATAAATTGAAAATCTTTGGGTTTTGGACTGTTGTATTGACAAAACATGCAATTTAAGACATCATCTTGGGTATGAGAAATTGTGATGGCATATTTTTTTCACAATTTATCTCATTTTATCGACTAAACAATTAATCAAGAAAACAATCAGCAGATTAATTGGCAAAGAAAATAATCGTTAGTCGCAGCCCTTGCCAGAGAAAATGAGTTCATCATCCTGTAGGGATACTGTATCAGTAATAGTCATCAAGTGAAACTCAGTGACATATTGAGCTTGAATTTGTTGATTACACAATTCAAAGAATGCATCCTTTGTGCCATGCAGAACAGTTTCTAATTACTACTAGTTTCCAACTAAGAGCGCACTACTTTCTATAGCCGAACGATATGATGAATTAGTGCAGATTATAATTCGGTACAAGGCCATTAAACTGTGTAAATTACCTCTTGAATGCTGAGGTTGTGAAAGAAAGAAGCAAAATGCACTTAGGTTGCTTGGAAAGTCTCCAGGCATTAAGACTGAGCGTAGCAAGAGCAGTGACTGAAGGGTTGTGTGCACTGTGAAAAGGTTGTGAAGGTAGCTGAGATGAGTGGTTTCGATTGGCCTTTCTTCACTGGTGAGAACTTGTTTTTCATTCAATAACTGTAAAATGCTCCACTGTCTCCATAAAACTCACTTAATTTTATCAGTGACAGGTATGCACTAATCAGTGTGAGCATTACATGGCTTTTTTTATTGCATTGTGGTTAAAAAAAATAAATAGAATAAGTCATGCAACTTACGCATTACTTGTATTTGATCATTTAGGACAAATAAGTGTGTGTTGGGGGGCAGAGTTCCTTTAAAACATGAAGGCATGTTCTGTAATCAAAATGTGTCGGAAACAAGCAGGAGACAAACAGATGTGACAACTAGTAGGTACATTTGATAACCACCAGGTGTTATAGCTTGAAATAGATATGAAGAGTCAAAGGTCTCCAGCCCGGCTTGGGGCCCCTTCTGTGTGGAGTTTGCATGTTCTCCCCGTGTTGGCGTGGGTTTTCTCCGGGTTCTCCGGCTTAATTGTTGACTCTAAATTGGTGTGAATGTGAGCGTGAATGGTTGTCTGTCTCTGTGTATTGGCAAAAATGTGGCGATACGATACGTATCATGATACAGGGGTTACTATTCAATATATTGTGATATATTGCGATACTGTAAGCAAGGTGAAATATTGCGATTTTTTTAATCTAATTTTTGGAAAACTGTCATAGCATAAAGAACACACCACCATATGCATACAATCCGAGTAAAAAAAGTTAACTTTTTTATGCAATCAGAACAGCGGGATCTGCATTTACATTTATCAGTCCCTGTAAAATCCAGAATCATAGCACTACTTTCAGAGGACACATTCACTGAAAGGGTGAATATCTTTGCAAATGAAATAAAGTGTTGACTGAGTAAATCTTTGCATTTAAACTATTAATTAAAAATCGATTCAGAGCTTTAGAGAATCGATACAGTATCACAAAACATATCGCCATATTCGTTTTTTTCCAATATATTCTCACACCCCTACTGTCTCTATGTGTCAGCCCTCTGATAGGCCGGTGTACCCCGCCTTCGCCCAGTGTCAGCTGGGATCGGCTCCAGCCCCCCCCCCCCCGCGACCCCGAAGAGGATAAGCGGTTACAGATAATGGATGGATGGAGTCAAAGGTCATTCGATATCAACAATTCGGAAATGATTTTAAGACCTGCACGGAGTGAACAGAGACCGTGACATGGCTGGGAATTATGTACTAATGGGCTGATCACACCGAAATGCGTCGCTACACGCATGGCCGCTTCAAAAACGCCTTGGCAAAGTGCGTTGGGCACTGTGTGACAATTAATGTGATTAACGGATAAGTGTGGTCTCTCTCTCAAAGACAGTAGTCTATGAAACTATCACAATATGAGATCAGACTTCCCACATACTCCGTAGCGCTCTCACAGTCCAACAGCTGACTAGCTACTGTAGCTAGCCAGCCCTACCACTAGGGCTGCAACTAACCAGTATTATCAGTCGAGTAATCTGTTGATTAGTTTCTCGATCAATCGATTAGTTGTGTGGTCTATAAAATGTCAGAAAATTGTGAAAAATGTCGATCATTGTTTCCCAAAACACAAGATGACGTCCTCAAATGTCTTGTTTTGTCCACAACTCAAAGATATTCAATTTACTGTCATAGAAGAGTAAAGAAACTAGAAGATATTCACATTTAAGAAACTGGAATCAGAGAATTTTGATTTTTTTTTCCCTGAAAAATGACTCAAACCGATAAATCAACTATCAAAATAGTTTGCGATTAATTTAAAGAGCTGTGTGACTTCTGGCGCTGAAAAGTTACGAATGTTTTAACTTTTGTGTGTGTCAAAAAAGCGCTAGAAAAACACAATTTGCAGCGCAATACGACAGATGCGCTGTACCATAGGAAAACAATGGCTTTGCTGGCGACGTGTCTCGGTGTGATCAGCCCATATATGAATGTAGATGACCGGAACAGTCAAGGGAATAAAAGAGCCTTTTTCTTCACAAGGCTTTCTCAGGCTCATCCTCAACATTCTCCTAATATCACAAAGTATCCACTGTAATCATTTCTCATGCTAATACAGTAGATAGTAGATATCAGAGTCATCCATTACAGCAGGCCACAGTGAGGGGATTTTATCCACCCTGAGAGAAATACTACTCTGCATCTGGAGGTTCAGCCTTTGCTCGGTCATTTTTTTTGAAAGATACAAATGAGTACAGTGTTTGGTTTTTGATAAGCAGCTTCTCTCTTATCGTGTCCTTTTTCCTGGAAGTGTGAGATATACTGGTAATGATGGATCGCAGTTAATTTAAGTTTAAGAGCGCTGAGCCACCTGGCTCCACTTTCACATGTACGTCAAGATTAATGATAGCACGCTCACCTCTGCGTGAGGATTCATAATTTGTCAACGAGTTTACGCTCCGCTAATTTACTGATAATGTTTTCCACGGCAGAAGAATGAACCGCATGCGATCTAACATTCATAATCCAACTTGAAACACTAACCGTGCTTCTTCCTTTAACAGTAATAATAATGCAAACTTTATGTCTCATACAGTATGTTGGTTCAGACTAAGATAACATGTCCGTGTACCATCTTTCTAGCTGGTGGTTGAAATTGCTGTAACAGACTGATATTAGATGCCTCGTGAAATTGACCTCTGAGGTGTCGTGATTGTGTGGGAGAGTCGGGATCACTTAGCGCTAATCCATCTGAGAGTCATCTGTGCTTTTCTCTCACTCACCTTTGACCTTTCTCAAGCTTTCTAGTCCCAAATCCATTGCGGGTGAGGAGCTGAGGAGGGGAGGGTGGGGGTGTATCGGGGGGTCGGAGAGAGAGAGAGGGAATGTTTTCCTCTGGATGTTTCCTGTGGTTCTGAGCGTTCGTAAACGTTTCCAAGCCTCGAGGTCTCGCGGGGCATTTTCGGCAAACACCGGAGGGCAAGCACATTATTTGTTTCTGACTGACCACCAAGAGAAAAAGGGGCAATCCTTAACCAAACTAATAGCTACCAGAGGGGCTGTGAAATACTGTGAGAAACACCAAGTCAAAGAGCACTGACATCATTTTAGCATCCCGGGAAGCGGGAGCATTGCTGATCTGTCACACGGACTATATCCCCGCTGTAAAATAACTCTTTTGTCACAAGAGTTTGGCATGTTTGAATTTGGTCCTGAAGGACGAGGGCACTGGGAAACCCAAACCGTGGCCGACCCACCGCAAAGCGTTCTTAAATGTTTTCAGAGGGGGGGCTTTAGTGGCGGAAAAAAGGGACAGGAAGATAATTGAGTGGTAAGCATAGCTGAATAGTTTGCAATGGGCCCAGGGGCTTTTAAATTAAGACCCGCTTTGACACTTTAGAGGGAGCCCGGGCCAGTTGTGTGAGATGAGATCCTGTCTAGGGCCACATCAGGCAGGAAAGGGGAGCGGGGAGGTCGGTATGTGGGGGGGCGAGGGAGGGAGAGTGGCTGATGATGGCTTCGGTTTAGACGGCTACATCCCCCCACCCCCCCTCCCCTCCCCTCCCCTCCTCTGTGCCGTGCATGGGGAGGGAAAGCGAAGCGGATTTGGGGAAGTATCGGTAAGGGCCGGGGAGGGAAAGGGGGGGGGGGGGCTAAGAATCCAAAGTGCAGCGCGGCACAGGACAACGTCTCCATTTAGTGGAGCCAAAAAAACAGCTGCTTCTAAATGTTCCCCCCACAGTAAGCCCTGGAGACGATGCCCCATGTACGCCCTACAAACCCTGCTGCTTTACTACCTCTCTCCCCCCCCCCCTTCCCCCTTCCACACAGAAACTAGTGGCCTAAATAGTTCATATAATTTAGAGACGCTGATTTCTCCTATGACATATCATCCACAGACTCCGCACCTTTTGGCCACACAAACTCAACGCTACCCTCACCAAGTATGCTTCCTCACTTATACTCACAGACTTTCACTTCATGCAAACGCAAACCTTCCCGTCGCTGTGCAGAAAGTGAATTCCAGAGATCAGCCGCCGCTAGCGAACAGTGAACAAATGGACTGTGGACCACCCCTACACTCAGCTCTCCTCCTGAGCCTCAGTGTCTTACACAAATAAACCCAACACAGATTTAATGACGAAGGGCTTCGGGATCTTTTTCACCCTCTTTATCAAAGGATCAAACACTTATAGAGTGCCTGCACATGTGCGGTTGAATGAGTATTTGTGCGTTATTGTAATTTTCTGAGTTTTAGTGCACCATGTGCTGTAGTTCTAAATAAAATGGTGGACACACCATGACTTCCATCACAAAGCAAGACTCTGTCAATAAGAAATTATAATATATTCAGCGCTTTGCACACAATGAATTTATGTCATTATATTTAACTGTTAAAGGTAGGTAAACTGTATTTTACAAAAATAAAAAAATAACAAAAACTAGGGCTGTAAATGCTAACGCAATAATGTGTTGACGCAAAATTGTTCTAACACCACTAATTTCTTTAACGCATTAATGCAACTTGCAATGCGGGCTCAGTTTTAAAGCTAGAGAGAAGATACTGGCATCATATGAAACTAGAAAATCTAAGGTCGCGAAGGAGGCTAAATAACGCTCCAAACTTGCACTACATTTTGGTGAGCAAAAACTGGCATGGCCATTTTCAAAGGAGTCCCTTGACCTCTGACCTCAAGATATGTGAATGAAAATGGGTGCTATGGGTACCCACGAGTCTCCCCTTTATAGACATGCCCACTTTATGATAATCAGTTCATATGCAGTTTGGGGTAAGTCATAGTCAAGTCAGCACACTGACACACTGACAGCTGTTGTTGCCTGTTGGGCTTGAGTTTGCCATGTTATGATTTGATCATATTTTTATGCTAAATGCAGTACTTGTGATGGTTTTTGGACAATATTTGTCAATGATTTGTGTTGTTAATTGATTTCCAATACTAAATATATACATGCATTTGCATAAAGCAGCATATTTGTCCACTCCCATGTTGATAAGAGTATTAAATACTTGACAAATCTCCCTTTAAGGTACATTTTGAACAGATAAAAAAAAGTGTAATTAACTATTTTAATCAACTGACAGCCCTAAATAAAACACCAATGTTGTTTAGGCACAATGCACAAGAACTGTGCACATCTGATTTTCTCAGTATGTGTTTGTGTAAATATGGATTATTCTGAATGCATGCAGAGATATATATGGAAGTTCCAGTGATTCATTTTAGACTCTTTTTATTCCTTTCCAACAGCTGTTTATTTTTAGGACCAGCATACAATCCGAGGAGGATTGAGATCCTCTAACGTAAACCAGGGGACTTTAATAAAGATGAATGCTTGCTTTTATACCCCTCAACACTGAAGATTTTCCTTGTTGATGTTTGCCCGTCCCTTGGGGATACATACAGCGTACATTTCAGCACATCTTTGAGACGAACACATGCAGCACAGCAAAGCGGAATCACTGACCCACTCCAAACTGTTTACATAAGTTAATCATCACCCCGGCTGATGTGGCGTGTAAAGTTTGTGCTGCTAGGACTGAGTCCGACTATTATTTCAGGGCCAGGGTAAGAAAGAAAGAGGTCCCATTCATCTGTAGCAGTAATCTCGCCGTACTTCTGTATTTCCAGTCCCTTGTCAACATTGTAGTCGTCTACGGGGATTGTACTCCAGACAATAACTGCATTATTCACCGCGGACCACATTTGCAATTCTCATTCATTTTGAATCCGAAATGTAATCAGTATCTTTAAATACTGAATGTGGCAACCAATTTCCCTAAGGTTAAAGTTGACATTTCACATTCAAAAATATTCTCGAGGTGTGTTTTGCACAATGGTAAACAGATGTTGCTTGCGTGAACTTCTCTGAATGCTGTTCAGTTATGCAAATGTGACGTGGAAATCTGCATATTCATAAAACCGCCGCTGCTGCTAAACTTCCACGTCGGCGTTGACCTAATTCTTACGGATCACAGATACCATAATAATTATGCCTAAGCAGATGTGGGCTATAATGTTCTTGCGCACATTGAAAAGCATTTAAGGTATTCCCCCCCCTTTCCCAGTCCCACCAGTTAAAGCTCCTCTTCTCAGGTTCAAGTGCAGCTTTAAGTGATGCTTGTGCATAATTGAACTCCCCAAACCGCATATCAATACGGTAACTGCATGTTTATGTCGGAAGCAATTAGCTTTGAAATTGTTTTGGGGAGGGGGGGGGGGGGGGGAGACTGGTGACAGAAGCAGAGCGTGTAATCGAAGCAGCGGGGAAGGGTGATTTACGCTGGTCAAGACGACTTCAACCCGTACAGGAAGTGAATACTGTTTTGAGGTCAGCAAGCCACGAGGCACCTACTAGACTTACCTTATGAAATCCATGTGAGTGGCTGGTGTGAAGTGTGTGTGTGTGTGCGTGTGACTGTTTCTGAGGGAGGGCCAATTAAATGTAATCACAACACCCACAATAGCGGCAGTTAACGGCGGTGTGAGCGCCGATACGCTTCACGGAGCTTAGCTGGTGGTCCTCGGCCTCGCAAGTGAGCGAATGAAATACTGTGCGTTATCATCACCTATGAAGGAATACATGTGGGATATTCCAAAAGAAAGTTGTTTTTTTTACACAAACTTTTTGGATTGCAAACCTCATGTCTGAAAAATGTGACTCTAGTTTGGTACAGTGAGAGAAGCAATGAAGTGTTTTAATGTGCATTTAATAAGTTTCAATATAACAAACGAGGCAGGAGCGACATTGCGCTCATTATACACTATTTAAAAAATAAGCACTGACCGTTCCTAGAAAAATAATATTCTAGCAAATGTCGGCGAAGTTGAACACATGATGGAGTCAGTGTGGTGAAGCAATCAAGGCGCACGCAGTTATAATGTCGGAACGGATCATTTTTCCACAATTTCAACCTCATTACAACTGCCGTCTGAGACCATTTCAGTTCTGTTGTACGCACACGTCGTCAACGGCGGTGGTGAGCGGTGATGCTTTCCAGATTATGACTGACTGCTGACACACACGCAGACACTCGCACATAATCACACAACCACAAACTCAGACCCCTTTTTCTGTCACACATGTACACTAATTTTTTTTTACGCGCGTTCTCCGGCCCACACAGGCGCACATCCAGGCAGACACCAAGTGTCAAACTGCACCGACGCCAGTGGAAACACGGAGCGCGTTTTCAAGACGTGTCCTCAAGGAGAAATCCAGTTCAAAATGTTCCCGACCTCATTGATTTTGAAAGCCAACGGTCGTGTTTTGTTTATCGGCGATGCGATACGATCGCTCCAACTTTGAATCAGCTCACATAGCGAGCAGCCGAGGCCAAAGGAGAGGATCAGACGCCGGTTGAAAGAGCAGCGCGCCAAAGGCGAGCTGGGAGGGGGGTGGGGCTGAGTGTGAATACAATTATTTTGTTATTATTGCAGAGGCGAGATAGCACTAGCCTTTCACTTTGGTAATTGAATCCAAGAGAGAAGCTAATTGGTTTTCAAATGAAGCATTAAGAAACAAAAACCAAGGACTTTGGATAACAAAGGAAAGTGTGTCCAGTCACTGTGAGTGCTGAAGGGTGCAGGCGTGGAGAAGAAGTGATTAAAAAAAAAGACAAGATTGAATAAAATTGCCGCATTGGAAAGATTTTATAATGAAAACTAATAATCAAATACGCTACAATGCTGATACTGCTGATAAAAGAAATCAGAGACTTGCTCATGAGCCGAACTGGTTCTTTAGCTCTTTTTACATGACTGCTGACACGATGCCAAGTAAAACACATCGACACAGCCCCGCACTATTTACAGCGTTGAGACAGAAAGAGAAGTCCATCTGTCCGGCAGTGTTCGGTGTGGCAGCTATTATGAGCCGCCCTTCACTAATCAAGTATGTCTGCGGATAGCCGGGCTTTTGATCCTGACACAGGCGTTTACAGAGTCAGCAGCGTGTGTGGGCCACGGCCACAGCTTAGCTATACACCGACACACACACACGTTCACACACGTTCACACACATCAACAATAGCCAGAGTCTGCAGCCACCGAGGCACCTTCCCACAGTAACTGTGCAGCACATGTTGTTAGCTACATGGCTGGTAGCTCAATCAAGGAGCTGTCGGGTTTTTTAAAAGCTACGTCAAGTTTCCGAGCGAGTGAGACTGGCATGGGATGTGACTTAGTCATCATTTGACTTCCAGTTGGCGAGAGTATAAGCTTCTCTACTGTAAACTCTATATTATCCCATTACAGTGCTCCTTTTCACTGTTAGATAACATAACACTCCTAAATAACATCAATGAGAGCAGTTCAGGACTTCAATTTTTTTTAATGAGATATACATTTTCTGATCTACCCATTTTATTCACACCTGGCTTGCCGACCTCTTCTGTTACCACTTCTACGATACTGATGTAGGAGCGTAGACTGCTCCCACATTCAGCGGCAGGACTGAGCACATTGTGGAGTTTTGATTTTGGTGATTTTGATTTAGAGTTTAAAGGGGACCTATTATGCTTTTTTCCCTTTCCTTTAGTGTGTTATATTGTTTTTTTCTGCATGTAAAAGGTCTGCAAAGTTAAGGAGTTCCAGGCCAACAGGAGTTACTCTCCCCCCACAGAAACACTGCTCCCGAACTGCCTGAAACGCCTTGCTCAAACAGGGCGTTTCAAATAGAGGATGAATAGAGGAGCTGCAGCAGTGTTTTTGAACATTAAAGCATGTAAACATGTTCTAGTAGAAACCCAAAATACAAGTATGAACCTGAAAATAAGCATAAACGGTCCTCTTTAATGGAATTTACCTGCATTGGTGTTCAGGCCAGTTTTTGTTACGGTACAAATCCCTGACACCGATGTTAGGGTCCCTCGAAGGGGGGTTCATACTTTTAACTTCAATCTGAAAAGCAACTTTATTAGAACTAAAAGTCTGAAATTGGTGGTTCATTCCTTTAATTCCACCATACAAGAGTTAGATTTGATGGTCCTGCATCGGGTCTAGAAGATAACAAAACAAACCTGATTTAAAAATAATAATATATAATTTATTTTTTTTTAATTAACAATTAACAGTATGCTGTTGATTGATAAATTGGCTTATAAAATATTTTTAAATTTATTCAAAAAAAATCAGAAACCACAAAATGAACTGAAAGCGAACAATAGGTAAAAACAATCTCCCCCAGCCTTATCTGAAATTCAACTCAGACCTTCTACAATGGAAAAGTGACTTTATATAGCCACTTGCACTCACTCAGTCCAGACCCATCAGGGATTTTAGGGGTTATCTGAGACAGAAAAGATTTTCAGAAGTGGGGCTGTCAAGAAACATGTGGTGCTAGTAACTGTGCCTTTTTCATCTTTATGTGTGGTGTTACTCATGGAGGATCAGCCAGATCAGACAGGACACCCATCCACATGCAGGAATGATAACAAGGGAACCACTCCGACATCAAAGTGCAGGCGTTTAAGGTTTATTGAATTGCCAACAAAGCGATGTTCGTTGTTTTTATGTTCAGCGCTGAACTAGGTTAGACAAACAGTCATAGTAAAAAAAATACCATTTATAGTAAAATGTCCTTATATGGAGATATTATATTTATTGTCTGGGGGTCATCATGTCACCGTTAATGAGCTCTGTGGCATCTCAAGGAACAAAACACGACTGCGTCGGGGGGCATAGCTTCTCGTCAGCAACCATTCCGCATCTCCTCTTTCCTATACTCCTTCAAAACATTCATGTTTCTTCAAGAGGATAAAGAAACACTCCTCAGGTGATGCATAACAAGCGCTCTCAGAGAGAGAGAGCCTGTGGCACCTGTTGCTGGAGGCCTGGTGGAGGAGCTGTCAGCTGGCTCCTCTGGGACTCTGAGGGATTGGGTGAGAGAGCCACGGTCCACTAAGTGTGACTGGCTGGAGATGTGGGGTTGACTATGGGCTGCCCCTGTAGCCATCACCAGTGTGCTGTGTCCTGCTGCCCATCCTTCATCTTAAAAGGGGAGAGGGGAAAAAAAAATGTACATTTCCCGCCCGACTCGACGGCTCACGCTGCCATGCTGCCTGAGCCTTCGCTTCGCCTTTTGACAGTTGTCACGGCCCAGCGCCACGCTGCCATTTCCTCGCACCTGTGGCTGACCACACTGAGCAGCTCCCTCTGGTTTCAGTAAAACATACCTGCTCTGTCAGTGCTAGCTTGAATTGTTGGGTGAGATGCTGTCTATTGTCTGTTTAATTTCAGCCAAGCACTTCTTTTTTTTTGGGCCTTCGAGCATTGTAATATTGATTCAAGTCAATTTAGGGAAGCTAATAAAGGCTCCCTCGCAGTACGGCTTAGTGTTGGCATGCTCGCTGTGTAACATTGCCAATAATGTGGCACGAGTCGACAGATAATATAGCTGCGGTGTTCCTACTGTGAGGCCTTAATCATATATACACTAAGTTAGTGTTTATGAGAGCTGTATGATAGCATTATTCAGCAGGTGTGAAAGATCTTCTTCTCGCTGCTTCTCATGTAGGGCTGTGTATGGTGTCATGTTGCTGGGGTAACAGTTCAATATATTGCGATATATTGCGATACTGTAGGCAAGGCGATATATTTTGATTTTTTTAAATTTAATTTTAGATAAAACTGTCATAGTGTGAAGAACACATCAGAAATACACCATTTTATAATAGGAAAAAATAACATGTAAACAATTCAAGTACATTTATTGTAACAAATGTAATGTTTGTTTTTTACTCCTGACTGTTCTGAGTCATGTCATCACAACAGGCTTCATCATTGCTTGTCTTGACAGTGTTTTACAGTACCATAACATTATGTGTTCCCAGGAGCATATCAATAATGTGTTTCCAGGCTCATTTTGCTCTCCTCACATACAGCATCTTTCACATTCCAGCTGTGTCTGTATGTCTCCCCCGTCGAGCGGGTGGACCCACAAAACCCATACCGAAGCCCTGGGAAAGGCGCTGGAAAACTCATGACAACCGACGAGAGAATCTGCGGGATGCAGAGCGTCCGACACTCTGGAGAATGCGCGCACCACATTTTCATGGCTAATCATTGGGAAGTGCAGCGGACGGCTTACAGTGAGCACGGTGAATTATGCGCACTGTACCAAGTAAGCTTCTGCAGAATGCAGCCGAGCTGTCTGGCAGCTTCTCCTCAAGAATATCAATCAGAGTTGCTACAATATGATGACAAGTCCTGCTAGAGCAACACGACGGAGATGATTCAGGGTCTGAGTGATTGTGCAGCCCGTGGGGGGGATGTTGCTTCGCTGACTGGCTTTGGTTGTGAGCATCAATACAACTGTAGGGCTGGAACCATACACCTATCTCCCGATTCAATACTAACACGATACTTAGGTTCCGATTCTATATGTATTGCGATTCTACAGGTATTGAGATTCGATATTATGATTTATTGTGTTTTTTGTTAACTTTTTTGAACACTAGACCATGGAAAAAAGTTGAATCATACACTTGTAGGGACTTTACTTTTGGAAAATATCTAAATTGATTCAGTAAAAATGATTTTCAGCATGTATGTAGTCACAGATGTCTTGAAGTCAAATATTTCAGTCATTGTCAGGCATTATTTATTAATACATTTCCCTCACAAATTAGTGGTATTTTATTTATAATTTATAAGGGGCATGTAATGTTTTATACTTCTGGTGAATATAATCAAATCAATTTTATTTCCATATATGTATTTAACACCCATAAAATACACCCATAATCAATACCAGGCATTTCTGTAGGTGAATATGGAATGTGTGAAGAAAATGCATGATCAATATTTTAAGTAAATTACTAAATACTAACTGTGAAAGATACAATGCCGTATGTTTAATAGGCTGGTCCGACCGATGGGTCAGAATGCTCCTACGCAGAACGCTCACAAGGCGATGTGTAAATCAACTCGCAAAGTCCATTCAGTTTTATCCCGAGAAGAATGTACAGTACAGTACCGAGGGCAGAATGTACTCTGTACATGTACTCTAAAGAAATGCATATTTAAACCAAACAACAGAAGGAAGCAGAGGCAGTTGTGCCTTGCATGCAGATCTGCGGAGCCACTCCAAAGCGGCCTGTCCGTTCGCTGTGTTCCTATTCCAGGCTCACTTGACAGGGGGCATCGAGAGGACGTTTACTCCAGCAGCGTCCGGAAACCACAGTCAACATCTCATTGACATCTCTCTCCCATTAGCGCTGTCAAACACGGCTTCGGCTTTTGGGGAAATTTCTCTCTTCACTTTTCAGATAAACACAGTACAGGTAGGCACACAAACATGCACACTGACGTAAACACAGTAAACACTATGATTTCCTTTTGGGGTCAGTTTGCTCTCATTTATTTCTTTCTTTCTTGCTTTATTTATGGGTGTTCTACACCATCTGAACCCCCGCCCTACACCCCCAAACCCCTTTTCCAGCCACATCAAGCAGGGAGGGAACAGAACTGGCAGGGAGAAAGAGAGAGAGAGAGAGAGAGAGAGAGAGAGGAAAACCAAGGAAACGGACAGCAATTATGATCAGAATGGAGGAAAAACAATGACATAAACAAAAACAGCAGAAAGCATGAAAAGTTGTTAACAGTCCCTTTTAGGGAATAATGTACTATTGTTTGGATGTGGTCAAAGCGGCATTTCTCTGTGTCAACACCACATGGAAAATTATAGTATCAGGCAAACCCGAGAGGAAATGAGAAAAGACAAGGGAACAAACAGAGATTAGCATGTTTATGTGTCATGCAAAGAAAAACTGCAGTTTCAGGGATGTTGTACAGGCTTTCTGCCTGCCACTCTGCAATAAACCCGCAGCGTTGCAAATCAGTCTTTGCTTACTGTATATTTCAATCTACTGAAAAAGACTATACTATACTATACTATAGCTGGAATGTCAGATTGTTCGAATAACACAATTATGCCTAAAAGGCAATGGCAATAAAGTTACATATTTCTGAAAGTCTTAGTATACTTTTTTTGTGACAAGTTATTTTATCACTGATGTTTGCTACACAATTAGGGGGATCTATTGCCAGAAATGTATTATAATATTAATAAGTATGTTTTCTTTAGTGTATAATCACCTGAAAATATGAATCGTTGTGTTTTTGTAATATTTTAGAATGAGCTGTTTATATCTACAAAGGGAGCGAGTCCTCTCCACGGAGTCCGCCATGTTGCACCACCATGTTTCTACAGTAGTCCAGAACGGACAAACCAAACTCTGTTAACATTTCCTGCTTGGGCCGGAGTCGATAACATTACTCGCTCCCGTCGCCGCCGCTCTCTCTCTCTGTTGCTTCACCACTCACTTCCCACATACACACACACACACTCTCAGTACTCTACTCTTACAACAACTGGCTCTAGATAGGGCCATTCGCGTTTTCGCGTCGACCACCGTAGCAATCCTACACGCTTGGCACACGGGAGAAGTTGTAATCTGCAACCTCGGCGCTAGATACCGCCAGATCCAACACTCCGTTCCTTTAAAGGTGCTAAATGCGAGATTGGGAGCATTCCTACTGCCTCTGTACGGCTCTCAACATGGCAACAGCTGAGCCGGCGGCGCGCAGCTAACGGTGCTAACAGTGGGAACAACGGCAAAAGTGCTGACAGAGTTAACAGTGTTTACCTGGTGGGGGGGGGACACGACTGGAGGGTGGGCGCCACTCTTCTGCGATGACACCATTGGTCGGGATGGCATTATCAGCTGTAAACGCCGTATGACAGCAGCGCAGCGGCCGGCCAGGCTATGTCAACAAAGGCTTACAACACAAACGGAGGGAGAGCAACTTCATTCTCTGCTCATGTAGACATTACTCCTCTATATCTTTACAGAGCAAATAGTTGATTGCTGCTTTATTAATGCTCTGGATATCGTACAGAGCACCTTTAAAATGTTGATATATTACAAATCCGTCTTACCTCTTTATCTCGGTGGTAAGAAATTCTAATAATGACTTGGTGATTGAATACTATTTTAACAATCATCATCCCCAAGTTTGCCCATACATTGTGAACTTGAATGTTTAAATGCTTCAACACAATTTGACCCAATGTGGTCTTTTAGGAACTATTAGAAACTAATGAACTAATCTGTGCTCAAGTCAAAGTGCCATTATACTCAATCTTTGTATTCGAGAGCCCCGTATCCCATTTCTCTCAGCCTAGGCTGCTGCCAGTCTCTATAATTCAGAGCCTGTCATAGCCTGGATTACTCCCTGGCCGTCTCAAACAACACCTGCTAGACTAGACACACTCTGCAGCAGCGAATGGAAATATCCCACATGCACACCGTGACCCAGAAGAACTTGAGAAAGTATGCCATAACGTTGCCCCTAACACACCTTGCAGACGTGACACAAGCCTCGTCCATCAGCTCGCTTGGCAGCGAAATGTCCTCACGGAGAAGTCTGAAAAGAATGCGGTGAGGTTTCTTGTTAGCTTGATACCATTCACAGACGGGATAAGGCCTCGGGTTGGCGGGAGAGCAGCAGCAGCGGCGGCGGTGGCTTCCAGCGCAAGATCCTGCAGACTTTTATGTAAACATTCATGCTTCTCAGATGGAGAAGCAGCTAAAAAGCTTGACGCATTAGAAACTCGACTCAGCTCGTGTCTGGAATGGATGTTTCACAGGGTAAAAAGCAAAGACCGGTTGTGGCCGCGCACATTTAGAGGAGCGAGGAAAACCCTCTCAGGTTTCAGCTGTTCCGCCGGCGGACTTCAGCAGCTCCGCGGAGCGAACGTGAGGGGAAGGCCAAAATGCGAGCCGCCCTCACACACGGGGTCCACACGAGAGCCGGGGGGTTAATCCCGTTTCAAACGAGCTAGGTTTAACCCTCGTCAACCTTACCACCAGCGCTGCTAACGCTGCCACCCAAAATGATATATCAGGACTTCTCACATACAGGCTATTAATTTGACCCGCACAAACATGTTGTCTACACATAGCATAGAGGGCTTCAGTGTTTGGCGTTCCCTACATTTAAGCAGCTGCCTCCGTGGTCAGGCAGCGACGTTGACAGCTGAGGGCCTGTTGTTCCATAAAAGCGTACCTCCAGCCTTTCACAGTTTAATGATATCTATAACTTATATGCTTTAAAATACACACACACACAGAGCAGGTGATGTGCAGGCTCACATGGACAAAAGATTTTTTTTTTTCTTTCATGCATGTCTGTGAGCAAGCGTACACATAAACATGCATGCATGACCAGGCAGGTGATCTGGCCTTTCTCATAGCCAAGTGTTAGCCCACTCCTCCCCCCCCCGCCTCCTTGATTCCACACACTCATAACTTCTTAATGGAGGGACTGGCTACACGAAAAACTAAAAAAGATGCCTTGTTGAGCCGTGTCGGTGGGGGGACCCGTAACTCTCCGCGTTTCATTTTAATACCATTTTCTGGTAAATTTCAAGCATGTCAAGAGGTCTTCTCTTGTAACATTGTGAAATATTGAGTTTCACAGTTGCGCCGGTCCCGCTGAATCGAACGCGATGAAAGCCGCAGACGGCTGAATGAGAAGTGACCTTGAATGTGCTGACCTTGCATAATTCTCACCAAATGTGTTACGGCAGAAGCGCCATCTAAAAAGCGCGGATTCTGTGAGACAAAAGGCACTTTCTGTGTTTTCCACATGATGCAGCCCCCCCCCCCCCCCCCCCCTCATCGGGCGGCGTCCCTCCATTAAGCAGCACTTTAAATGTGGTTTTTCTCACTTAATCTTGTCAAATGCAAAAGAAGAATTTCTATTGAGTCCTTGTTGAGCAATTATGGCACAATGGCTTGTGTGTGTGTGTGTGTGTGTGTGTGTGTGTGTGTGTGTGTGTGTGTGTGTGTGTGTGTGTGTGTGTGTGTGTGTATTCACTGCATGTTGTTTTGAAAGATATTTTGTTTTTGTGTTCGTACACAGTGAGACATCTGTAAGCGTGTTTGTTTCTGCTCTCAGACGGCAGGTTTGCATTAATGTGGCGTGCAATTTTGGTATTAGTGTTTCACGTTAGAAAAGATGATTTGTGTGTTTCCCACAGACTTCTGGCTTGTGCACTCTCAAAGCTACAATCGCTCACATCCTTGACGAAACCACTCAAATAGTTCTCCAGTATGTGCACTAAAGAACTGCACGTAACATTTGAAATGAGTTTTGAAAAGGTTGACAAGAAATTCTATCCATCAGAGCCACTTCCATTCAAACTGGGGAGAGGCCGACCTTTGTGGCTATTAATACGCTCTACCTTCCGAGTTGTGCGTTTTTTTTCCTGAGGACGATGTAAAACCGTATTATAGAGAACAAATCAGTTAATAGCTTCTTTATGGCGTATCCTAAATGCCTCATTTAAAAAGCTTTCAACTCAATAGCGGTCCTCCCATGTGGCCGGACTGCTTACATAGATAATTAACAGACACTCTGCCGTATTAGTTTGAATTGGGAATGAACATTTTTATCATCCGTTCAATGTTTGCTAACCATTGTTACACAGTGCAGTCGCTCTTTCTTCCTCTCCTCCCTTTGTGTTCCTCACATCCGCCGCAGTGATGGAATTTGTTTTGTACGCATAAATTCTTCATAAGGCCACATATTGACTCTGTTAGATAGTGACAAAAACCAAACAGCACAGACCAAGAGGGAAAGTTAATGGTTTAAAGCATCAAGATACTGTATTTCTCTTAAATGTCACATTCTCTCTTCTCCCAATGAAATGGCAGACATGCTGCTGCAGTGTATTGTCACCTGTCGCGTCAAGAACAGAAAACTGCTGCAAAGGAAATACACAAATAGACACCTTCTGGAAGGGAGGACGTCAAGCATATCCTTCTGTATGCTGGGCTTCAGAGTCTCTACGACATTTTACAGGCTTGCAGGGTAAAAAAAAAAAAAAGAGTTTAAAGTAGTCCTGAAACTTGAATCTGCTTCACTTTTGTAGAAGGAAATAAAAGAAACTTTGGATATTTATAGTGCTGTTATGGTGCATATTTTCAAAAGATAATTAAAGGGTTTATGGGCTTATTTGTGGAAGACTCTGAGTTGGCGTTTCCCATGGCAGCAGTTGACTGATACTTGAGAGATAAATGGCGTTGCTAGGAGACGGGCTGTCAACTGCCGTGGTGCACTACTAACTGGAGCATCTAATAACACTGTATATAGTAGGGTTTGGCGATATGTTCAAATTTTCAAAGCGGCCATCGACAGCTCAACAACTGGCGACTGCCGATATATTCGCGCAGGTGTGTGTGTGTGTGTGTGTGTGTGTGTGTGTGTGTGTGTGTGTGTGTGTGTGTGCGGAAACTTTTATGATTTGGGAAGTGTGAATGCAATCGGCAGAAGTAAATTAGGCTATAAACGAGTAAATGAGCGTGAGTATACACATTGAGGCTGTAAAGAAGTTGGCGTGATGACGTTTTGTAGTCTAATTTAGCTACTTGTTAGCAACCGCCTTTCTTAAGACACATAAAAGCTTCAAAATTCGCGAGTCGGGTATTTATTGATGTATTTTATGTCGTTGAACAAAACGTTAAAATCTCTTCAGCTTGTGTTAACCACAGACCTTATTTCAGGCATCTAACTAAAAGCCCATTCAAAAAACCCAACGACTTCCAGACGAGGGAACCGCAAGTGCTAAAATGCTAACTGATTTCCGGGTTTTAGGACTCATTCCTGCACCACTCTATTGCCCACGCAAAATATCGTGATACTATGCTGTATCATTTCTTTCCCCGAACCCCTAAATCATTTTAATATAACATGAAAAGCAGTAGCTGGATTCTATAGCACCTGCTAAAAAATTCAGTTTGACTTTGAAGTATGTGGGACATGTAGCGTATGTGAGGCAGGGAATGTGAATGCACATGAGACACACTTTGCGGCAGAAGCCCACCAATAGCACGAGAAAAGCAGACAAAAACAAAACTTTTTGGGGGAAAAACAAGGGTAGGTGAGAGAGCGATGGGTGAACTGGATGTAATTAACCTATACAGACAAACAGTGTTGGACAGGGGATTGGGTAGGCGAGCTGCGAGTCGCTCAACTGAAGCTGGTAGTTTCTAGGCTAATTAGGACTGTGTTGTAGCGCAGTGTGAAGGAGTTCCCACGTGGGTTCCCCGATTCGTCGGCTAGGCGCACATCCAGACTGCTCATTTGTGGTGAGGTATGACAGGGTGAGACCCGAGGAGTCGACGAGAGGACGCGCACGATGAGCGAGAAGCATGTACGTTGGGATGAGAGAAAGGAGTGGAAATGAAAAACAAAATGAGAGGAGGAAATTAAACGGTGGAAATCAAAGCAAGGAAGAAGGATAGAGGGAAGGGAAGTGAGTAGAAGAAGAGACAGACAGACTGAATCGGGAGGTCTGGGAAGGTTAATCTGCTTCTCTTCACAGTTGTGTCTGTCAAGTGCTACAGCTTCTACAAACAAAGCCTCTCCTTTGAGATTCTGTTGCGAGGAAACAACAACACTTCCACTGCAGAGGTGCAGTTCTTATGCCTGGAAAAAAAATACTGCACCTAGAGCTAGTGAAGCACCGCACGGCAACATCAGGATGACTTGTCAGCATATTAATGTGTCTTTCGGTATTTATAGCAAAGCTCTATTTATATTTATTTTAATCAAGTAATTAGTGCCATAGGTTTTACAGTAGCATGTAATTGCATGACATGTGCCACACACTACTGGGTGTTAGTCTGGTGCCATGACATTTCATGAGGAGCAAGTTGTCTTGAAGTACAAATAACATACTACAAAATAAAATGTGAGGAATTTCATCACCCACAAAGGATTACATGAAGGAGAAATGACTGCATGCAATATAGACACAAACAAGCTAGAGTTTGATGTTGAAATAGTGAAGTGGAAGGTAACGCTATCATGGTCAGGGTATAGTGAGTATATTTGCCTTCAACTCTGATGAATGAAGGTTTGATTGTTTTGTATACTACAATATCATTATCAAACCATAACGAGACATGACCCTGAGAAAACTGCTTCAAATTAAAGGGCAGGTCCATTATTATTATTTCTTTTTTTAAACATCATTATGTAGCTTCCCATTGGTCTTCCTTTGCTTGTGTATTCAAATCCAAACATAACAATTTTGGTCAAAGTATGCATGTTTTAGCATCAAAATGCTATTTCCCAAGCACTTCTAAAAAAAAAATTCCCACATGACCTGACGTAGGTTTCTGCATGATCACGCTGCTACATGTAAAGAATATATACGTCCTTATAGTCCGTGTATTACACAGTAACTTAGATGGTGGTCGGCAGGCTCACAGTTTAAAGAAGCAGACAGGAGTACCGACACGGAAGCTTAACAATGTACTGCTGTGGACGGCAAGTTAGTTTGGATCCAAAAGTCACACAATAACACAAATAAACGAACTGATCGATGCAGCGGTAGACCAGCAACTCCTGTGTTCTGCAAGGTAAAATTCTTGTTTTTGTGAATGTAGTCTGGTGGCTTTGAAGACAGCGATAAAACTTCAGTTTCCTATTGGAAAGGGCTGACTGATGGCACTATAAAGCGGTGAAAATATTCTACATATAGTCTACACTTAAATTGATATTCATTTTTTTGCCTTTTTTAGGTAACTAAATACGTTTTTCTGCTGCTCCCGTCCAAAGCCGCTTTACCTCACCATCAGACAGCCCTTTCTGACGGGGAACTGAAGCCTTTATATCGCTCTCTTCAAAGCCACCAGACTACATTCACAAAAACAAGAATTTTACCTCGCAGAATGCAGGAGGATACATACCACCCTTTCAGTTATTTCCAAACTTAGCACAGCTAACTTTGACTCAGCTCCTGCTACATTCACATTATTCATAACCTTACTGATTAGCTTACTTTGGTAACCTATGTCACTGCTTTTTGCTAACGGCTGAGTAGGCGTTTCCGTTTGAAAAAAACCTAAAAGAACGCAGATGGACCCGCCGTTTAAGTCAAAGTGGAAATAATTGGTAACCTTTCCATTCTCCCATAATCCCTTTGTTGTAAAGGAACAGATTCATTTTGGCGTCATTCAACAACATCTGTGTTTCAGAGTTTGCACATAAACTGTTGTGACTGTGTTAGGGCGCAACGAAAACGTCCTTGAGCAAGACGGTAAACAGGATTTTCACTCTGATGAAATGTACATCAGTGCGTCTCTGACGGTTATGTCGAGGAACAAAAATAGGAATTTGCTCTAAATTGCTAATAGTCTGAACTTTTACAAGCTATTGGAGGTTGTGTGGACTTTTTTATGGTGCATCCATCACAGGGCATGTCTGTAGGGGTTCTATTATCCTGGTCTCTATGCTTCCCACACTCGGCCGGTAACAATGCACAGCAGCCCAGGTTCATATCCTCTTCTGGGCTTTGATCCTTTTTACAACCTTAAAGCAATCTCACGCACACCACATTAAAATCTTAGTAATGTCAGCAGAGGGAGGAAGCACCATCCACAGTGAATCATGCAGGACTCTGGTACATGCATATACCAACACAGAGTAAAGATGAAGAGTCCTTCAAATTCACTCTCCTACTAAGGCAGCAAGGTTGATGTGTGGGAGCTGAGTGTGAGCAGGAGAGTGAAGCAGTAATAACGCTTTTCACTTTTACATGTTACAGCGACTGCTCTGTAAAGACACGTGGCTTCTAACCAGCATACATAACAGCACTGGTAACAATAGTACGCTCTGAAAGCGGTAAAGAAAGCTTACGCATTGAAGGACGACAATGACCATTTCCTGTTTCTACCATAGCCTGGAGCCCAAGACAAATTTCCCTGTGGGAGAATGAAGTATAGTATATCTTATCTTATCTTACCTTATCTTATCTTATCTTAGACTGTGTATAAGAAGTGGACCTAGTCACCGTGACGTCCCCCATTGGTTTGTGAACTGCCGTTTTGAAGCCTCAAGTTCAGCATTTGGGCCGTCGCCATCTTAATTTTTTTAAGTCAGTTGGTCGTTCCATTGCAACATCAGCGCCCAGCAGCAATGCTACGCTTCCGCCATTTTGGACTGAGAGCTACTACCGGACGCCGGTAAAACACCCCCCCTATAAAGTGCCGTACAAAAGTAAAACATAATCATTTCTATTCTATTTTCATATTCTACCGAAGTGGCCTGTGTTGAACAATAAAGTATTATAAATATAATAAGCGTTTTAAATCCAAAATGGCGGCACCGGCTGTTATAAAAATAAAAAACACCGGATTTTCGTCTCTTTGCCTCTAGTCTTTGATGTTGGTTATTTGCAACCAGAACATCTGAATGCTGAATAAGACATTTTTAAGCGACCAAAAGGTTATAATTAACTTTCATGAACTGAAAACACACGGTGAAAGGGTTAAAGTTGTAAGATGAAAAAACGGACAACTCGCAGACCGGACAACACCGTGTAGCGACCTGTCAATCACAAGGTAGCTACGCCCTAAAGCATACCCTGCTTTATGGTCTATTTGACTCTGAATGGGACCATAATTTACTAAATGAACATCATGCTGTATTGAAGAAGACTTGAAACTAGCGATTGACACAATAAACTCATGTTTACAGTGTTTACTGAGGTAATAAATCAAGTGAGAAGTAGGGTCATTTTCTCATAGACTTCTATACAATCAGACTTCTTTTTGCAACCAGAGGAGTCGCCCCCTGCTGGCTGTTAGAAAGAATGCAAGTTTAAAGAATGCAAGTTTAAGGAACTTAAGCGTTGGCTTCACTTTTCAGACCCGGAGGTAGCTCACTGGTTTCTACAAACAAACATGTTGTTTTCAGCAGCACTGTAGGGTGAAATCATCTCTGAAGTGATGAAGTCATGATGATGTTCTAGTCTAGTTATCCATTTATGTTGTACAGTCCTGTTACATTTGTATTGCAGTGAAAACACGGAACAGCTTGCTTTGTAAGATTCAATCAGCACTAAGAGCCTGAATCTTGTGTTTGTTAAATTTATGGAAATGAAATGCTAACATTTTATCTGAATCAGGGTATGTAGTCATCATTGGACAGAGTCCATGTTGTGTAGATCCCCTGTCACTCATTTTAACTGGGTTAAGTTTTACCACAGCAAAACTTAAAGCAGCTATATTTTATGTAGTATTAGAGGACGGCGGCTGTGTTGCGTTCGTCCTTCGTTGTGGAATGCCAGGTGGAAGGAAGTTACAAGTAAGTTTCCTTTGGGTGAGTGTTTTCATTTCCATTAAGTTTATATATAGGTTGTCACTGTGCCTGATTTAGGCCATGCCATCATAAAGTGGTGAACACTTTCATTCCTGTTACTGTGTTATTCTTTTCCCTTTTTTTGCCTTTGGACTGTTTTCTTTTTCTAGCATAAAATGAATGTGCCATTTCCTCCCTCGACTTGTTGCAAATTCAGCACAACCGGTTATTTTCTCATATTGAGAGAGATAAGGGGAACAGTAACACAAGTTCACCGTTTATTTTGAAAGTGCACCTGTAGATTTAATGAACAGAGCTCTTGAAGTGTGCTGTGCTTTGCAGTTATTTTTTTTTCCAATGAAAGAGTCCATCAACCGTACAGTATGAAAAAGGTAAATTAATCTTCCCTTTGGCCCAAATACTTGAGTCAAAATACAGGTTCATTATTTCAGTTGTTTGGGATTCATTACCATGGGGTTAGTTTGTGCACAGGAGAATCCTTTCTGTTGATCAATCCTGCAACATGCACCCAAAGCAACTCTGTACTCCATCTACTGTCAGGCTGTTCTCATACAAAGTTCTTAGCTACACCTACGAAAAGTACTGACAGTAATTTGTATATATCCCACGAAATCAATTCAAATCTAATCCATGCAATCGTGAACCAGGAAGTTTAAAGAGCGACAAATGCCCCTGTACAGAGGAGGTCGTGGTGGATGGGTGGCTGAAAAAACACTGGACTTTCACCCAGGAGTCGGATGTTCGTACCCCGTGTGAGTCTCGCAAGTTACGTACTAAGTAACGCTACTTCCGCAATCTTTTCCTAAACCTAAATAGGTAGTTTTGTTGCCTAAACCTAACAAAGTATTTCAAGCGTAGTTAGTCACGTGTTGGACATTCATAGGAAAACGCACGAAAAATAAGGAATAACTTTTCCTAACATACGAACCATATGAGGATACATTACTACTGTGCATTGGACCTGCAAGGTTTAATCAATTAATCGCCAACTATTTTGATTTTTTTTGCAATTTTTTTTAAGAAAAAAAAAAAGGTTTCTTAAATGTGAATATTTTCTGGTTTCTTTACTCCTCTATGACGGTAAACTGAAAATCTTTGAGCTGTGGACAAAACAAGACATTTGAGGACATCATTTTAGGCTTTTTGGAAACACTAATCAACCACCATTTTTCTGTCATTTTATAGACCAAACAACTAATCGATTAATGAAGAAAAAAATCAACAGATTAATCAACAATGAAAATAATCGTTAATCGTTGCAGCCAGGGTTGGAAATTAGCACCAGCCACCATCCAAATGCTGGTAAAATATGCAAGTGGCTGCTAAATTTGCTTCACTCACCAGCCAAAAAAACTGTGGCTGGTATATTACAAAATCTAGCAGCCACAGTGGCAGGTGGACAAAAAAGTTAATTTCCAACACTGGTTGCAGCCCTACCGTGCATGACATCTCTGAAACACTTTTAACTCAGATGCATATCTTATCAAAAAATGTTTTAAACCAATCCAGGCATTAAACTGCTGTGCATTGTGTACCGTGTTCTTAGTGTGAACTTCCACACTCCCAAAAGTGCACCTCTCTTGTCAAAGTTTGTTTTTATAAAGCTAGGCCTATACTGAAAATATACAGTATTTGTAATGTACGCACAGAGCTGCATTCTGGGCCACACCAGAGTTTGGTAGCACCTTTCACAAACGTATACCAAACTCTTAGATCTGGAAAAAACTCTCCATTTGGCCCAAGTGTGAACACACTTTTTTTCTCTCTCTTTGTATCCACTCCGGTGACATCGTCAAAGCCCGATCTTAGCTAGAGCTTATTACACCGTTGTACCATCAACCCGCTGACCACAGCTCTGATTGCGTAGCCAAGAGTAGCAATTTCAGGATTTCAGAGCAATTGATTGAGTGGTCTTAAACCAGATGTTCGGTGTGTGTCCCCTCGCTCTCTGAAGGGAAGCTTCCTCTTATGAAAAGATTTGAAAATCCAAACTCGTAGGTCATGTTGCAGCAGGGCTGCGATATTAGCATTTTGATAACGTGCTGTAGCCCAGAGCGGTCTCCACCTCTTCTCACTTTGGCTTTGCAGGGTGAGTTAACACACAAGGGGGGTGATGGAGTATTCAGTAGTCTCAGGTGACTTTTTACAGTCAGATATATGGAAACATCCCATATTTCCGCGATGGAAATTGTGGACTCCCCATACAGAGCACCTAGTGATAGCGTATTTACTCATTCAGAATAAAAACTGCTGCCATAGATTAAGTCGTATGATTACTGCGGGTACGATCGGGATCTGATGTCCTAAAGTAAAGTGCGTACTGTAACGTGCCCCCCCTTACAAAGGTCCCTTTGTTCCAGCGGCTGGGGGGTCTGTGCACCCCTGAACCCCCTCCTCCTTCCTCCTGCACTTCCCACATACATCCCCCCGATGTCTATTAAGCACACTGATTCCCAGTTCAAATTGGCCCCCTGTTATTAATCCCAATCACCCGGAACACATCGACCACAGCGCACCACGAAAACACATGTGCCCGGCGCCCCCGCCCCCCAGCTCGGCGCACTGATTCTAATTAATTAATTACATCCCAGGTGATTTTACTTTGAGATGGAGAGAAGAAAAATAGAAGAGGGGGGGAAAAAAAACTGCCTCCCACAGGCACCACCAAATTGGCAACAAAAGCTCCCGAGCAAAAGAAGAAAAAAAAGGCCTAGTTCATTATTGAGGGAGAGTCGGCTTCTTGTAGCTGCTTCCTAACTACTGCTCTGTTGTCCAAGACCAAAATACTCCCCCTTTTTTTCTCCAACTTGTCTGTCTGCCACCCACAAAAACCCATGCCAAAAACACACGCTGGAACTAACCCGCAACAAATTGATAGCATATTTAAGTATTCAGGATTATATTTTTGAAGAGAATGGGTAGAGAAAAGGGGTTTTCGAGCGAATCATATTTCTGGCCGGGGCTTTGCTGGATAGCAAGAGGACTATTTAGCATAGCACTGGCACTGTCTTAAATAAAAACGGACTACATGTTTGATACATCTCATTTATTTGAAAGTCAAAGAATTTCTTTCATGTCCTTCCAGTTTGCTTTCCTCCTCGTTCAGGACGCTCCGCAGAAAAACTTCCTCTGACGTTATCGGGGTAATCTGCTGATGTGGAAATGCTCGACTCTGCACTTTTGCTATGCACCATGTTTAAATAATGGTATCTATCAAAAAATCTTAGACAGCATCTTCATCTGTTAAGTTCAATTTGAGCTGCATTTGACATTGCAGAAGTTTGCAAAGTGCTAAGAAAATTCCTCCGAGGAGCGTTTCAGTCAGATATGAGATATACACTGAGGGAAAAAATGTGACATCTACACTGACAAAGTAATTCCTGGTAAGTGATTCTCAATAATTCATCATGAACATTTGTTGAGAGTTACTTACAAATCGCTAATGTACCCTGACTGCGCCGTGGACATTAACATTTCAGAGCAGTTGTAGGAGTTAGTTGAAATGAATGAATGAATGAATGAATGAATGACAGCCTAAAAAAAGAAGAAATCAGGGTCGTGTTTTACAGAAACTGAAACTTTGAATGTGAAGGCACTGATTTTATAAAACGGAAGTTAAAGCTGCAGTGGGTATAATTAGAGCAAATATGATTAAAAAAAGTTATTTTTATAAAACGGTCGCTATATCCTGACAGGAGTGTACAGGTAATCTGAAGAAAATCATGTTCCTCTGTGTCCTCCAGTGTCCTCCGGTGCTCCTTATTGCATCTGTAAGATTTCACAGACCGGAGGAAAACAACCAATCAGAGCCGAGCTGGAGCCTGCCGTCTCTGAGCAGCTGTCAATCACTGGCGAACTCCAATCAAACGGTCAAACTAGGCAGCGCTGATCAAATATGAATCAATATTCTGTTACTGTAATGCCTATTTCTCTCCTCATTGTTTGATCAGCGCCGCCTAGTTTCACTGTTTGATCGGAGTTCGCGAGTGATTGACAGCTGCCTGTTGAATGAACAGCCAATAGGAACGCTCTCTCTCTCTGAAATGACCTGTGATTGGCCAAAGTATCCCGTCACGGGCTAGATTTTTTGAAAACAGAGCCATGAGGAGGTGCAGAAGTCTAGTTTTCTCTCAGAACACTTGAATAACAATATGCTGAAAGGTTATTATGGAATTTTTGCTCAATGATGCCAAAAAAATTCTGCCTATACTGCAAGGTTTAAATCTTAGGTAATACTTTATAGACTTAAAAAAACTTTTCATTCAGAGAGTAAAACATTATGAGCTGCTCTTTTAAAGAACATTTACATGCACATTTCTCCTGGGGGGTAATCTTGGCTGGATATGTAAAAGAAATATATGTTTCAACAAAGAGACCTATGTTATGGATATCCTCCTCAAATTCTCTTCCAGTAAGTTAACTGCTCAGAGCTTTCGCTTGTTTATTTGAATTTGTCATTTTTTCAAGTGTCAAGATCATTTTTCTGGCAGCTTCAATGAGGTGGCTACTTGACATGTGGTGCAGTCGGTGCCTTCTTCTTCTTCTTCTTCTTCTTCTTTGGCCCAAAATACAAAGGACATGACCGCTTAGGAGGTTTACATGTCATCAAAATTCTTGCAAAATTGTCAGAACTTGAGACACAGTGTGTTTCCCATTGAATATGTTTTCTTACGTAAGACTTTATTGAAGTCTGAGTTTTCACTCAGAGGTAGCCAGACCGCTGCAACAGCCTGCACGGGCAGGTTGCACATTTCTCTCCACATGGATAGGTGCCACCCTCTTTTCTCACCTCTCTATGAATCTGCAAAGTGCTTCAGATGAACTGATAATCTCTTGGCAGGTTCTTATGCCCAGTCCTCCTTAGGCACCTCCTCACCTACATTAGCACTCACGGGGAACCCTGGCAGGCTTTTACCAAACGTGCGAAGTGCCAGGTTCGGATCGACTGGACACTGACCAGGCGGGAGGAAATCTTCCTTTTGCTTTTTATTCCGACATGTGATAAATTAAAGGAACTGAAACAGATTAGCAAACAAGCCGGCTGTGGCCTCTCGAGGTACTCGCTCTTCTACCACCCTCCACATATTTTACGCAGGGCGGCGATGAAGCCATCAAAGGTCTTAAAGTCCGTATGCGGTCTGGCACAAGAGTAAGAGCTTAGTCCACCCAGGCATGTTTAATGGTACGGAGACTCCATGCTGGTAATTGACAGGAGCTGCCAGCTCTCCGTCTTGGCAAAGATGCTACATTTGAAACCGATGTCATAAGTGATGCAACACCATATGGAAACCGCCTTGTGGGGCTTGCTGTTATTTGCACTACCATATTGATCTATAGTGGAGAAGTTACCTTTTCCTGGATGACCCCCCCCCCCCCTCTCTACAGAGAGGTCAGAGGTCAAGGCAAACTACTGAATAGAGCTTATAGGGATTCACTAATGTGCTGAAGGCCACCTCAATGGGTGTTTGTCATCAGGACAGCTTTAACCCGAGCTTTATGTTTAAAGATGGCCTCCTATTTTAGTATGCCATCGTGCTGTAACTCACGTGAGGATCTCTTACATGAGGGTGCGTGATTTGCAGCGATAGAAGATAAAGTAGTAAAGTAAACAAAAATGCAGCATTTATCCCTTCCCTGCATACTCCGTTACTGAAAAGTGTTGATCAAGTTGACGATGACAACAAAATCTAATCTTAAAACTGAAGCACATTACATATTGCTGTTGTCGTTTCAGTTGCTCACTCACATTTTCTCTGCACATCAACAGAAAGGTTGAACATCTTTTACAATTCACTGGCTGCTCCGTCTTGTAGGGCTCGCAATATGATGATATATATCATCAAAACAATATAAAAATGTCTAATGTATGTATTTTTCTATACTGTTTCTATCGCGATATAGGCTAGGCCTATATTTATTTATTTTTTCTCTATAATTTCACTCGAAACGTACAGTATGTTCATTTTATACTTGAGTTCTTAAAATGAGAAAATACTCAGTACTTTTCATTTGCCAAGTATTTAATTCACAGAGGAGGTTATTTCATATAGACTACTTCTTTATTGAATTACCATAAATCATGCTATATCGTGATATATATCATTATCAAGATGTGAAATCACCTGTATCGTGATAGAAGATTTGGGCCATATCGCCCAGCCCTACCGTCTCGTTGACCTGCATGTTGTATACGTATTGTACCATGATAGTTTTTCTTTATGAAATAAAAAAAAATAATTACTTGTGATAATTTATGAGAAATTATGGCATTGATATTGAAGGGCTTACACTGTAAAATATGTGGTGGGAATATGGAGTAAACATGTTTTTTTTTTTGAACAATTTTTATTCACAATTCACTGAGGTTTTATTTTACCCCTAGCTACAGTACAAGTCAGAATGAAAGGCTCTTAAATCCCAATAATAATTATGAAAATAAATGAATAAATAAGTGACAGTGTTTTCAACAGGGGGCGTCATCTCCCAGAGTTTTCCCGACCGCAGATTTGATCCGACAACAGGTGTAATTCGAGAGGTTGCACAGAGCAGAAACGTATCGTGACAGATGAGCTGCTGTAAAACTGTGTCCATGCTGAAACAGGCCACAAATAACCAGCAGCTACTGTAAGTGTACACTGAAACTCTGGCTGCGTTCAAGATGTCAAACCTGAATCCTGCGAGACACATGAGATGAGCATAAAGAGGCGCTGAGCTAGTTCTGGTTAGTGTAGGACAGGAGTGAACTCACTCACAGTGCAGAGAAAAACATGGTAACAGCTTTTTAGACGGTGTGAAACACGTAGCGTGGAATTACAGCAGAGCATGTCATGTATTCTCTCCGCCTATATTTTATGGAACTGCTCCAAGTTCGGGTTTTGACAAAGTCTTGTGCGATGTTCCTATAGGAACCCCGTCGTGAGCATGATCTCCGATAGAGGAATGTGGAACGGAATGCTGCTCTATGAGGCCCAGATCCCGGACACATATTTATTTGCTCATTCATCACTCCTAGACAACCTCTGACCTACTACCGTGTGTTTTTTCTCCTCCACTCCCAGGTTCTCTCTTTTTTCTCTCCAGTTAGAGAAAAATAAGGCCGATTCTATACCGGGGAGACATGTCGACATGCAGCGGGAGTCCGCAATTTAGCGTACGAGAGACAGCACCGATGGGGCAGAGATGCTTGATTTCTTCCAGGCCTCACGCTGCAGTTGCTTCAGCTAAAAAGTCAGTTTGTGAAAGTATATGGGCACCGAGATTAACGGCTCACTGCGTGTAAGGAGTGTTTGTGATGTGTTCAAGGTGGTGGGTACTTCTACTTCAGTGAGTGTCTGGTGGGACACGGCGGTAAAGAGAGGAAACAGATGTTGCCAGTACCCGATGGGAACTCATATGAAAGACTAAGGTATATAGAAGCTTAGTGAAGGATAAATGTAAGAGTTTAATGATGATATTTGAATCCTCTGGTGAGAAAAAAAGACTATTTGGGGCATAGTGTGCTGTTTGCAAAGTGGAGACTGGAGGCAAAGTCTGCACTGGAGGAGACGGCACACACTGTAGTTAAAAGTTAGAGAAGTAGGCCTGCGACAAAAGGATTGACAAATTCTAATGTCAGCTGGGAACATCTGGGTAAGAAACATGAATGAGTTCTCCCTAGGGCTGCCCCCCTCTTAGTCGACTAATTGGTCACCTTGGTCTTAGTCGACTAAGATTTCTTTAGTCGATTAATCATTTTTATGCTTTTTCGTGCTGAATGACTTATTTAGGACCACATCTCTGGTAAGCACAAGATTTAAAGTGGTGCTTTTGCATCATTCTTTGTGGAGAACCGCGATTTTGGCTTCACACTTTTAAATGAAGATGATCGACTGCGATATTGACGTTTAAAATGTGTGCTCCACTCATGGAAAACTCTGCTGCACATCAAATCAAGCGTTTCCTAAACTAACAGCCAGCCACCAGGGGGCGATCGGGATGTTTTGGCTTCACTTTTGGGGAGCTGTCAAGCCGCTGCGTAGGCACCCTACGGCGGCAGTCTGTGAAAAACTTTCCTGAATGTTGCGGCCGCAGTCCAGAGTAAAAGAGTAATATACTATATATTACTTGTTTTGCCCGTCAAAACGAAAAAGCACTGAATTCAGGTGAAGAAGAACCGTATTTTAAGTCTTATTTTGATGCAAAGATTTGTACATTAGCAGGAATGTAGCTCAACATGGAAGTGAAAGCAGCGCTCTGTTGATTTTAATGTGCTAGTGCAATAAAAATACTTTGACCCTAAAATCAATGAATAATCGTGATAAATAAACGTGATCTTAATATTGATCAAATAAATCGTGGTTATCATTTTGGCCATAATCACGCAGCCCTAGTTAGTCGACTAAAAATGTCTTTGATCGAAGACAGCCCTTGTTCTCCCACTCAAGTTACAAGTTTCTTTATTTATCATATGCACAACAATTACAGGAAGCAGTTGTTGGCAATGAAAATCTTGGATCTCAGGTTCCCTTCAACATATGTATATACTGTATATAAAAAAGGGAAGTCACACAAAGTAAAAGCAAAATGAGAGTCAAAAACATAAAATAGTACAAGTTAAATATAAACATATAAACATAAAAAAAGTAATGTAAATGTAAATTTGTCGAAAACAGCATTTCAAATGGATAAACTGAATGTAAACAGGATGTATATGCTCTCCCAGAGCACCCATATCATATCCCAACTGCTCTAGTGGAGGGAACTTTGTATTGTAACTTGCAAACTTTGATAATGTATATAGTGGGTTATTCTATGTTCATAATTTTGTTTTTTTATGCTAGTAGTAGTAGTTTTTAAGCTAGTGTAGTAGTAGTATTTATAGTGTATTCCAATATTCTTTATGTTTTGTATTGTATGGATATATTTCTCTAGTGTTGACATGTAAATTACTGTTACAGTGCATTGCCTGGATAACCTGCTGTAACACAATAATTTCCCAATTTGGGATCAATAAAGTACATCTATCTATCTACCTATCTACCTATCTATCTATCTATCTATCTATCTATCTATCTATCTATCTATCTATCTATCTATCCATCCATCTATCTATCTATCTATCTATCTATCTATCTATCCATCTATCTATCTATCTATCTATCTCAATGGGTGCATTTTCATGTGTGGTTTTGGGCTAAATACACGATGAAACAATTACAGATTAGTGCATACAAAAAAATGAAATGATAAAAGTAAAATAATAATCCTGCTGAGTATATAGCCTTAATAATAATAATAATGTGTATGAGTTATCATGAGTAGTCAATACCCTAAACAACTAGAGTGTGTTTTCTCTGTTGTTGAAATGTGTGTTTTCACGTTGCGTGCGCCCATGCAGTGATTTACACCGCAGCTATTTTTCTGCTTTACTTTGTTAACTTGCAAATGGCCTGTGAACAGTGAGGATAAAATAAGGTTATGTGTTGTAGTCAATTGCTGTACAGTGGAGCCATGAAACATCAAGCGCTCTAAACATCTGCCAAGGGAGAGGCTGGGAGATTTGTGAGTCAATCTGCTCTTAAGGGCTAAAATGCAAGCATCTGCCTTTGAATATTTAAAGCATCTTACATCTCAGTGTACTAACTGCATAAAATGAATCTGTGGATCCGTCTGTTCTGCCTTCTTCCCAGGAAAACATTTTCATGTTGAATTAAAGTTGGCAAAACAGCCTGCACCACCATTAATAACGTATGTAAATATGGCCAGAAATTGAGATGGTGCCTGTGGCTGTAACTTAAAGGAACACAGTGCAACAATTAGGGGGATCTATTGGCAGAAAATGGAATATAATAATAGTAAGTATGTTTTCTTTAGTGCATAATCACCTGAAAATAGGAATCATTGTGATTTGTTACCATAGAATGATCCGTTTATATCTACATACAGGTCCCATGGATGTAAAAAGAGAACTGGATACAGCGTTGGAGGCGGGCTCACATTCATTCCTATGAAAGTTGCTCAGTGGTGCATGAAGCCATAGAGCAGGCGCAGTAGCGTTTCCTTGAATTCCGCCTCATCCGGCTCATTCACATGAACGGGGGAAGGAAAATAACTCTGGATTTTGCTATTAGTGCAGTTTACAACTTTTAGGACATAATGATTTAAATAAGGTAAGTCAGGGCAAGGTAAGGTAAGGTGTTCGTAATGGGAAGTTGATTTACCTAAAAAAACAATATTCACTGATTTACGGACATCTCTTCCCCAATGTAAGTCTATGGGAAAAAAGTCTTATTGGGAAGCGGAAGTTGTCACGGAAGTTGTAATTCCACGGTTTGGCCACTACGAAAAAATTTGCTTCAAAGCCTTGTGCACTTCCTGAGGGCTTTGAAGGTCCTCTTCATGGAGCCAGCCGCCATGTTTCTACAGTAGCCCAGAACAGACAAACCAAACACTGGCTCTAGACAGGCCTATTCATGTATTGCTATTTGTTGAATTTATGATGCTGTCATCATAGAAGTGGGAGGGCTGGGGTAAAGAGTAGGGCTGTGTATTGGCAAGAATCTAGCGATACGATAAGTATCACGACACAGGGGTTACGATTCAATATATTCTGATGTATTGCAATACTGTAAGCAAGGTGATATATAGTGATTTTTTAATCTAACTTCTGGAAAACTCATAATATAAAGAACACATGATCATTTGCATAAAATCTGTGTAAAAAAAGTTAACTTTTTTTATGCAATCAGAACAGCGGGATCTGCATTTGCATTTATCACAGTCCCTGTAACATCCAACATCATAGCACTACTTTGAGAGGCCGCATCTCTCTGCCAATGAAATAAAGTATTGACTGAGTTCATCTTTGCATGTAAACTATTAATTATAAATCCATACAGAGTTTTTGAGAATTGATACAGTATCACAAAACAAAATAACGCGATATTCGATCTTTTCGATATTTTCTTACACCCCCAGTAAAGAGTGGGTTAAGTTACAATTAGTAGCTTCGGAGGTTTAAATGGAGACTAAAAATTTGTTGTAATAAACTGTGATCAAATTGTATTTGAAAGTTTTGGCAAGCCACAGCACACCAATGACTTTATCTTGGGTTCTCCTGGGTATAATTTATTTTTCTCTATTATTCACACCATTTATTTTTGTATTTCATTCCGTGTAATGAATTTATGATTACCTTAGTGAATAGATGTAGATGTGTTATGCGAAGTCAATACAATATTTAAGTTACTTGATTTTTTCATGCACAATGTCTCCTCCATAAAGGGGAAAAAAGGTACACCAATAAAAAATTGTCCACAAAAAAAATGAATAAATATGTTGTCCAGAGCTGCTTTGACTCAATCAGCAGCTCCTGTCTCTGAATATCAACAGAAGACAGATAGCTGCTGCTATCAGTGACAAAGAAGCTTCCTCTTGGACATAAATTAATAGCATCAGCTTGACACCAGCTCCCGAGGTTAAGTCTATGTTGTCAACATGCTTGGGCATTCAGGAGACAAATGACGCCGAAGAAGCCACATTGTCTACCAGCCTGCATACACATTCAAACTCTATAAAGGCCCTTCTGGGACCAGCGCAGTATTATCGGGGAGCCTTAAGCTTGTGTTAAAGAGAAATAGTGTATCAGATGTAGCACGGACTGTTTTAAAAATGAAAGAAAAGGCAATCTGTACGAATGACACATTTTATACTTTTCATTCTCCCATTTGATCTTGATAAGGAATAAAAAGGGAAGGAAGAAGATATTTTAATTGAGGAAAATGAAGCAGTGTGAAGCAGTGGTTAAGGATATCTTGATCTTGCCCTTGTTCCAAATATCCAACTACAGAGACTTAAAATCCAATTCATGTCCTTTTGATCACTGTCAAGTTTTCTTGTGAGATGCAAGTGCCAGCAATGCAAACTTGTATACACAGTGTTGGACAGAAGGAGAAAAGTTTTCCTTGGAAAAGCTGATTAAAATAGTCTTTCAAAAGGTTTCTTAACTTTGCCAACATCTGTGTGATACTGCAGAATCTGTTGGTGGTTTTTTTTAAGAGATATTGAGTAAATCTAGTCATGTCAGCTACAATATTACACAATGAAATATAGGATGTATAAAAAAAATCCCCTTTGTTGCATTCCTCTTGGCTATATTATGGCTAAAAATACCTGGCGGCCATATTTGTCTCATTCAGAGTCAGATTTAGTGTATTGTCTCTGCACAGTTGAAGTACTAATACAACAGTTTTGCATCATTACTCCAAAGACTTGTTGCGGAGTGTTGCCAAGTTTTCTTCAGACCCACAGAATTTCATTTTAACCTCTAGTTCACATCATTAAGTTTCCAAACATGAAAGAAACGTTTCATGCGGAATCACAAGAAATTAAATTATGCATGAAACATCTATAACTTTCCATTTGATGTAATGTTGCGGTCATACAAAATGGTATGAATATTTAACTCTTACGCATGATATTACTTCAAATAATTTGAGCAAAAAGCAGATAAAGCCGTTACATGGTCGAACAATGTGGGGGGAAAAAAGGTTTTATCTAACTTTTGAGCTGCTTAAGGGGGAAATGTGAGCGTGACATTGAGACACTGAAGGTTAAGATGTGAAGGAAATTAGATTTCCCTCTACTTAAATTGATAATTTCTCAAATTTGATTTTGTTTTACCGGTTAAATCTAAAGTGAGGACATTTTCCAAAAGCCTTCTTTAAATTCTGGACTTGGTCTTGATTAGACTACTTCACCAAAGAATCCTTCCAATCAGACTCGTATATATCTTTCCCTGTATTGTTACATGAAAGGGATTAAGAACTGAATATGTGTGTGATTAATTAAACTGACATGAAAAACATGCAGCTTACAATGAGAGCCCCCCCCCTCCCAAGGACCTCCACTTGGGATGCAGATTTGGAGCAATTACCGCGCGCCCCCTTGGATGGGCCAAATGTAATGATTTTTCAATGAAAATGCCGTTTAAACCCCAGCTGACGTGCTGTGTAGTGTAACATAAATTGAAATTAAAACAGATCCTCCCAATGTAAATAGAAGCCAAGGGAGACTTACGTAATGTGCGGTGGGTTTTATACACTGTGGGAGCCGCAGTACTCTTTAATATCAATGCTCTTAATGAAATGGCATATAAACAGTATGTGTGCTTTAAAGGAATAACAATGGGAGGAAAAAATGTAGAGTCGATCTTGAAGAAGATGAAGTGTGACTTTAACCTCAGGATGGATTTGCCATCTTTATTATTATTAATATAAAACATTTAATGCTGCTCTGAAGGACCGTTTCATTGTTGCTTTAGTATTATCTTATTACCTAAGTAATAATACCTCCTGTTGTAATCGGTGTTTACACATCCTCCACAGTGAGACAGCGTGTTTTTTCCGTGGATTACCAAAACCTCAAGTGCTAAAGGAATCTTAACACATCTGTTTAACATTTCTGCCGAACTGCGAGATTTACTGCGCTCTACATTTTCTTTGTCCTGCTTCCACAGAGTGTTTCAGGTTTAGGCATATCACCAGAACAGCAAACATTTGGCTTGTAAAACATAAAACACACTGCCTGCATTGTTAAACGCTAAAGAAAGGATTGGTAGTGTCTTATTCTCCAAGGATTTGGAGTGGGGAAAAAAAAATGCTTCAAAAATGCCTCCAGATTTCTCGCACATTTGATGGTTATTTAAGAGCAGGAACAGCAGCCTGAAAGTGATGGCCTCACAGCCTTAAAGTAGGTTGGAGAACAGGTGCCTGCTGGTAATGTGGAGCTGGTCCCTGTGTCCCAGGGTCCTAGGGAATCGCTCTTTAAAAGGAAAGGGCCATTGGCAGGGTACAGGATGTGCTCAATCGGCGAATCTGACCTGGTAAAAATGGGAGCTACATCGCTGTCACTCTAGGGTCCGTCCCCAGGGATGGAGTGTAATTATAAGAGTGAGGACCCTGGGGCCCCGTCGCTCCAAGATCCACCCACTAATCACAAATCACACAACCCTGGCGCAGGAGGTGGCTTCCCTAGGAAACTGAACCAAAAACCTTTTAATAGATAAAGGTCAGACTCAAAGGTAACTTGGGAGTCAAGTTGTGTTTGTGTGTGTGATGTGACTGTCTGTATATGTGTGTGTATTTAAGAGAGAGGTAGTGAAAGAGAGAGAGAGCTCTGACAATAGTTGTCTGTCTTGCGGCCAATTTACTGTCCAGTTTGTGTGTTCACTGTAAAACATTTTTAGATTTTTCAACTTAAACAGGTTTTCCTGCTGCCTCATTCTGAATTGTGTTATCCTAAATAGTACCAATAATAGCATCTATAAGTATGATAATAAGTAGAGCTGCAACGATTAATCGATTAGTTGTCAACTATTAAATTAACTGCCAACTATTTTGATAATCGATTAATTGGTTTGAGTAATTTTTTAAGAAAAAAAAGTCAAAAATCTCTGATTCCAGCTTCTTAAATGTGAATATATTCTGTTTTCTTTACTCCTATATGACAGTTAACTGAATATCTTTGAGTTGTGGACAAAACAAGACATCTGAGGATGTCCGCTTGGGCTTTGGGAAACACTGATCGACATTTTTCACCATTTTCGGACATTTTATAGACCAAACAACTAATCGATTAATCGAAAAAAATAATCAACAGTGTAAATAATCGTTAGTTGCAGCCCTAAAAATAAGATAACAATGTTCTTCAAGTAACTTCAATAAGTTTAGTGAATGTTCAGTTGGACATTCATTAGACTTATTTAAAGTCACAGCTAAACTCGAAAGAGACAGCTGATTTAAGCTCAAAGTGACAAACTTATTTTATTGTGTTATGTAATAATTCTCCTCACTCATAAAACCAACATGTTATCTCTGCTAATTGGTAAAGGGGAAGGGGACATGACTACGGTGAAAATGATTTTTGAAATACAGTTACAACTTAATTTGCTGCCTTGACGTTATTAGGGAGACATTTCAATTAATTAAAGAGGAAGAAGTGTGGCAGACAGGTGGAGTGGTAATATCCAACCCTGGCTCCCACAAAATTACGTTCCCAAACAACTAAACTGAATTCTCAATTACGTTTGGAAGGAAACGTATTTTGTCGCGGATTACGGTTGAAGTTTAAAACAGTTTTAAAAACATGGTTAACATTGTAAATTGAATCAAAACAAAATTCGCAACAAAACTAGTGGGTTAGGTTTGTAAAAAAAAACAACACGGTTTGGTTTAAAATGACTATGTTTCACACGGGACATGAACAGCGATATAAAGGGAGAAAGTCCTGTGTTTGTTGGACCCATCCACCACCCCTCCCGCCCACCAGTAGTGGACTTTATCGCTTGTTATACTCGATATTATACCACGTAATTTCCATTAACGGTCGCTCAATATTCTACGTCACATGCTCTACGTGTCACTCATTGTACTACGTCAGTTGCTGCGGCTGTCCGCAGACTTAAAAATGTATTTGTGATACGTCAAAGACAAAGGTAATTAAACATAACTGAGGATGCAGTTTAGTTGTATGGGAATGTACTTTTTAGAAGACAGGGCTGTTATATCTGGATGCTCCAAGTCAGAGATGGAAAAATGCACATAAAAATCAACACATTGCTCTGTGTTCTGTGCAATGAACATTGACCTAGTCCACTTTAAGTCAATTTTCTCGATGTCAGTACTTTCTTGTAGTTTTTTTTTCCCCCCCATCAAAGCCTCAGACACTAGCTCTACCCCTCATTATCTGTTATTTGGCTCCTTTGCCTACTCTCATGCCACCGCACCATTCGATCTTCCCCATTTTCTCTCTTTGTCATCCCTCCTATCTATCGCTGTCCTCCTCAAGTCTTCCGATCCCCCTTCCCCTCAAACCAGAAGGACTTTCAAGGTCTGCTCAGATAACGTCACTGCGGCTGTGCATCTGTTTCCAATCCTGTGCAATTAACCAGGCCAGCTTCGGAATGTTTCTTCCTTTTTCATCCTCCTCCATTTCTCTCCCTCTCTGCCCCCTTTCTCCTTTTCTGTCTGTCTAGCCTCTTCTCGGATCCACAGTTCACTGGAAGACGGTCGTTCTTCATGTGTCACTCAAATCAAAACAATGTAGAGTCTCATCGTGTGTTTGTTTCCTTCCTTGGGTGGGCCACTTCATAAAAACTGATCCTCTCTTGCTTTGTCCACAGCAGGACATCAGTTAGATCGCTTCGGTCATGTCTGCAAGATGAAACAGCTGCCGGAAAAGACACCCAAAAGTGAAACGAAAAAGAATTTGCTTAATCAAAAGAGCACATGCCAGAGCTGTAGATAATACAGAGCGATGTGTAGAGCTATTTATGCAGTCTGGTCTGTGGCTCTGTAAAAAGTTGTCTTGTATTTTTCTTGGTCGCTCTGCAATAACCATCTGAGAAGTGCTTTCCCCGTCTCCTCGCTCCAGTTGGCCATAAATCCCGGCCCTGTGTAGAGTGCTTCAAACTCGGATGCCAATAGCTCGAGGAGAAGGCTGGGAAAGAGGCGGAAGTTTCTGATGTTTCCGGGGTTTTTCACTAAGCCAGGGTACAAGCCTCAGCAAAGTCCTTCGCTGCTTTCTCAAGAAGGTCAGCAGGTACAGCTGAGGCAAAACCACTGGCCGCCAGAGGCTTAAACCAACAAAAGCACTGACAACGGCCAGTGACAGCTTTATAAGCCCGTGGCCTTTACAGGGCATATTTTAAAACCAAACTGCACTTTGGCTTTCTCGTTGTCTGGTAAACATTTGTCAGCTGCGCTGGAAAATACCAACTATTTTTTACTTCATGGTCAAAATATGTTTTTGTATACCCCGAGGCCTTATTACTATCTCTTTAATGGAGCCCAGACACATAAGAATATTCCATGAAGTATAGATGCAAAGGCAACCAAGAGTGAATGCGCTGTACATCATGTGCCTGCTAAGCCAGTCGTTCATATGGTCAACCAAAAAGCTGGACCACAGGACAAACCTCATGTTCTGACAAACTTGTCACCACTGGATGATCTTCTGTTTTTGTAGCATTTGCAAAGATACGTGAGTTATTTTAGCCACCTAAAACAAAGGCTCGCCTTAAAAAAAATCAATATCAGTTTAAGTGTACGCTATATTTAGAAATTTTTTACTGCTATATCTTGCAGTCAGACGGCCCTTTCCGACAGGGAACTGAACTGAAACTTATCTTTGCTCTCTCCAAAGCCACTAGACTCAGTTAAAAAAAACAGTATATGTAAGTTTCACTTACTCAGTTCCTTAAATATAGTAAATATAGAGCCTTTCTTTTAGGTGGCCAAATTATGTTTTGCTGCCAGCCCCGTCCACAGCAGTACGTTGCTTTGCTCCCGTGCTGATACTCCAAGCTTGGCCATCAGGGCCTACAGTACTGCAGGTAATACACTGACTATGGAGAAGTACCTCATACAACCCCACTTCAAAACACCAGAACTATCCCTTTAAGACATGCTCACAACCCCTGATGTTGCTCGTATTCAAAACGCCTGCGCCGATGTCATGTCCAGAGGTTGACCTACATCAGATGACTTGCATCTGGATCCGGATATCATGAGCGTGATTCAAGCCAGATTTGAATGGGTAGAAATTGATCTGATGTCTATGATGACAGTTTTGTGACACCGAGTTCAACACAGCTGCTGCTTGCTCATTTATGGAGACAGCAGCATCATTTGCTTTGACCAAACCCAACCTTTGTTGCTAAGGCGATGAAACATTCTTGTTCTATAAAGTCCTGGTGGGTTACCTCTCTTCCAGAAACCGTTACTTTTGGTCTGACGTGGTTTGTGCGACTCTCGTCCTCTCGCGCCCCTTCTGCTGAACAGCCGTTTCTCACCAGCGCGATGCGAAAATGCAGTGAGGGAATGCGGAAAATCTGCATTCGAATTTTCCACATTGGCAACTTTGCACACCGTGTTAGATGCGAATTATCTGCATTGCTGTGTTCCATTTTCATCAATGAGGCTCAATGAGTTTCCTCCTAAATAGTGTCTTGTCCACTCCACTCCACTCCACACAACAAAAACCTATCCAGACAGAGAATGTCTAAGGGGCTAACGTTACAATACATACATTATGTAAACTAATCGGTCCCCAAATGTGTGTCCGGCAGTCCGTTACCCCAAAAACAAACGCCCATTGTTCCAAGGCCAATTGCTCTGAAAATAAAAACTCTCACCGCAACAAACAGAAGCAAATGGCTAATTATTATGCAGAATGACGGCGATCAGTTGGAACAAAGGATTTCACTGGTGGAAATCCACTGAAATCGAGGTCCTTCCGGACATTTTTTCGCACAAATGTTCCGCAGGCGTTTACAAGCATTCATAAGAACCCACAAAATCAGTTTTTATAAATTTCCATACAAATTTTGGGGGAAAAAAATCCATGCTTAGTGTGAAACGGCTTAAGGGTTCCGGCAGTGGCCTATATTTTGGCAAGATTCAAGGTCACAGGCTCTCTGTCATATTGGTGTCGAGAAAAGTAGTGCAAGTACCCTTTTGAGGTCCAAGAGACTGTTAGAGGGCAAAGCTTGTGTTAAACAGGTATACGTGTTCACACTGTAACTTTAGTTTTATGAGCACAGATTAAGATCTCTAACCTTGTAACACAGCTTCAAGCCCGTAGAGCTTGTTTAGGCCACCTTTACTCAGTGCTACGGTTACAATGGATAACCTTTGTTACTGACCCGATACACAGTACAGGAATTATGTACCTTTCTCTCCGATCCAAACTAGCCCATTATGAAAACATCAGGCACTTTTAATGCTTGTTCTTGAAAATTCAACAGTGTTTGTTTGGTTTGGATAAGCGAAACCTAAAAAAATGCAAGGGTTGACTTTGATAGCTCGCCAAGGACCCGCACTCTTCCTCTCAGCTCGAGTGGCTGGTAATTCAGTATGGAGTTTGTGTATTTGTCTAACACCGGTAGCTCTGGGCTTTAAGCATAAATTATGCATAACCAATGTATTTTATTTAAAATTAATTAGCCCGACGCATAGCCGTGGATTGTTTGCCAATGGAAACAGTGGGATGAGGGGGGGGAGGGGGAAGCAGTGTGATGGCAGCTGTGACTCCACGGTTCCCCCCACTGCTCTCCAGGAGAAGATTAATAGTTAATGGAAGGCCTTTAGGCTGTGGAAATACCCCTAGTGGCCCTTATCCCTGCTCTGGGAAAAGCAGGGATTATTGTCAAGGTATCAGAGCCTGTCGCAAAGCAAGCCCTCCCCTTCCATTTCCCAACCCTCTGAATCTTACTTCCATTACCTAAATAAGAAAAATACTGGCTGCGTTTGGCACACATTGCTCTGCAAAATCTGGTGTATGTTTTATACTTTGTTTATGGCACTAACTCACACGTACGTAACTTCACACCACAGGGCGCCTCTTTCTTCACTCCCTCCTTTGCCATAGGCTCGTATATGATCTTTAAATAGGAAGAGAGCGAGGTCAATTTTTCAAACGTGGCACGGCATATTATCTCTGGCAAGGCGAGTCAAATCAGCCTAGCAATTAACTTAGGCTCAGTGCCGCAACGCAAATCATCAGGCTCGTTCAGGGTCGGGCGGATTCCTCTCTCTAGGCAATTAGCCTCCTTCATTAATTAAAAATTCTAATCAGGATGTCGGATCGATAGTGTAAATCACATGTGCTGCAGCTCTCCCAGGGAAGTTGCATCTTACTTCCAGAGCACTGCATCGACGAAGTAATCAGCCAAACTCATGTGAAGGATTAATGGAACAAGACTTGAGACGATTGACGTTCTTATAAATCTTCCAAGATGTGTGCTGAAGTGTGGAGCATGCACCAGAAAAATAGTGCGTCTTAATGGCTGACATTTACAATATACTTTTTATTATACATACACAGTGATATGCGAACAAATCGAGGACTGTCAAAATATTTGAATTGTGCACATACTGTTAATTTTGTATTTGGGGAAAGATATAAATGCCCAATTATACTTTAAATGTGCCATAAAATGAGCCATAAATACAAAGATTTTATGGATTTAAAAAAAAAAAAAAGATTCCAGTAACTTAAGGAATTACATCAATTATGATACAGGGTGTTTAATTTTGTAACTGCAGGAAAAGCTAAAATTATAATAAAAATAATACAGTGATATTCAAACAAATTGAGGACTGTCAAAATACTAGAATTGTGCACATACTGTTAATTTTTTATTAAGGGAAATATATAAATGCATAGTTATACTTTAAATGTGACATGAAATTAGCCATAATTACGAAGATTTATGTGCTTTTGAGAAAAGATTCAGGTGACTTAGGGAATTACATCAATTATGATTATAGGGTGCATAATTTTGAAACTGCAGGAAAAGTTAAAATAATAATGAAAAATAATCCAGTGATTTTTTTTTACGTAGGTAGATCATCAATAGTAGAGGCACTTAGTGTTTGCTCGTGTTGGTCAACTCTTACCTCACATGCGTGAGCCACTCATAACGGCTCTGGAGACCAATTATTCTCCGGCTGAAAGAAAGTGCTTTTTCTATTTTTCCAGTATGTGTATGTGACATGTAGGTTGACACACACCCACACACGAATGCGCAGACAGAAACACACACATGCACGTAAACTGTACACACTGTAAGCGTGTGATTTTAAGGACGCGAGAGACAGAGTAAAGTTTGTCTGCAGCGCTTTCCAACACTTAGTTTTGTTTGTGGTCTTGCAGTCGTAGTCTGACTAGGAAAATACACCCAGTAAATGTTACTGTTGTTCTTCGGTCAATTTGGAAGGAAAATAAAGTAATTTTGGATCCCACAAAAAAATCAACACAGACCCGATATTTCCCTCTCATTAGCAAGAAAACGAGTAGGAGGCGACGGTGCTGCAAGAGTTGCATTTTGTGGCTGATTCTTTTCAACAGGAGGTGAATTTACAACCGCGGTGTAGCCTTTCCTCAAACAGTGTCAGCGTATATCAATATGTAGTTACTGTTGCTTGGCTCATGCTGCACTGTGAGGCCGTGTGGCTTGCAGGAGATTTGTTTCTGTGTACAAGTGTGGCCACAGGAAATGATCCGAGACTGACTGCAGGTGTATACCTCCCACCAACGCGTACAACACTGAAGCAGCACCATCAACATTAGCATCATCTGTCATTTATTGACAGAGAAGGAAACTTCCTGCAGAAAGGTCACCACTAGCTTTCCTCTCCACACCTCTGGTTAATCCTCTTCCTGGTAGCTCCTCGCCAATATATTTTCTGTTTCACAACAGAGAACGCTACAACAGAATAAAGCTTATTTAAGCTCATTCATTCTGTACGGAGCAGCTCCAGACTTTATACCCTATGACATCACAAGTTTGAGACTTACCTCTCTGGTTTCTGGCTTTGAAAGAGAGTAGCTCATGTTCACAAATATTGATTGAACTTCCCTAGGCTATGGAAATAACATTTTAGAATCCGTAGGTGGTGTTCCCCTTTAAGTGAGTCATCAGGCAGTAGCATTAAATTAATACATAAATACAGTAAATAAAGTCATAAACTAGGACTGTCAAAGTTAAACATTTGTTTTAACGCCATTCATTTCTTGAGCACATTAGCTCGACTTGTGATTTTTAGGTTGTAGCGGGATCAGTTTAAAAGCTAGATAAAAGTGAAGATACTGGCATCATATGAAACTAGAAAACCTAATGAATCCATTGGTACCAACCATGTCAACCATCCTTCCCTTGTCGAGAAGGAGGCTAAATAACGCTTCAAACCTATAGTAAATTTTGTCAAGGAAAAATGTTATTAGATTAGATTCTGGCATCATGTGAAACTAGAAAACCCAAGGAATCGTTAGGTTAGAGTTGTCGTTATCGTTATCGTATGTCATACTAGCTTGTCGTGAAGGAGGCTAAATAACGCTTCGAACTTGCGCTAAATTTTGGCGAGAAAAAACTGTCATGGTCATTTTCAAAGGGGTCCCTTGACCTCTGACCTCAAGATATGTGAATGAAAATGGTTTCTATGGGTACCTACCAGTCTCCCCTTTACAGACATGCCCACTATATACCAAATACATACAGTTTGGGGCAAGTCACAGTCAAGTAAGCACACTGACACACTGACAGCTGTTGTTGAGTTTGTCATGTTATGTTTTAAGCATATTTGTTTTCTGCTAAATGCAGTACCTGTGAGGGTTTCTGGACAATATTTGTCATTGTTTTGTGTTGTTAATGATTTGCAGTAATACATTTATACATACATTTGGATAAAGCAAGCATATTTGCCCACTCCCATGTTGATAAGAGTATTAAATACTTGCCAAATCTCCCTTTAAGGTACATTTTGAACAGATAAAAAATGTACGATTAATTGCAATTAACTATGGACAATCATGCGATTAATCTTGATTAAATATTTTTATCAATTGAAAGCCCTAACACGCTTTAACAGAAATTATTATGTGTCAATACTATTAATTGGACATGCAAGAATGATCGTTTTTTTTAAGAAAGACATTTTGTTAAATATAGTTTAGATTTTGCAACTCGTAAATTGGCAAAGTCATGTGTCAGATAAAAAAATTAGCATTAAATGATTACTTTCCTCATTGCAAAACGTATGTTAGGAGTCATTGAACCTGGGTGGTTGGAGGAAGCGTATGAGTTTCTGTGTATGTATTCATTCACAACCACTGTCCTTCCATTCCACTGCAATATTTCAGTGTAAAAACGGTTCCTTTTTGTATTTCTTATGTGGTGGATGTTTTGAAATCATATCTGCATTATGCACATTTGCATTTTTTTCATCCTTTGAAATTCCAGCAGACCAGGCTCAATCTTCTGGCATCGTCTCACATGCAAGATTTAGTCATTACATCAAATTTACTGTGAAAGCTGTTGCTGTAAAAAAATACTACGGGGTTCATTGAAATCAGGCCCACAGAATAGAACTGATCTGGTGTTTCTCAAATCGAAGAAGACGTGTCCATGGGACATCCGGAGCTCTTCTCTACAGCCGAGGAAATGAGGACAGATTGTGTGAATATGTGTGGCATGTCCCTTTATTTCTTCCAGTGACATCGTGTCGCAATACATCAACTGTGCATATGGAGATTAATTGCACTTTCCCACAGCTCTTGTAAACCCCTTTTTTCTTTTCCAAAAATATGCGTCCCTCCCATTAGTTGAATTGGGAGGAAATCTGGGAGTTATTTTATTGTAATGTGTTTTTTTCTTCCACTTAATCAGCCCTTTTGGAGTGGTGTTTTCCATCATATTTTTGGCTGTTTACTAGCACTCTATCGTGTGTTTCCGCTTGACTAATGCAGTGTTGCCTTGTGCTTCGCCTTGTACGGCGGCCAAGCATATGTGCATTCTTATTCCCACTTAAGACTTTTGCTCTTATTGATTTGTTTTTTTTCTCAAACAGAAATGACTGCCACACAAGCAGCCATTAATAAATCAGGTTTCAGTAACAGCAGCAGGGAGTTTCGCTGGAATCAAACCTGCGTCCGACTAGTTGATTTTCTTTTAAATTTATAGCATTGCTGATAGCATGTCAGCTATCGCCGCGGTGCTGTATATCACATTACCGAGCCTATTGACAATAAACAGAGCCGCGGAGCTAGAGGGCAACAGTTGAGAGGGAGTCAGTGGGGTCTGAGTCATACCTTGAGATTGCTGAAATGAATCTAGTATGCTGAAATTCAGTTGAAATTATTTGTTTTTACTCTAAAAAACACTACAGCAGCTCCGGACCTTTTCGACAGTTTGATCTACGAGCTGTGTGATGAAGCCCTTCTCGAGCACTGTGGGCCAGATTTCCAGTGCTTTTCATCCATAATGCACATCCCAGTGTTCTAGTGCGTTGCGTCAACGGCTACACATTAGACCGAGAGCACCCTTTCGCCTGAAATGGTGGGAAAAACCCTTGATGTACTTAAAGATAGTTTATGATGTAATTCTGAAAGGACATGTCAAGTTCAAACTGTATGGAACGCTCTTCACTATGAAAAAAGCGCACTGTGCGTTGTTATAAATACATAGTGAGTCAGAGCTTAACATAGATGTATGTTTGGTACAAAGTAGACGCAGAACTGTTGCTGAAAATGGCCCTCCATGTTTGAGAGTGGAGGACTCGACCCTTTGACCTGTCTTGCTTTTAATTCCTCGCAGTTTGGACGACGTGACTGTGACAGAGCGCAGAGTGCCGCCGCGCCGCCTCTGCGGCTCTTCGCCGCCACTTTACAAATTGTACCAAAGGTGAAAAAAGAACCCCTGTGGACGGCGACAGCAGCTGTTTTCAATTCTTACATGAAATCTGAATGGAGGGATGTTTACATAACTAGCAGCACATATCACAAGGAAAAGTTATTTAGTAAAAAAGCAAAACAAAAAAAAAGTCCTAAGAGAAAGAGGGGGAAAAAAAAGATCTTCCACTCTGTCATTTTTTAGAAGTGGCTTGAGACATTGCCAAAGAAATTCCCTCAGACATAACAAGGTTTTATGACAGGGAACTGCCCTATGAAACTGTCCATGCTTGATGTTCTCCAGTGTAGGCTTTGCCGCGGAGCTGCAGTTTTGTTCATATTTGCGTCACATCGAAGTTCACAGACACACTGATTGTTATCTATGAGGGAAGAGCCATTTGGGCCCCGGCGTCTAACAAGGTTAGCGCGCTGTGGCTGTCAGCTAAATGGTGACGGGTGAGGTCACAGGCAGCACTGTAACCCCGAGTCCCGAGCAAAAACAAAAGTGATGATTTTAAATGGGCCAACCTTCCCTATGAGGACATGGGCCAATTGTTCTGCGAGGCTCTCTGTCTGACTTTTGCCTGACTTTCACAGGCCTCCATCACTCAGTAATGTGAGGAAAATGCTCGCCGTGATCACATAATAACATTTTTTTCTCTCTCCGGAGTCGTGAGCGCAGTTCACGGGGCGACGCCCACTCGGCAAGACGGAACTTAAAATGAAACACCATGCAGGAACTGTCAGAAACACATTTCTTTTTTTTTTTTCCTTTTTTTAATTACACAACTAAAATAAAAAGCCTGAACAATCCCTCTAGGAGGGTATAAATTAAACAAATGACATACTTCCTTATTACATTTGACGCTCAAGGTTTCTGAGTGTCCAAAAGCAGACGTGATTGCTGTTTCTCTCAAGGTCGCTCAGGCACGGGTTGCTGCTCGCAAACTCGAATGTGTTTGTTGATTAGAATATGCCTTTAAGCAAGAGGTGGCATGAAAATAAAAAAAAATATGTATGTGTGTTAAAGTATTTAAATTCTATTATCCGTTTATATTAAAGTGTACAAATAAAGGGATGTTGGTTATTCAGCAGTGCATACTTTGTAAAATTAAGAATGCATTCTGGCATTTAAGATATTTCCTATTATCATTGTGGTTAATGCACTGCTGCCCCCCCCCCCCCCTGCATTTCAACAGCTTCTCTCACTTCATATACACTAAGATCTGCCAAGTGAACACTCTCAGAGGTGACGACTTGGCAGTTGCAAATAGCAACCTGTGACACCACTCCAACTCTGACTCATAACGCTAATAAATCAAAGCAAACAACGTTCGAGCCAAAAGGGAGAAAACGTAGAACGTGGAGGGCAATATTGTAATGAGTAATATTTAACATAACGGTAGAGTTAATTGGTTGTGATACAGTGGATATAAATTACGGCGTGTTTGGGAGAGTTACGATTATGTTAATTTCTTTTCTTTTCTTTTTTCATTTGCTTCCGTCACTTTATCAAATCTGACACACGGATTCTGCATCTTTCTTTTTCTATCAGCGTTGTTTTCAGCTTTTCAACACAGATAAACACAAAACAGAAGCGCTTGGTTTTTACCAATGGAGCTAAATCTGCCTCCTTAGCGATTCCAAAACCTCCCGAGTTTGACACATAATTTATTTAACTGGTTGAGCCTTTTGTCTCCGCTTCCTGTCCCTCGACTCTCCGCTAATACCTAAATTGCGAATGGAAAAAATGAAACGACTCTCTCTCTCTCTCTCTCTGTCTCTCTCTCTCTTTCCCTCTCTCTCCCTCTCTCTCTCTCTCTCTCTCTCTCGCTCTCGCTCTCTCTCGCTCACTGTCTATTTTAAATCCCCTCAGCTTAGCTCCTTGCGAACAACATTAATGGCATGTTTACTTGTCATAAATTTTCTGCTGTGGTTTACCTCCATGCAAGTTCAGATATGTTTTTCCTTCCATGAGACACTGCATTTTTTCAGTCAGTCTGCGGTAAGGTCGTCTATCAATCACCTGCTCTTTGAAATTCTTCAAATGCTGTTTTCCCCCCTCTTATTTTGTTGTTTGTTGTACATTTTCCTTTACAACAGAGTTCTCTTTGAAAAGCTCAGTTACCTACAAGTGTTTGTCGAGGAGGGCGTGCTTAAAACGCTCGAGGCGTTCGTCCCCTCTTCCCTCTCAAGTGCTTGATTGAGATTGCGTTGAACAAAACAGGCACCTATAACAAGTACATCCTCCCTCTTGTTGCCTCTAAACACACGTCCTACACAGGCGTTTCCACTTTTTTTTAAATCTCACAGTCACATGCCAGTAAAAAGACGAATAGTGACTTCTTCAGCGCGGGTTATCTCTGCCTCACAGTCCTGTACTTTCTCCTTTAACAAATCTGGCCTATTCTCAGCGGAGAACACCTTTTGTTAAAACAGGTTGTGCTGACAATAAAGGCCTCGCAGCAGAGTTTACAAAGCACAGAGAAATTTTTTTTTGTGTTCTCTCAAGTCTTGACACGACTTACAGCAGCTGATACTGCTTCATATTAGGGCTGGGACGATACACCTATCTCCCGATTCGATAATATCACGATACTTGGGTGCCGATTCGATATGTATCGTGATTGTATATTACAATTTTTGTGATTTTTGCTAACTTTTTTAACACTCGACCATGGGAAAAAGTTGAATCATACACTTCTAGGGACTTTTACTGTGGAAAATATCTCAATTAATAAAATTAAAATGTCTGATTTTCAGCATGTATGTCAGCAATATCAGAAATGTCCTGAAATCAAATATATCAGTGATTGTCGGGCATTATTTACCAATACATTTCCCTCACAAATTAGTGGTATTTTCTTTTCATTTATAAGAGACATGTAATGTTTTAAACTACTGGTGAATGTAATCCATCAATCTTATTTCCATATATGTATTTTGCATAAACAGTTCCTTTTGTTAACACCTTATTTTGAAAACCGGACGTAGTCACGTGTGTATACTTCCGCTAACTTCGCCAAGTCCGTCGCTAGCTCTCCCGTCAGCTCCGTTCTCTCTATAAATCCATAGTCAGCTCCATCGGGGCCGCTTGAATGCATTTGACATAAATGTCAGTATATGGGTGCTCTACAGTTGTAGCGTCTGCCAATTTGACCAAGATGCAAGTCACGGCTGGCTTGACTGCACGTTACGATACGATAGCGTTTCCTGTCTGTTTACTGTTGACCACGTTGGATTTAACATGTGCGAGTGCAGGTTGTATCCACGTGGACCCTCCACCGTTTTCTGCTTTGTCGTTTCGGCTCGCTGCGGCCACCTGCGGTTTAATTGGGTTGACGGATACAGAACGGATATGACGTCGCGTTACTCAGACTACAACAATAAAAGCGGTAACTTCCTTCTACCTCCGCATAGACTCAAATGAAGCAAATATATCGATTCTGGCATTAAAAAAATCGATTTCAAAATCGATAAAAAATTATTATTTTTTTTCCTCCCCTACTTCATATGCTGTGGCAGCTTCCCAACTTTGTCTCGCGGTTGCATTCACAGGAAATTTTTTGCAAATGGACGTGTGTCTGTGTGTTTATGTGTGCAGTTACAGAGCTGAACCCACTGACTGCACTCTGCAGCTCAGCCGGCGGTGCTTGTCGGCGTGCACCGCCATCGTGCACGCCGGGCTGATAGAGCAGAATGACCACTCCACTCCAGAGAGAGAGAGAGAGACCGTGGACGGAGCTATCACTGTGATTAACTGTAATGATTGGGGGGGGGGGTGGAAATGGGTGTTTAGAGGGTTGTGGAGAGGATGAGGGCCGCGACGGCCCAATCTGGAGGGGGCGACGCGCCGCATGCAGGCCTCCGTCGGCTCGGGGTAATAGTCCCCATGTGTAGTGCGCCGGGCCATATCCCACGGGGCGCTGCGCACACAGGAGGCCACTTGAAAGCCTATCTGGATGTAGCAGCAATCAGAGTCAGAACAAGCACACAGGGGAGTAATCTGTTCCAGCTTTTGGAGCGTGCCAGGGGTTGGGGGGGGGGGAGACAGAGATGAGACCGTGCATGTGTGTGTGTGGGGGGGGGCTTATGGCTTCATTTGGCCAAGGTCATGGTTAGTCAGATGGCAAAAACATGTCTACCCCACAATGCACACACACACACTTCCCCGCTACTCCAGTACACGTCTTAGACACAACCCGTCAGATTTGTAAGCAGCGCTGGCAGCCTGTGGCATAGCCGCATCATTAAAATCCCTTCAGCGACTGAGTTATAGGTGGTTTGTTGACTTCCAAGGACATGTCATGGGCGGTAGGTAATGCTTAAGATCCAATAAGGTTTTTTTGCGTCAAGCAGCAAATATGCAGAGACAGCTCTAACCATCCGAAGCAGTAGCCGACATGGCGGAGACCAATTTTACTCTTTCTTTTTTTTTTTTTTTTTTTTTTTTCCCCTCACAGTATTTCATGGCATACTATAGTTTTACAACTGCGACTGCACAAGGTAAACACGCGCCGGAAAACCTTGTAACCTTCCTTCCACGCTGCCAAACCCTTTATTAACAATAAAAACAAAGTATATTCGAAAGCATATTTATAGTATTTTAAAAGCGCTCCAATATGGTGACCCCCTCTCAACCTGTCAGACAAGATTGGTTTTCAAATTCGACATCGTGTCGGTGTCATGCCATTGCTTCTTCGAGGAGTTGATGAAGAAGAAGAAGAAGTAGAGTATAATCAGTAGGCAGTGACCTAGAGGAGGTCATGTTGAGCCTTCGGGAGTTGACTAATGAAAAGTCCAATCAGCACAGCGGAGGACGATTAGGAGGAGCCCCGGGCTGCGATGGAGAGATGGAGGGAGAGAATGGAGACGGAGGGTAAAATGAATGGGAAGGGGATGAGCAAAGAAGAAGACCCAGCAGATGCTGAACAAACACACACACACACACACACACACACACACAAGCACACACTCCTTCCCCACGATACTGATGGAGCGCAGTTGCTCGTGGTCAAGTTAAAATAGCGAAACAGGGAGGCCAAGAGGAACAACATGTGTTAGTACTTTGTCTTAGCATCGGTTAATGAGGAGGAGACATGTTAATAATTGGTTTTATTTGTGTTCTTGAATTTATTGCTCTCCTGTAACTGATCCTGTAATGCAAGACTTATAAATGTAGTGAGCTGCGAGCTCGCTCACTGCCATTATCCTGCTCTGGGTCATTGCATCAAATTTGTTTGGTCTCATGCAAAAGTAAAAAAGAAGATAAATTTAAAATTAAAAAATTTAACAGACGATAAATTTTTATGGACATGCTCCGCTCAAACATTTGGGCTTTATTACAGCATTTGGGGAAAAAAAATTAAAAAAAGCATCATGAGACAGTGGGAAGTCCATTCACAGTTCCAAACACATTTTAAAACCATTTTCTTCTAACTGTTAATAATCCAGGGAAAGTAAACTGAGCTCGTTGGTTCTCCTACTCCACATTCACACCTCGGAGCTGCCCAGTATACTACGACAGCTCACTGTTGGCCACTGAGGAGCAGCTCACCCAGGCTGAATGATGAATTTTGTGACCACAACAAAGCAGCACATTTGGCTTCGATTGCTGCAGCGTGCGCATGCCGGTCGGCCGTACTTGACTTTTTTGCACAATTTGTTCACTACCCTCAATATAACATCACCTGCAAATGATCAACAGTGGCAGTATGATGAGGGCTTGAAATGAACTTTTTGGGTCACAAGTCAAAATGGCTACTAGATTTTAAAGTTACCAGTCACTCTGAATTTCCTCTAGCCTGAATGGGTTTCTTTTAATAAACCATGAGGTTCTCAGTACAGTACTGTATGTCCGTTTAAGCATATTTATCTAACTATATAGCAAGAAATCACTGTGTCTGTCTTTCTGTCTGTCTGTCTGTCCTTCACATATCTCGAGAACCGCTCATCCAATCTACTTCACACTTGGCAGGTGTATTGCTGAGGACCCAAGGGGATGCTTTGTCGAATTTGATGCAATTTGGACATGTGACATGCTCAATATTAATAAACTTTGAATATACAAGCGACCAGCGCTCTGTGAAGCAGCAGGACTTCATGGCTCTGTAGACTGAATCTAACATGTCGTCTGCAGCGGGCAGACTGCGGCTCAGTTCACTGCTGCTGGATCCTGGATATAGCCCGCTAACGCTGGATAACGTTACAACCGAACTTTTCTTCACTTCTGCAGCGGGCAGACTGCAGGTCATCTGCAGTTATACTAACGTTATAGCCTATATTACATGGATGCTGGAAAACGTTTGGTTTTCCCCGTGAACCAGAGTGTATTTCACCAGAGTTTCTGACCAGGAGTAACCGTGACTCGGGTGTGTGACGTAACTATGTCATGGCAAGTGTATAGCTGAGGACCCAAGGAAGCGCAGTGTCGAGGGTGAAGTTGTTTGTATGAGTGGTTCTCAAGAAAGCTGCAAGCAGCAACACCACAGGCCAAGCATTCAGCACATTCTGAACAGGCATGTTTTCAACGGGCACTGCACTAGTTTTAAAAAAAATAAAAGGACATAATAACTATTTTCTACCAAAGATGAAAACCATGGTCATGTTTTTGGAAAGAGACATCATTGAGTTGTGCTTTCTCAGTGCTTTAAACACTACAAACAGAATTCCATTCAGCTCCTTTGTATTGGCGTGGCAGCAGATATCTCTGAACGTCAGCAAACATATCCCAAACTATCTGCATGGCTGGATACCACGAGGGAAAATAATACTTTCTATCATTTAGGTTAACTGACCCTATAAGTTGAAGCAAGAACTGTGATTATTTTTGATTATCTTTTATGTGTGTAATTTAGACATTACATTTGCATTTTACATTCAGTTTCATTGTCTCCTCCAACTGTGTCTATTTAGCCGTGATGCACAAGCTCCACCATTTAGCTTATATGCCGTTGCACGGGTCTAGACTGCGACCAAAATGGCTTCCTATGCGTTAATTTTTTGTGAGTGTGCGAGTTAAGATTTCACTTTTATGTGCGTGGTTTGAGACTAATTAAAAGCCATACCCATGTATGTAGCGGTGCACAGCGCATGATGCACATGTATGTAGCGGCGGAAACCTTTACAAAACGATCCATGCAGTAACATGTAAGATGCATTTTAATGTTGTAGCTGGCTGCAATACAGCTAATTGTATTCATTTTCCATACTGTTGGGTGGTTTAATTTACTGTATAACAATGCATTGTATTTTATATACTTATAAATAAATGTAGCGAATAGTAAAAAGTACAATATTTCCCTCTGAAATGTAGTAGCAGAAAGTAGCATCACTTAAGTACAGTTCTTGAATACTTAGTTACTTTCCACCACTGATTAACGCTGTACCAAAAAAAAGGTGCGACCAAATCATGTGCTGGTGCGACCGACTGAGAAAGTTGAGCCCTGCGTCGCAGTGAACTTGCATTTACTTCCCGGTGCAGTATTCAAACAGCATTCGTGCTCATGAAACACTTTTTAACTCACATGTGAACAGGAAACACGGCATGCCAAATGTTGCTGTTGTCACAAATGGGCCGTTTTGTCAGTGCAAACATATCCGTTTCTGTTTTCAGACTTAGTATATTTAAAGTCTTTACTCATTCGTGCTCTCCACCCACAGTTTTTCTCCTCCAGTCTGGGGAGTCAAACCAGCGCTCTTCCGGTCACAGACCTGCTTCCAAAACCTTGAGGGTACTGCCGCCCCATAAATCTGTCCCAGATCCCCACAGCAGCTAGGAAGCTTGTTAGGCGGTGTTTAAGAAGAATACACTTCCCTCCCTCAGCAATTACTGTCCTCAAGCAAGGCACTTATTCCCAATTGCGTGTGTGCAGCTGCTCAGCGGCCAGCAGAGAACTACCGGGTAACTCCCATCCAGGAGATTTCACAGATTGTTTTCATGTAACTGTGGTTAGAGAGGATCCTTTATCACATCAGAGATGCATAACACTGGCTGACCAATATCGAGTGATTGATAAAACTCCAATATCAGCAAACTAGCATATCGGTTTGATTCCGCTGCCATACGCAAAGCAGCCAAACCTTCAAAAGCCTGATTTCTGGTCACACAATATAGTCTTTCAAACTTGGCTCAGTGATGCACATACGATGAGAATAAAAGTCTGCAGATGAGGAGCGAACATGAAATATCCTCAAAATTGGTCACGACTGCTTATGATTGCAGCCATTGTTTTATGGTTTCATTCATCAGCGCCGCTGTTCCGCACACACCGGGGGGTTGTGACATCCCTTCTGCTCGTTCTCCTTGAGCCACATGCATTTTTTTTCTCTTTGTCGTCGCCTTCGTAGAGTCAGTGGGTTTCTAAGGCAATTTGTGCTCAAGGCAAAAGCAGTTGAGGCTCAGTCCCTCTCTCTCTATCGCTCCCTGTGCTCTTCAGCCAAGGCCTTGTGTTGGTATTGATTAAAACTGTGTCTTTTTGTCTCCTGCCAGCATTTTCCACAGCTTGTTGTGAGCTGAGAGGAAACAGCGACACAGACCGAAGAAGAATGAGGAGGCGACTAAATCCAGACGGTGGAGAGAAAGCAAGTTCTGGTCTGCTCTGCCATCCAGCCAGTCAGGGAACCGTGCAACTCCCCTCCCAAGGCCAGATGCCTGGAATAGGGTCATTATATGGCGCAGCATGGTGCCTGTTTCCCTTGCAATCTTTCTCCACTACGCCCGGCTTGCTACTTCTACTGCTGCTCCCTCGCTCCCCGCTGAGGCGTTTGGTTTGAAGGGGTCCTGGGAGGCGAAGGCGGCCCGGGTGTAAATCAGGGGTGCAGCCAATAGAACCACATCTGTAACAATAAAGTCAGGTTAATGTGGAGTCATCTTGGAGGAGCAGAGTTTGCATCTGGGAACATCTGGTGAGACATTTGGAACTGCTGGCGGCCGGTCGCACGGTCGTTTTTCTCTCTTATTGTCTGTCGTTCTCGTTTTGTTGCACTTGAATTTTTTTAGTACCATTCATCTAATTTCTTCTGCATTTCTGATTCTGCCACTCCTCATTGTTTCCTCCTCTTTTTTTTTCTGTTTGTCATTACTTTCTCCTGGTTTCTGTCTCCCTCATTCTCTCACCATCTGCTCTTTTTCCTCCATTACAGCATATCTCTTTTTCTCACCACCCCCACCTTGGCAAACCCTGTGCACAGACTCGCAGAGCCTTTCTAGGGGATTGTAAACAAGTGTCTCCAACACTGTGCAGACATGAGTTGGTGCTGATGTTACAGCTGTGGAAAAAAGCACAGCCCCGCAACCCGGTAAAACAAGGCAATCAACGAGCTTAAGATATACTGTACTGCTTATCGCCACATGGTGTCGTGTGATGCTCCCCTGAACGCAAACACAATTAAGAATTTAACGTGACTCATTAATCTTCATGTTCCATAGATGCAAAAAGTGATGCACAGTTTAATGTGTTTACTTTTTGTGTTCACAAGTGAGAGAAACTGTAGAGCTGTAGAGTGCAGAGTGCATGCTTACAGATCGAAACTGTAATCACTAATGGTGGAAAACTACACATAAACACATCCAGACTTCGATAATCTCTGCCGCTCCCTGGTTGAATTGGTCATGTATGACCCAGTGTGGTAAAAAACAGACTCATCATAGGTCCAAACGGAGAAGAAGCGTGGTCAATTACCCTTAACGTTGACTCTATCAGCACCTCTAACATATTCACTGTTAGTCCGAGGGCCTGGGGCGCTGCTGGTTAGACTGGAGAGAAGCTCAGACATATGTGTCCGTGCACACGAGGCCAGATGCTGGTTGTTTTTAAATGTTGGTGCCATTAGCCAGCTCCCATGGCATTCTTTGGATGCAGCGCTGGCTGCTGCCTTAGGGTGAAAGTCATTACATTTAATATAGTGTGATAGGGAGCGCGTACAAGATTCAGGGGGGTGAAATGTTTTGCTTCCACACAAATGACAATACTGATCAATATATGCCAATGGTAGCAATGCTTATGATATTAGAGGATTTTATTTTTCTATTTTTTTTTTTTTGTACATTTGTGCTTCGACTGACTGAAATTTAACATTCCCACTCTCTAATCAGCTCAGCATGTTTTGACCAATTTCAAGAACAGCGATGATTCACCACAAAGAATGACATATGGGGAGAATCTTCTCTATTAAAAAGCGGAAAAGATGGGGAAAAAAAAAAGAAGAAAAATGTGAAAGTGTATCCGATTGCTTTGCCACCAATCACTAGCAGGAAGCGCTGTACATATTTGCCCTGTTTTCATGAGTGTGATGGGTGTATTGACCTAGTGGATGGATGGATGGATGGGCAGGAAAAGAGTAGAAGAAGTCAAATATATTCTGTCGGAGAGCAGAAATGGGTCGTTGGAAGTCAAAAGAATATGGAAAATGTCTGCAAAAATTATCTATCAGTCAGCATAAATAGCAGGAAAGAGCAAAAAAATAGTCACGTTAGCATTATGATGGAAAGATTCTGTCTGTACATGGGTTAGGGTTATGGTTAGTGTGCTGAAAAACATCCCCCGTACTGCACCACAGCAAAAGTCTTTGATGACAGACTCTGAATGCCCATGATACATTCTGCTTTTGAAAAATTGCCCGAGGCAACGTTTAGACTTTTTCTGCCCAGTCCAAACCACACACACACAGCAGAGTGGACAGCATTTAACACAGTCTGCAGTAAGGAGCAACTTAAAGCCCCTTAGTGAAAAGCAGTAGTGTGTTATTGAAGAATAAGCTCAGGTGGAGGCCGTAACCTGAAAGGTTAAAGAAGCAAACACAGAAGACTGTGTTTCTCTGGAAATTCTGCAAGTTTAAATTCCTGCAACTGAATGCGAAGACGGGGTTAGAGGAGCAACCTTGAACACAAAAACAGGTTTAACTGAAGGGAGGAGAACGACCCAAAAGGAGGAAGAGTGGGATGTTTTCATAAATTTTCAGAGCAGCCATGATGGCGCCATGTGGGAACAAGGCACATTTTTTAATAGGAAAGAAGAAATCATTTCACATTTCTACTGGCAGTAAGATAAAAAAAAACTGTTCTGTACAGCACAAGCCAGTGTTGCTGTATCAAGCAGCATCATCTTTAAAATATACAAAGTTCCTTTTTGAAAGTGTTATAAAAGTCAAAATTTGCAGTAAAGTGAAGGGGATGTAGACTATCTTAGTTGTTTACAGGCAATAGGAACTCATTAAACATTCACAAAAAGAAGTATATGTATAAAAATGATAAAGAAATAAATGCTTTTCAATGAATTTTTCGTCTCATTTTCAATGATATCAGTAGGATGTAGGGGTGGGGGAAAAATGGATACAGCATAGTATCGCGATATTTTGCTTGGCAATATTGTATCGATACACAGACGTCAAGTATCACATTTTTTTATACATTCATACTATTAACCTCTTAACAATCTGACGTAGCGGGCTCAGTCTTGAAGCTAGAATGAAGACACTGGCATCTTATGAACTAGAAAACCTAATGAAACTAAGGATTGGTACCAACCATGTCAAGTTAGCTTTTCAGAACAACGTTAAATAACGCTCCAAAATTACGCAAATTCTTTGCGAGGAAAAACCGCTATGGCCATTTTTAAATGGATCCTTTGACCTCAAGATATGTGAATGAAAACTGAGATGAACAGAGTGAAAGCGGTATCTTATTAGATAAAACGTTGACAAACTGCATAATTTGTAGTTGACAAAAGGTAATAAATTGCAATATATCTTATCGCAAATACGTTAATGTTTAAAATCACAATAAGATCGTATCGCGATATCGTACCGTGGGGCCTCTGGGGTGCTTAGCTCAGTGCATTCTGTTCTATTATATCTTGTTGTGCTGTGCTGCAATAATTTATTCCCAAGCCACGCTGCCATGATCTAACTATGTGAAGTGATTCAGTGATGGGAATTCACTCACGCTACTCTTTAGTGTGGGCGGCTCCATGACAAGCCCACGCCTTTGAAGTTTTGCTGTTTATTAATTAGAGAAGCAGAAACTCCTCTGTTTGTGTGTGCCCCTGTGGCTTGTCTGCAGTACTGATCTGAGGGCTTTGTGCATGATGGTGGGGTGGGGGGGGGTTCACAAGTTCTACCAAAGTGCTCTGAAGTGAGGGACCCGCAAGTGAATGAGCCATAGCTGTTACCACATGGGCTGGCCTGTGTCAGTCGAACTAATGTGGGCCAGTAAGTGCAGATTCACATGTCACCATAGAGGAACATCTTGAATGCAAATGCTTGAAAAAAAATTGCCTTGGTTCGCATGCACGGCGCAAATGGAAAACTGTTTCGTGATCGTGTAAATAAACACATTAACATGAAAGAAAGGGGATATTTATCCATAACCAGAGGACGAAGGTAAATGCCAAGGAGAGCCCAACGCTGTCGATATGATTTAATTGAGCTATTTGAGGCGCACTCATTAGCAGCAGAGATCTTATTCCACACGACTCAACTTTAATTAGTCAGTTCAATTAAAGACACTCGTGATACACATTTAGCAGCTGCAAACGACACTCCTAATGACAGTTCATAACAGTGGATCCGATTAATTGACTGTTTTCATGTATCAATTAGAATAAATATGATTATCTACTGCCTCGAACATCTATGAATACAAATTCACACGAATGACTAGTGGCTGAACTGTTTCTTGGCAGCTGCTGCAACAGTAAGAATTTGGTATTTTAATTTGTTCCCTACAGCTCATCCAGTAGTCAGTTATTCAGTTTATAAGAGTACTCCACCGATTTAGTATTGCACTTGTCAGACTAAAGATTGGCGGTTTAAAATGAGGATGAAAGTCACTGCAGCAGAACCGGAGATATCGTTTCTTTTATTCCAAGCATTCCTTCTTCCTTGACAAAACCTGGCTCCTGCATTACCCACAATGCAACTCAACCGCGGACAGTTTGGTTGGAGATTCAGGTGTACTATACTAGAAGTGGCCTACAGAGGTTGTTCACTTCTTTCTAACTCCACATTCCCAGACTTTTCATTTTCAAACTGCCCTAACTGCCGTTGACTTAAAACTGCAGTCTGTAACTTTTAGCAAATATGATAAAAAGTTATTTTATATATGTCACTATATCCTGACAGTAGTGCATGAGACAGAAAATCTGTGGAAAAGAAATCATGTTCCTCTGTGTCCTCCTAGTGCTCCTAATGGCATTTGCAATATTTCAACACATGCCCGAAGGAAAACAACTAATCAGAGCTGAGGATTCTCTACAGCAGCTGTCAATCACTAATCGCGAAACTTGTGAACGCTGATCAAACGGTCAAACTAGGCAGCGATGATCAAATATGAATCAATATTCTGTTACTGTAGTGCCTATTTCTCGCCTCAAATATTTTCAGACACATATTTTAGAGTTCTGTTTATCTGTAAAATGAGAAGCTTTGCTCTGGCCGGTGGGCGGTGCTTGGTATTAGCTCGACTATTCTCAACATGGCGGCAGGGTCACAAACTTTCTCATTTTAAAGCTAAATAGTACTAAAATATGTTTCTGAAAACATTTGAGGCGAGAAATAGGCATTACAGTAACAGAATATTGATTCATATTTGATCAGCGCTGCCTAATGTGACAGTTTGATCCGAGTGCGTGTTTCGTGATTGACCGCTCGGCTCTGATTGGTTGTTTTCCTTCAGGCGCATTGAAATCTTCCAAATGCCATTAGGAGAACTAGGAGGACACAGTGCAACATGATTTTTTCACAGATTATCCATCTCATACAATACTGTCAGGATATACAGCAGTGACTGTTTTATTGAAAAAAAAAAACTTTCATATTTTCTCAAAGCTACCGTCTGCAGCTCTAAGTGACATCACTCAATTTGCATCGGCACATACATTTCTTTTCACAAATTTGCACATAGAAGTTGAAACAGAGCAATATCCTTTCCATAGGTCAGAATGAACGGGCCTCACACAGTATGTCTACCCATAACACCTTGAAGTGCATACAGGGTCAAAGGTCAATGGCGTCATACTGTGCTTGAGATGTAACAAAGTGCATATCAGGGAATGAAAGACCGTAACGCTCTTGACAGGAGCCATTACTTGCCAGCAGTATTTTTGAATGCTAACCTGCTGAGAACCACATCCTAAGAAAAGGACCAGTGTCCAATAAATCCTGTGTGAGCGAGCACTAGAGGAATTTCTGACTGTTGGCGCTCGTGGAGGGAGAAAAAGAGAGAGGGGGAGAAGCGAATTGTTATTAACCTAACATAACGAGAGCCAAGCAAAATGAGGAATCTTCCCAAGTGCAGAAACCGCCGTCAGTGATTCGATTACAGCTCAAATCCACTGACACATATTCCCAGTAATTTGTATCAAAAATAAGAACTGATATTAACTCCGAATCCATTTTCATTTCCATTTTTGAGGTATTTTTTAAAAATCTAAATGCAAACATCACAACTGGGGTGCAAGGCAGCCTGTTTTCATGGCTTATGTTATGTCGTGTCAAGACCTCTCTCATTCAAACTAAGGGTATATATGCAGTAAAGTGATCCCATCAACAACATCGGTAATTAACCATGTTACAAGGATACGGGCCGAATGAGAACCAGCCGCCTCCGTGACCCCGCTGCGACCTTCTCCAAACCTCAACGTGGCATCATACTTCATTCGCCCCGGAGGCAAGTCAGATAAACTCTCTTCTCACTCCGCGGGATAACGGGCGTGAGTCAAAAATCCGATATCTGGCATGTGCTTGGATAGGCGCTTGTAGCAGTAAGACGTGATCTGAGACAAAGTTGTTTGACATAATAGAGGAATCAGGGAGGAAGTGCAGTTGGATCAGACGGGAGGAGGTAATGGACAACGAAAAAACCTTGCCCACCCGCTGTTCAATCAAGTGCGAGTGCTCGATACTATGGATCTACAGATGGAGAATTGTTGCTCTTCTTTGTAAGTTGCAGGTGTGTGTGTGTCTGTCATTTGATGGATTCTGTGTGTTTGTACAAGAAAGGGTAAGATAGCTTAAGTTGCCATTTGTGAATGGCAGAGAAGGGCACTCACAGTAGTGGGCTGTGTGTGAATGTAGTGAGGAAGGATGGCTGTACAGTAGGTGGTATTTCTTCAATGAGGCAACACAGGAGCAGTTAGAGAGTTGATTTTGGTGTTGGCGATGTGTTGGAGGGGAATGTTGAGCTCAGAGGTCATGACCCCTTGGGGACACACACTGCAGACGTTAAGTAATGAATCCAGGGAGTGGAGTTGTAATAACAGTGAGGACAGTGAGCTGATGCTACTGTGTGTGTGACTTGAGCTGAACTCAGTCCGTGTACTCCAGTGGGACACTGTGCGGTTTGAACTAAATTTATAATGAATAGGCTGCCCTCATTGGCAAAGAACGGTTGCATTTTAACAATTAATCAATCTCAAGTGGCATCAGATCTCAACTCGGCCACATGCAGCGTTGCCAAGTCTCCGTCCGTGAACTTTCCAACCAAAGTAGCCTTTGATTTGAAGAATGAAAAAAAAAGGGAAAGTTCCATATTCGTGACAATAATACAGTATATCTGCACAAAGCTGAAAGGGTTGTTCAACAATAGGGCTGAGCGATATGGCCAAAATCTTCTATCTCGATAACGATATATTTCACGATATAGCAAGTTTTCTCGTATTTCAACAAATAAATAGTCTATATGAAATACCTACATGGTTAAAGCCTATTTTTGTATACTCCTGTGTAAATGAAATACTTGACAAATGAAAAGTACAGAGTATTTTCTCATTTTAAGAACTTAAGTGCAAAATGAACATAACAGTTTTAAGTGAAATTATAGAGAAAAAGGAAATAAATAATAATAAATATAGGCCAAACCTACTGTATATGGCGATAGAAACGATATAGTAAAATATGTACTATAGACATTTTTATATTGTTTTGACGATATATAACATCAAAAAAGTATATTGTATTTTGCCACACTATAGAGTGATGCAGGAATGAGTCCTAAAACCCAGAAATGAGTTAGCATTTTAGCACTTCTGGTTCCCTCGTTTGGAAGTCAATGGGTTTTTTGAATAGGGTTTTTAGTTAGATGCTGTAGTTAACACAAGCTTACAAGACTATAACGTTTTGTTCTACGATATAAAATACGTCCGTAAATATCCCACTTGTGAATATTGAAGCTTTTATGTCTTAAAAAGGCGGTTGCTAACAAGTGGCTAAATGAGACTACTAAACGTCATCACGCCGACTTGTCCGCCTTCACGGCCTCGTTGTTTATACTTGCGTTCATGGGACCGTGGTGTAGTTTATAGCCTAACGTTAGCTTTTTACTTTTGCCGATCTTACTGAACAAAACGTGTAAGTATCATAAACGTTTGTTTGCCACAGAGCTTATTTTCTGCAATAATCCAAAACCCAATGATAAAATCCCATTAGCTTTTTGTCGAGGGAACCCAGGGCGATGCTAACTTCCTGGTTGGTCAACAAAAATACGTCATCCCTGCACCACTCTATTGTGCCCAAGGTCAAGTAAGAACCTCCATGTTCGAAAATATGATCTCTTGGCAGATGCTGAAATGCTGATTTTCGAATATTTTCCTGTTCATCCTTTATTTTGAAAAAAAAAAAATGCTTATACTATCCTAATCTCCTGATAAATGATACAACAGTATGTTTTCAGTAATTCCTGCAAATTGACCATTAAAGACTTTTCAAACCGCCCCAATAACGGCAAAATAGCTGAATAAAACATTGGTGTTTGGAGAGGAATTGTGCAACTATTTTCTTTTACGAATTTTCAAACCAAACCTGACAACTGATACCAATACTGATACTGCATTGTGTATTTTTGAGATGGACTATTTTTGTAGCCTAGTCTAGTAGCAGTGTGATGTCAGGAGGCTGTTATACTGCAGGTATTGACAGTCTGACTCCAGTTACAGTTAAGAACATATTTATTGATTTCACAGCACAGATGGCTGGCTGCCCCCCCCCCCCCCCACACACACACACACACACACACTCACAGGCAGCCTGTTTTCATGGCAAATCGAATTATATCGTATCTCTCAGGGCAAAAGCCACCCTCGCCACTACAGAAAATAAAACCCTGATGTCTCAATTTCCATATTTTACCCTAAAAATACATCTTTGTGCTTTGTGAAAAACAGCTTCAGAGTTACTGCTGATAGTCACAGCACTCTTGCTGAGCCTTAGTTTTGCTCTGGAGAACGCTCCCTCCCGGTATTGTCACCCATTAACAAAAAAGCGTACTTTTTCTAAACGGTCACAAGGTCAGGTTATGTGGATGTTATGTCTATGTTTGTTTATGTTTGCCATACAGGGTTCCCGTCGATGTCCTTGGGGCCGGCCTGAGAATGGTTAGAGTGTGTTTGAGTCCAGCCTTTGTTGCTGGAGGCCTGAGCTATTTTAATAGGTGTTACCGCAGGGTAGACAGGCCGTTGGCTTTGGGATTGAGTTTCTCTTGTGCCAACACAAGTGGTTTAATTGTGTATACCTGAGCTTTAATCAATGCCAAAAAATGTTGAAAGTAACATCAGGAATGTTGGCCATTAGCCAGGGGACCTTGATGAAATTGCTGCAGATATCCAAGAAAAGATTCCTCGCAGCCTGCCTTGGCTTTCTGCGTAGTTATGTTACACTATAATGCACACAGAAAGGGTGAAAGAAAGAAAGCAGTCAGATGTGAATATATCTTTTTTTGCAAAGTTGAGGAATTATTGCCTCTATTTGACCCTGCTGTATGGCCGTCAAAGCGTTTTTATTCAGTCAGTATTAATATCACAAAAATAACTTAATGTTCTCCCTGCTTCAGCTGTGGATCATATACAGTTTTTTCCACCTGTCGTTATTTGTGTTTAGTTTAGTTTATTGACAAAATTCCAAGTACAGCAGTAAAAAAATACAAGCGCATTAGATATTGTCAGGGATAACAAGACAAAGTCCAGGACATATTTCCATTGTGGTCCCTGTTGTGTGTCAAAGCAAGGAAGCCTTCAGGCACCTAATCTCCATATTTCTATACAGTTATTACATACAGTAGATAAGAGACACATTATTTATTGTATGACAATGAAGGAAATCCATGGATGATCCCCTTGGTTGAATGTAAGCAATTTGCATGATCTTTGACAATATGCTACCACTTAATTGCATTTCTATATATTAATAACGAGGGGTTAGATAAATAAATAAATAAATAAATAATATATTAGGGCTGTCAATTGATTAAAATATTCAATCATGATTAATCGCATGATTGTCCATAGTTAATCGCGATTAATCGCAAATTAATCACATTCTTTTATCTGTTCAAAATGTACCTTAAAGCTGAAGTAGGCAAGATTGGAGCAAATATGATTAAAAAAAGTTATTTTTATAAAACGGTCACTATATCCTGACAGTAGTGCATGAAACAGGTAACCTGAAAAAAACATGTGCCTCTGTGTCCTCCGGTGTCCTCCGGTGCTCCTAACGGCATCTGCAAGATTTTACAGACCGGAGGAAAACAAGCAGTCAGAGCTGATCTGAGGTCTGCTGTCTATCTGCTGTCTATGAGAGCCGGCTGTCAATCACTCGCGAACTCCGACCAAACGGTCAAACTAGGCAGCGCTGATCAAATATGAATCAATATTATGTTACGTTAATGCCTATTTCTCGACTCAAATGTTTTCAGAATCGTCTTGTAGTGTACTGTTTAGCTGTAAAATGAGAAGTTTGTGACACGGCAGCCATTGTGAAATCTCCGGGAAATCTCTTGAGGAACGCCAAGTTAGCAAGTTTATATGTAGGTTTTAATATTTTTGTTTAGGGTGAAAACCCCTGGCTCTGTTGTTATTGTTATACTGAATGTGAATTATGTTCTATTGTTTCATAAAGAAAGAAAGTAGAGGAAAGTAGATATAAGTAGCCAACGAGTGTAAAATAGCATGACGCTGTGGGTTGGTTTTCCTCCTGTACTCCCCAATTTCTTGAGTCACCGGCCGCCACTGATACATATGTATAATTCAAAGCTCTGTTCAGTCTTATATTGATAATGACTGGAATGAATTGGGTATGCATGGCACATATATATTTCATTAGACGCCGTATGAATATGTATGACTGAAAGATCTGCAGGGCACTCTATGCAAACACACACATTCATCACCATCACTCTGAATGAGGTAAGATGGTGTTTGAAGAACTTTGTCTCCCAAGAGTTTATTATTCAGGATCACAGACTCGCCGTGGTAGATGAAACCATGTAAAAGGAGTATGTGTGTGTTGTGTGTGTGTAAGATTAACCTCCTCTTGTTCTTCTAAATCCTGTTTTTTAATTTCTATTCTGAACATTTGCATATCTCCTCCTCCTTTCTTAAAAAAAAATGGAGTGGGAGGGAAACAGAGAATATGGATATTTGTCTTTATGGGCATGTGTAAGAAACGGTATTAGAGAGTTTGTGTGTATGACAGTGGGTGTGGGAGGCAAAACAGCAGCCAGAGAGACGGATAATACTGTAAATGAAGCTAAGCATACCATACACCTCCCTTGTCTGCTGAATTCCACATGACAGTAATCCATCAGCCCCTGAGCCAGCCTCTTTCTGATCATCCTCCCCACAAATATGGACAAAGCTCTAAACCAGGGGTGCCCGAAAATTTTCCCTTGGAGAGCCAAAACTGGAACTTAATGGTGGGCCACGGGCCAAAAGCATACACCTATTGTATCGTTTTGTTAAGATACAAAATGGTACTAGGATCCCAAGTTCCCCTAATTGAATATTCTTTTAACTTTGACATAGTTAACCCTCTAAAACCCACCTGGTGAATACAATTGGGCCGTTTTCCAGTCATACCCAATTAATGCAATTCAAGACTGTTTAGGGACCACAGGATGCAGAAGTATTCAAATACACCGTTTTTAGGCGAAAATAACACATTTATACTGCATTAAAAAAACTGCATGTTTTTGCCAGAAAACCGCGTAAAGTGAGCATGTCTGTAAAGGGGAGACTCGGGGTTAGCCATAGAACCCATTTTCATTCACCTATCTTGAGGTCAGAGGTCAAGGGACCCCTGTGAAAATGGCCATGCCAGTTTTTCCTCGCCAAAATTTAGCCTAACTTTCCTTCCCGACAAGTTAGCATGACATGTACCGATGGATTCCTTCGGTTTTCTAGTTTCATATGATACCAGTATCTTCACTCTAGCTCTAAAACAGCCTACTACAGCCTCCGTAAGACCGTAAAGTCAGTCGGGATCAACGGCAATAGCATCCATCCATCCATCCAAAAAAAAAAAAAAAAAAAAAAAAAAAAAAATCGCTATCCAAATCGCGGGCCAAATCGAACCCCACTTGGGGGAGACCTGCTCTAAACAGACACCTCTGAATGTAGTGATTGAACTGTATTTCTAGACAACTTTCCATGCTAATACGTTATATGTAAGACATTCAGAAGTAATGTATTTCAATGCCTTCCTGCAGGGTCTGTCATGTTTCTTGTGAAATGTGAGCAAAAAAACTGGTGTGGAGTGTTAACTGCTCTTCGTGAATCTGTATGTATTTTGATCTTAAGTCTTTACAGTATTTGTCACTTTATTTGGAAAGAGATTACTTGAGCGTGACCTTACCTGGCACCAAAAAATAATTTGGTTCGATAAGTAGCAGCTTAACAGTGATATAGACTGACAAGATGACTGTAAATTTATATTAAAATTACGTCTACAATGAAGATTTAGGCTCTGCAAACTCTCTGCTGTACATAAACTGGATGTTTTGGTGTGCAAAATGTCATGAAGTGTGTGTGAGCCATGCCGAGTCTGATTAGACCTGTATTGTCCCCCTGAGGATTCAGCTTTATTGCCCACACATGGACATGCATACAGATGTCTGGCCGTGCCTCTGCAGTATGCTTCGCCATTTGTGTCCATTGACACATATTGAAAAACCACTGAACTAGCTCAGAATGTGAGTTTTGTTTTTGTTTTCTCTGCAAACCCCACTGTAAAATCCCACTTGAAGGGAATTTGGGAATACTAAGAGATGATGATCAACGTAACCTCGTTGACTAAGCTCCCTCAGTGGTGACGTTCCCTCTCAGAGTGTCTGTGAGCTGTCAGAGTCCCCGTTACTGAGTCTCGCCTGATTTACAGTGTGAAATGTGGGAGCAGAATCCTCAAGAGCTTTTCCATAATACAAATAAGATGAGCTGGCAAAGATCACAGACGCCTGCGATGTTTGCATTGTGTCTCTCTGAGCGAATATGGGAGGAATTGGAATGGAAAGAGTTGGGAAGCATTTTGTTTCATTTTCTGCGGTACGTCCTCCAAACTGTTGGCACATTCCTTCAGAAGTCCCCCCCCCCTCCCCCACCCCATCACCTCCATCTCTGTCCCCACCAGTGTCGATGTGTTATGAGAGAACGCGGTCTCTGGAAAGTGTCACATCTGCATGGGAGAGACAGAGTGTGGGGGGTGGGGGGGGATTGGGGGGTTCTGGGAGCGTGAAGATCTGTAATTTAATCTGAAGCTCTGGAGAGGACTGTTAGGGTTCACTCCGCGGGACAGGACAGGGGCTGACTGGATTCTGATCTAATTCAAGGCAAGAAAAGAAAAAAAAAGAAAAAAAAGCACGAGGGAAATGATAGCGCTGCCATCCGTTATTTGATTTCACCCGATCAGAGGGACTGATATTCAGGCTTTAGAAGGTAGGAGTAAAGAACGACAAGGTTCTCTTTCTAGGTTTCCTGAATTTTGTAGGTCAATACAATTTCCCGATTTTCCACAACCTAATATTATTACAGGTTCTTGTACCAATGTAGCCTACTGAAAGCAGAAAGAAATCTGCAAAGTTCTGTTGCAGCCTCCTATTATATCAAACCAAGGAGGTGAGATATTTTGGCCTTGATCTTATTATTCTCCAGACGATCTCAGCCATATGCCTCCAAGATGCTCTCATAAGCTTTGCTGTCTCTGTGAACTCAGCATTCAAACAGTATTTTCTGGAGTCATGGTCACAGAGGGAGAGGGAGTAGAGTTTTTCATTCACTGGTGTGTCGCCATATATCGTAAACGCTGTTCAGATGCATTTTCTCCTTAAAATCGCTCTTTGCGCTGGACAGTAATGAGCATAAAGGTTTAAGATTGCTTCTCTAAACCTCGACCAATCGTATAAATCTACTAAGGAACAGCATAGACAGCAATGCATTTTGCACTTCACTCCAACAATCTTCCTATACAGTCCAAAATATTGGTCTTTTGGCAGAAATACGAAAGTCCAGTATCATGACAGGTTAAAAGTGCAATGTGTAAGATATGGCCACATGCTCCGAAGAAACAGGGGGAAGCACTTCATCTCTATACTGAATCCATAAAATCTAAATCTACAGTCATCGGTTATAAAAAACATTGCGACTACTAGCCTAACTAACAGCTGGGCAAAAATATGCAAAATTCGAGGAGCCTGCTGAAACTCTGGTCAAAATAACACTAGAATCTTCTAATGTGTGGCGTCGGCCTATATTGTGTTAACTGTTCCACTAACCGAGGGCTCTACGGTGACAGTCCGTGTCTGTTTCGTTTATTGGATTAAACCAAAGTGTCAGAAAGTAAAAAAAACGACTCGTACCAGCGCTGAGGTTTGTGCGGGATAAAAAAATGGTATCATTATTTTCTTTTCTTTTTTTCTGGGGAAGGACCCCCATGCCAACTCGCTCTAATTGTGCCCCCCCAGAATTTTGGCTTGCATGACGCCCCTGCATCGCACCCTTAAAAGACAAAACCACTTAAGCAAAACACCAAGGCCCGTAAACACTTATTTTCAGGTGTATCATTTTTATCAAAGGATCCAGGATTGAATAGATGCCCCCAGTCTACTTGAGTGCTTTGGTGGATAACATCCTCACTTAATCATAACCCAAGGCCGTCAGATCCCAATTCTTTTTTTGTTTTTTTTTAAGGAAGAGCTACACTAGCAGATCACATAGTAATGTCTTCTGGCTGTGTGTGCACGGCAATTAAACATGGTTCCACTTCAATGTACATGTGCAAAACACATTTTCCTGAACAACGAGGGCACGGGATGAAAGGGAAAGTGAGGAAAATGCAATCAATTTTGCAGGACATTCAGACCCAGGACAAGAAAATTAGAGGAAGTGAGAGCAAACCTTTCTCTCTTTTCTTCTCTCCGTCTCTCAAATCTAAATGTGCTTTGTCTGCATGAATATAAATGCAAGTTTACAAGTATATGACACATTGTAAATGAAACTTGACAATGAAAAATTGAAACATACACAAAACCTAACTGTGAATAATTTAATGACGAATAAATAAATAACAATTGAAAAAAAAAATACTATTCAATGCATTTTGCTGTGTGTATTTCTCAGTGTGTTGAATGTGATGTGATGTGAGCTAACCAGCAAAACTGAAAGACAAAGAAGTAGCTGAGGTCGGAATTATTAAGCTGTCAATCGATTAAAAGCTCCCATCTACTGTAAGAAAGCCACGAGTCAATCACTCGCGAACTCCGATCAAACGGTCAAACTAGGCAGCGCTGATCAAATATGAATCAATGTTCTGTTACTGCAATGCCTATTTCTCGCTTCAGATGTTTTCAGAAACATCTTGTAGTGTACTGTTTGGCTGTAAAATGAGAAAGTTTGTGACTCGGCAGCCATGTTGAGATCTCTTGAGGAAATACCAAGAACCGCCCACCAGCCGGAGCACAGCCAATAGGAACGCTCTCTCTCTGAAATTACCTGTGATTGGTCAAAGTCTCCCGTCACGGGCTAGATTTTTTAAAGCCTGAAAACAGAGCCATGAGGAGGTGCAGAAGTCTAGTTTTCTCTCAGAACACTTGAATTGCAATATGCTGAAAGATTATTATGGAATTTTTGCCCAATGATGCCAAAACAGTGTTGCCTACTGAAGCTTTAACACATTATTGTCACATTAACTTTGACAGCCCTAGTCAGAATATATTTACAGCATCAAAAACATAACAAAAAAATAAACCAATTCTAATCTTTTAATCTTTCATCACCATAACACTTGCAGACTGTGATCCTAGACAAACTCAGATAACGGACAAAGTGATTTCAGAGAGGAAAAACTTCTCAAGGCCTTCAACAGCTATCAACACAGTCCATTAGATGAATACCACTTCTGTTAGTCCACATCAAATTCACTTCATTTTATATATCATTTTATTCAAGCCTTAGTGACATTAAACTTTGATATTTTCCACTTGTGTTGATTAAAGGATAGTTCTGATTCATGAATATTTGAAAACTCTCAGCAGAGTTTGAAAGGAGATGTTAAAAGGAAGCAGAAGTTGAGAGCAATGCCTGTGAAAGTCCATTTCACAAGTCCATGACTGTTTGTAGCGGACTGTATATTTTTCATAGGCATGGTGTTCAGCCTACTTGACTTTCATTAGCACTGCTTTGAATTCTGCTGCGGTGGCTTTAAATCTGAAAACAGGATCAGCCAAGGAAGAACATTCACAAATTTTCACTGCGGGGGGAGAAATTGCAGCTTTTTGCTTATTCTAGGCAAAATTAATATGCTTTTTTATTCCAATCAAAACAAAAGTTTAACATAATAACTATCGAAAGACCACAGCAATGCCCATTTCAAGGAATACAGTCAGCCGTATAATGGATGACATGTCCCTTTAAAGAATCCTCTATATAAACCGATGGTTTTGAGAATTCATCATTTCCTCTCAGTGCGGTAGCCTTACTCTGTCAGCACCACAGTCATGCATAAAGTCGCTTAGGTACGAGACCACAGAGACAGATATAAAACCATCGTATTGCAGTGATGTAGTGTGAATTTCCATCCTGGATTAAGGACATAAATCAAAAAGGAAACTGGAGTTTTATGTTTTACCCCAAACTGCAAGTATTTGAAAGCAGAAAGTTAACCATAAATAATGTGATCAAACTTGAAAAGAGGCCAAAAAAACGATGATACTATGGGTGTAGGAAATGTCAAAGGGATGTTAAATATACACCACTAGCATTATCACAACAATTCAAGTCAGTAACCTCATGAAACAGGAAACATGTCAAAGGAAGACTATAAAATCTACACCAGTACAGCAAATCAACTCTCTCCTAGTCAATATCAGAAACCCCGTTTCCACCGCAAGAACTTTCCCCCGGAACTAGGAACCTTTTGAGGAACTCATTGCGTTTCGACCGCAGGGATTGGGGTCTAAATTAAGTTCTGGAGACATTTTACATGTCCCATGTCATGTTGCTTTTCATACGTCAGCAGACTAATTTGCCTAACCTTCGCAGGTCTTTAGACCGCTATGGAAACGCATAAAACAATGGGCTGAAGGAACCTATTAGTTCCTAGAAAAGTAGTCCCGGGACTAACATTACCAGGAACTTCTTCGTGGAAACGGGGCTATGGAGGACTATGGGAGACCGAGAGGCCAGCTGAGTAAAAGACATTGTGTGCTTGTTTGTCTGCGTGTGTATTGATAAGATGGGGAAAAAACACAAAAACACTGATTCACCTATGCATTTTTTTTTTTTTTTTTTTTTAACGATTTTGAAATCAATTTTTAAGTGCCAAAATCGGTATATTTGATTCATTTGAGTCTATGCGGAGGTAGAAGGAAGTTACCGCTTTTATTTTTGCAGTCTGAGTAACGTGATGTCATATCCGTCCTGTATCCGTCAACCAAAACAACACAAAATCAGCCGCAGCCAGCCGAAACGAAAAAGTAGAAAACGATGGAGGGTCCGTGTGGATACGACCTGCACTCACATATGTTATGTATGGAAACACTTTGGGTTTCACACATTGCCAGGAAAAGCAGAGCTAGACATCATGGCTAAAGCTGCATGCTAACTCTTTCATAAACAGTTACGTATTGTGGTAACGTGCGGTCAAGCCAGCCGTCACTCTCATCTCAGTGATCAAATCGGTCGACGCTACAACTGTAGAGCACCCATATACTGACATCTATGTTAAATGCATTCAAACGGCCCCGATGGAGCTGACCATGGATGTTTAAAGAGAACGGAGCTAACGGTAAGAGCTAGCGACGGACTTGGCAAAGTTAGCAGAAGAATACACGCGTGACTACATCCGCTTTTTTCAAAATAAGATGTTTACAAAGGGAACTGTGTATACAAAACACATACAGTATATAGAAATAAGATTGATTGGATTATATTCAGCAGAAGTATAAAACATTACATGTCCCCTATGAATTAAAAAGAAAATACCACTTATTTGTGAGGGAAATGTCTTTATTCTTTGATTTTTGGGTTGCTGGAAAAAAAAATAATAATACCAGACAATGACTGATTTATCTGACTTCAGGACATCTCTGACTATATACATGCTGAAAATCAAACATTCTTACTGTATTAATTTAGATATTTTCCAAAGTAAAAGTCCCCAGAAGTGTATGATTCAACTTTTTGTCCCATGGTCTAGTATTAAAAAAGTTAATAAAAATTGCAATAATCGCAATACTTGTAGAATCGCAATACTTAAAAATCACAATACATATCCGATTGGCACCCAAATATCGTGATATATATATATATATCATCACAGCCCTAGTGATAAGTAAAACATTTTGTTAAAATGTTAACGAGCTTTGTGTGTGTCTGTGTGTAAAAGAGAATATAAGAAAAAGAAGAGGAAGAGAAAGAGAAAGTTTCTTAATTGTTCTTTCCTGCAAATACAGACACACAGTGAATTTCACAGTGCGTGTATATGAGCATTTTCATGTGTCTGTGGGTTCTGGTTGTAAAACGTATAAACAACCACAACTGTTCCATCCAGCCTCATCCCATCCTCTGTCATCCACCCTTTTGTATTCCCTCCTCTCCCTCTCCTGCTGCTCTCTCTCTTGCTCCGGGGCCTTGCTAATGTGCTGGAAAACTGAAGGCACCCCCAAAAAAAAGGAGGACATTCCCTTTCCTGTGTGTATTGGTCTTGTTGGAAGTGATTAAAAAGGGATTTGTGCTGGGAGGGTTGGGATTGTTATCGCTGCATTTGATTTATCACCCGGAGCCTGTGTGGTGGGGGCCCTGTTGCTGCCGTAAGTAAACCACAAATTTCCAGGTGCACCCGGCACCAACAGAACCTCTGCCAGGGTGGAAAAATAAGCCCATCCAGCACCAGCACTTGAGAAAATACCAAGAGAGAGACACACCCACACAAACAGGCATGCTCACAACCTCTCACCATCTCTCAACCATTGTCTGGGTTTGGAGAGCACGGTTGCGTATACGACTGTGGTGCTATCCTCTTTTGTCCTTGAATTTTCTGTTGATCAGCTTCTGTAGATGGCACTGTTCCATTGTTCCATTTGTTGATGCATCCACGGTGGCTATCGCCACTCGTGATAACTATGTTTTTTTCAAAATAAATGTATGTTGTTTTCCTGTAAATGAATTAGGGATTGGGCATTTCAAGCAAAAATACTATTCGATGATCAGCGGGAACTATTCAATCATTCTTCGAAGACCCCCACCCAGCAGCTGAGCAGTGGGGAGAGAGACAGTGGAGGAAAACGGCGAGTAGAGCTGGCACATTTTAACATCTAACTCGATGATTTAAAGGTTTATTACGACCAAATTGTTGGAACAGTGGAGACACTAACAAGACAGTGTTGGTGAGTTTTATTTTTAAAATATTAAATTATGATTAATCGCAGGATTGTCCATGATTAATCGCAAATTAATCACACATGAACATTATTTATCTGTTCAAAATGTACCTTAAAGGGAGATTTGTCAAGTATTTAATTATCTTATCAACATGGGAGTGGGCAAATATGCTTGCTTTATGCAAATGTATATGTGTATTTATTTTTGGAAATCAATTAACAACACAACACAACACAAAACAAATATTGTCCAGAAACCCTCAGAGGTACTGCATTTAGCATAAAAAATATGCTCAAATCATAACATGGCAAACTCAAAAACACCCAACAGGCAACAACAGCTGTCAGTGTGTCAGTGTGCTGACTTGACTATGACTTGCCCCAAACTGCATGTGATTATCATAAAGTGGGCATGTCTGTAAAGGGGAGACTCGTGGGTACCCATAGAACCCATTTTCATTCACATATCTTGAAGTCAGAGGTCAATGGACCCCTTTGAAAATGGCCATGCCAGTTTTTCCTCGCCAAAATGTAGCGTAAATTTGGAGCGTTATTTAGCCTCCTTCTCAACAAGCTAGTATGACATGGTTGGTACCAATGGATTCCTTAGGTCTAGTTTCAGTCTCTAGTTTCATATGATACCAGTAGCTTCACCATAGCTTTAAAACTGAGCCCTCTACAAACTCCTAAAGATTGACTGTGTTATTGTGTTAAAGAAATTAGTGGCGTTAAAACAAATTTGCGTTAATGCGATTGACAGACCTAGAATTTTTTTTTTAAAACAAGACGATGGTCGCGTGAACTGTTTGATTTTTTATAATTTAGTTTGAAAATTCGAAAGTCACGACCCATCCCTAAAAAGAACCCACCTGACCCTGACAGCAAATCAAAATCTTTCATTATCAGGATATAAATTATTACTTCAGTAATGTGGCGTAGAGAGCAGCGAAAAATATTTTCCTGTTTTTGATTCAAATGTGAATATCTCATGCTGGACGGAAACCTTTTTATTAAACAGCCTGTCATGTCTAAAGTGTTTTGAGTAAGAGGAAGTGCAAGAATCATGCCAGTGACAATATACGCACATACACATGTGACGCACACACACACACACACACACACACACACACACACACACACACACACACACACACACACACACACAGACGCCAACAATACATCTGTGTTTGTTGCTTGCTGTCAGTGTGTTCAACTCGACATCCTGCTACTAGGCTGTTAACGCAAATTATCCATTTCCAGACTCCTTTACAGTTTTCTTATAAACATTTCCTTCAGATGTATTGTTCCAAATCCAAAATCTGTGAATTAGTATCACACACAATGCAGTGATGGCCTCTACATCACCTGAAGCACATGTACAGCACTGTTAGTGAGCCATCACTGGCAAATCCTCTCAGACACTGGAGACAATATTCACCTTTTTTTTGTGTTTTTTTTTTTTTTTATCTTTAATGAGGACGGGACACATTACACTATAAATTTGTGGGAGTCTTCTAAAATGTAAAACCACATTTGTTGCAATCAAAGACGTTTCACATCAGCATAAAAATATCTTCCTGGAGAATCCTTTTCTTGCTCGTTCATCTGTAGCTAATGGCTCGGAGTAACTTAGGGCCATCTCCTGTCTCTCACTACCACAGCTATGAGGAGAAATAATGAGCATGCAGTTTTTGTCAGGAATATCAGATTTTTTTTTTTTTTCCTGGGAAGGAGGTAAAGATATGCAGAGAGAGAGAGGTGATATATCATGTTTTGCCTGCATAAGACTCTTTTGATTAGGGTCCAACCATAACACAGCTTGCGGATGACGTTGACATTTACACACAGGGGCTTGGGCTGAGTAATGGATCAATTAATGGATCTGTGTGTGTCTGATGATAGTACCAGACCAGTGTGTGTGTGTGTGTGTGTGTGTGTGTGTGTGTGTTTGTGGTCAGTGAGGCAATCAATGACTAGACCAAGAAAAACAATGTTGTCCTTGTTAAGGACAAACTATCTTGATGCACTTCTAGCTTGGAATAAAATATTTCGCTGGAATCGGGTCCGGGAGCGTGGTTTTGACCCATGACGACACTGAATAATGTAGAGGATGATGTTACAAATACATGCATGTTTTCACAAGCGCCTCTTACTGGAAATTCAATGCTGTTTTATCTCTCTCTTTTCTTTACCCGTGACTGAGAGTTTTGTGAAATATTTTAAGATGAATAAGAGTTTGTTTATTCGATACTACCTCGATACTTGGGTGCCGATTCCATATGTATTGCGATTCGATTTACGATTTAATGGGGTTTTTGTTCTTTTTTTAACACTAGACCACAGGAAAAAGTTGAATCATACACTTCGAGGGTCTTTTACTTTGGAAAATATCTAAATTAATACAGTAAAAAGGTTTGATTTTCAGCATGTATGTAGTCAGAGATGTCCTGAAGTCAAATATATCAGTCACTGTCAGGCATTATTTATGAATACATTTCCCTCACAAATTAGTGGTGTTTTCTTTTCATTTATAAGAGACATGTAATGTTTTAAACTACTGGTGAATATAATCCATCACTCTTATTTCCATAGTTTGGAGAAACACCATCTGCATGTAGATGGTGCGGCTTGGACACCTCATCAGTGATGAACCCAGGGTCATCGGGTGTTTCGGGTCTTTGATCATCAGACACCCTCACCCGAGCGACCCAACCGGGGATGATCAGTCCCCGGCTTGTGTCCAAGCGGCACGCTACACCATGGATCACCCCTCTTGATCCACAACCACCTTGAAGCTTTTTCTGCAGCTCCAGTGATGTTTCTGGTGGCTTTTCTTTAGTGCAACCCTCTGATGCCAAGGAGCCTGAGTGCCCGGTGTAGAGACTAACCTTTTAAGCACCTTTCCAAAACTGTCCTAAAGCATGTTTTTTATTTATGTTTGTTGACAGACACTGTTACAAGCTATATGGCCATAATCTAAGTGATCAAAACATAATAATAACTTTGTTCACTCGTATTACACAGCCTGCTGCTCAGATCTGCTGCGGACTACACAGGCCAGTGACGTCATAGAGGCTATGAAGGACCCATAGACCGTAGACACGTTTAATGAGGAAGTCAACTTTTTGCTAAATGTTTCGACAAATTGCTCGTGTTTCCGCCCTCACACTTAAACTTGCACTTATGACAAGCATTGTCAGCACCAACTCTAGTAAAGTGTAATCACGCTTTATAAGTTTAGTTTTCTCCGCCATAGTTACTAAGAGCAGAAGCTCTGTTTGTCTGAACACTGCCCTGCAGCAGCGTGTCTGTGAGAGCTGCTCCGCCCCGCACACAGCTGACGTCACCGACGGAGAGAAATTCTCCGTTACCAAAACAGAATTGATAACGTCGGAGCATTTCATATCTAACCAATTAAATATATAGGGCTTTGAAAGAGAAGAATTTAAGCCTACCGGTTTCTCCCGGCAGAATGGCAATTTGATTGACACACAAGGGGCGGTGTCACACGTGTTTCCACAGCAACAACAACACTGGGCTGCCCGCAGATGTGCCTGCTTGATAATCGGCTTAATATGCTCAGGCATCGGCCGATGCCGATTATGAAAAAATGTCAAATAATCGGCCCGATTAATCGGCCGACCGATAAATCGGTCGACCTCTAGTAGAGACTGCCCCGGAAATCCCCTGCAGCCCACCTCGATAGGCTCTTAGGCTCTTATTAGGCTCTCTTTTTAATTTATAAGGGACATGAAATGTTTTATAATTCTGCTGAATATAATCCAATCAATCTTATTTCTATATACTGTATGTATTTTGTACATACAGTTCCTTTTGTTAACACCTTATTTTGAAAACCAGACGTAGTCGAGTGTGTATACTTCCGCTAACTTCGCCAAGTCAGTCGCTAGTTCTCCCGTTAGCTCCGTTCTCTTTAAACATCCATGGTCAGCTCCATCGGGGCCGTTTGAATGCATTTAACATAAATGTCAGTACGCGGGTGCTCTACAGTTGTCGGCCGATTTGACCACAGAGATGCGAGTGACGGCTGGCTCGACCGCACACTACCGCAATACGAGAACGTTTCCTGTCCATGACATTGTTGGCATGCAATTTTAGCCGTGATGTCTAGCTCTGCTTTTCCTGGCAATGCTAGAAACCCAAAGTGCTTCCATACTTTACTGTATGTGTAGCGTTTACCACTTTGGATTTAACGTGTGAGGGTGCAGGTCGTATCCACGCCGACCCTCCGCCGTTTTCTGCTTAGTCGTTTCGGCTCGCTGCGGCCGACTGCGTTTTGTTTTGGTGACGGATACAAAACGGTTATGACGTCGAGTTACTCAGACTACAACAGTAAAAGCGTTAACTTCCTTCTACCTCCGACTCAAATTAAGCAAATATATTAATTCTGGCATTAAAAAATCTATTTCAAAATCACAAAAAAAATAGATACATAGGTGAATCGATTTTTTTTCCCACCCCTATTTCATATGCGTCATATTTTGACACATCTCTTCACTGTTTCTCAACAGTTTTTCTAACCATCTGATGGGATGTAAAGCAGCACATCTGCTAGTGACTACAGACGGGTGTGCTCTATTTTTGAGGGTGCGCTTTAAAACGAGGTGGAACTGTGGGAACGGAGAGGATTTTAACCTCCATTAGGGAGAACAGGGCCGGCCTTATGGAAGGAGACAGGGTCAACTGGGGGGGATTTAGTTACATTAGCGAGGAGCGTGCTCCCCGAGTGGTGCTGGTGTGGGTCAGCCCAGAATATTAACGTACATTAGTCAGAACAAAGGGCCGTACCAACAGTGGCAATGAGACGGGGGGTGGAGAAGGTCAAATGCTCCTTGGGGCCAGCTGGAAACCATAACAGCCGGTATTTTAGATAAAACGAGGGATAATATGGTGATGCCTTAGATCAGGGAGAGTAAACTAAACGAGGATGGACGGGTGTTCCACAGCGGGATTGTCAGTGTCCTTCAGTAGAGACCTTTTTTTATTTTCCTCATTCGGTCACCTTGAATGACTTTATCTGTGGTCTCGCTCTCTGATCAAAAATTGGGACAAAGCTAATAACCTCATGAGTATGACAAGTAATACGACAAGAAAATACAGTCGGCTTTGCTGGCAAAGCTATTTAACGGGGGTAAACTCAATTATTAAAATTGAATCGACGGTAAATGCGACAGCGAGGAGTTATGTGGTGATCCTGACGTTATTTATTGAGGTGTTTGGGGTCATTTGCTGGCGTCTATCTAATATGAAGGCTCCGTCCATATGGTTGTTTAATTCCGTGCACGGCCTATTACACGTTCAGGAAATTAAAACAAAGCTCGCCGAGCCAAAAGGCCGTCAGCTAATTTTTTTGCAGAAAACAGCTCATTTTTCATGTGTGCCCCTTTCATGTTGGTTTGGGACTTTCAGTGAGTGTAGTGATCTAGAACGCTGCGTCTGTACATTTTTCTTTTCTACGTATCTGTGGATTTGTGTGTGTGTGTTGAGAGTTTGTAGACAAGCATCTGGGCCAAGCTGCATTCTGTAACCACATGATGACAGAGCCCGGTGAAGTCACAGTAAACAGTGAGCCAGTCCTCATTATCACTCGTGTGTGCTTTTGGATTTACTTCACTCAGTGACAAAACTCCCTACTGTTCGTCAGTCAATATTCTTGTGACATGTCTCAGTATTGACGCTCAGTAACAGCCAGCCACTGGCGCCTTCTGTCCAGAGCCTCTGAACACAAAGTGACAGCTTCTGACAGCTTAAAACCTGAGTCCAGATCTGCCTCCTAATTGTTAAAAGTCAAATGTTTGAAGTTTGTGGAGCTGCTGATATGCTACTGTTTGAACAGTAGTCCTAAAGTGCATGCAGTGTTGCTGGAAAACTTGAACAATGCACCACAAAATGTTCATCTACAGCTGCAACGATTAATCAATCGACTAATTAATCAACTATTAAATTAATCACTGACTGTTTTGTTAATCAATTAATCAGTTTGAATATTTTTTTAAGAATAAAAAGTCCAAATTCTCTGATTCCAGCGCCTTAAATGTGAATATTTTCTAGTTTCTTTACTCCTCTATGACAGTAAACTGAATATCTTTGAGTTGTGGACAAAACAAGACATTTGAGGACGTCATCTTGGGGTTTGGGAAACACTGATCAAAATTTTCCATCATTTTCTAACATTTTATAGACCAAAAAACTAATCGATTAATCGACAATTAAAATAATCTCTAGTTGCATATCTAGAACGTTCACCTAATGATTCCAGCAGTTTTGTTCTGTAATTGACAATACTTCAATTCAATTGATTTAAAGCCCTTGAAAACTAATTTTCTAAAACATTTAACACACATTGGCTAAATTAGCAACAAGTAAAGGATAATGTACAGCGAGCCGGTCATTGATGTGAAATAAACCCGATGCAAGACCGCCGCATCGGCCTGTCGGGCTTTATTTCACAACAATGACCCGATATGTACATTATCCCGCTTATTACACGGCTACTTACTTAAGAAATCTAGAATAATTTGGCAGAAAAACGGTCCGAGATCAGAACTGCGTCCATAGCAACAGTCTGTTGTACATAGCAGCGGTCTGCTATAAAGAAATAACAGACTGTGGAACGACGTGATTGACCAATCAGATTCGAGTATTCAACAAAACCGTGTAATAATCAAAGCTCAAGACTGGAGAAAAACATTCTTATCATTTATTAAGAGTTTAAAACTCTGTTTACCTGCCTCATTGAAGGCTGCATGGCTGTGGCCTCCAAACATAAGCAACTCACCAACTGTCATCACCTTTAGGTTCAAGTACTGCTAAATTATGATTGGTGCATGGAAGTATGCGAGTGACCTCACCTTTTTCCAACAGAGGCCCCACTACAAACCAGTAAAAAGTGCAAACACAAATACAGAAATCTCTCATAAAATAACCAAAACTGTTGTAATAATTCAAGGTTTGCACTAAAATGTTATTATTTCAAAGGTGGAAATGACTCTGACCTCTGGCACCATCATGGTTTTCTTAAAAAAAATCTCCATGCTTTCTTACAGCATTAATGTCTTTGTGCAGAATTTTTCAGGTGGGTTAGTTGGTTCATGAAAGTGGACGATGGTCATTTTACAAGTTTTACAGACTTTGACCTCTGAAGCTGCTGGTTAAAGTCATATTCTTATCAGTGGTATTTAGGGCAGGGCAATATATCGATATTGTGATATGAGTGTCGATATGGTCTTAGATTTTGGATATCGTAATATGACACAAGTATTGCTTTTCCTGGTTTTAAAGGCTACATTACAGTAAAGTGATGTAATTTTATGAACTTACCAGACTGTTCTATTATTTACCTCTGCCCACTGAGTCATAATATCCATTACTGATGATTATCTATCAAAAATCTCATTGTGTAAATATTTTGTGAAAGCACCAATAGTCAACCCCACAATATCATTATCGAGGTAATTTGGTCAAAAATATTGTGATATTTGATTTTCTCTATATCACCCAGCCCTATGGTAGTCAATACTGACTGGCCATTTTCCAATGTTTATTGAAAGGCCAATGTCAGCCTGATATAGTGGTCTAATCCCACCACACAAGCACACGCACACGCACATGCACACGCACACGCACACGCACACACACACACTGCTCTTTTCTTCTTTAACAGCATGTGTAACACAGCCACAAACTCTTTTCATCACCACCTCCAATGGCTTTAGCTTTGGTCTCCATCCTTCTCATTAGCCGGCACTGGGAAATGAGGATTCAGTAAAAATACAGAGCATCATTAAACACTGTAAACTGTACACTTGGAACGGCAAAAATAGCCCAGTAAAAGGGCTGGAAGAGCGCCAGGGAACCTATTTAATTCCTCCAGCTGCTGGTGTGAGCCCCGGCAACAAATCACCCATTCTACAGGTCTAATTTGTAAAAGACAACAACGTAAAACATATACAGGGCGTAAAATGTCCGCTGAGCAAAGGCACCGGCTCTACGCTGAGATATACGAGACTTGGTACCTGCCAGATTAGTAATTCTACTCTCTTTCATGTTATCAACCCACGACAGTGAGGATGTAAAATGCAGATAAAAACATTGGTCGTTAAAGTAAATGAACGGATAAATGGAATGACGATTAAATGGAAACCTAAGTATAAAAGCCAACAAACAAGCAATGAGCGGTTCAAAATACAGTACGGCTGATTAAAGTTAAATATTTGGACAGTGAGTTAAAGTTAGTCCTTTCTAGCACTGAGCCATGAATGTTAAACAGATTTGGCACAGAAACATGAATAAAAGATGAGACTCTCCTCTTGTGGTTGAGGGATTTTATGGCTCTCCTCTTTTCTTTACTTTCCAAAAATGAAACTCCGTCCACACTATTCAAATATGTGGACATTCCTGTACAACAACGACGGCAATAAGAGCGCAAGAAAATGTGATTTTGACATTTCCAAAATGTTATATTTTAGTAAACGTATTCAAAATAAGGCATACGTGGGTCTGACAGGGTGAATGAACGAAGACAGCGTGAATAAAATGCTATTTCAAGTGGACATAAATAGTCTCTTTGTGTGCACTTCTAGCTGACGTGATTGGACCACAGACAGATCTGAGCGCTCAGGAAACTCAACCAGAGTATTTAACTTGGAAGGTCGAGGCGTTGCGAGGCTGCCAGAGTGCTCGGAGAACCAGCTCGCCTCACCCAGCCTCCCATAAATTCTCACCCTCTTCGGTCCCTCGCAGTGCTGCAACGCCTTATCCGTATTCCACATTTCGGCGTGGATGAGATTCTCGTACAGAGCTGCGACTTAATTGGAAAGTTGTGCGAGCGCGATGTCAAAGTGCAGCGCGAGACACCGGAAAAACAGACCAGGGGACTGAAAACAGGGCCGTGGACGGCGGCCCCTTCAGCGCCGTTACAATAAAGTCGGCTCCCGGGAGCATTATTTTCAAGTCTGCCATTCGTCTATTTCACGTTGTTTTTATTTTCATTTAAGTGAGGGCACTGTAAAACTTGAGTTGCCTCTTACCCTTCAGAACTCTTTATTTCAGGCATATTACCTAAATCACTGGAGGTACGTTGGAAAAACAGGACACCCCATAAAACCCTGGAAAAGGCCTCCTGTTTTAACATACTCGGGGGGAACTGAATCAGGCTCTCTGTGAAAAGAGCACTTGTGTCGGATTGAAAGACAATGAAACGGGACAGGCCAGCAGCGTTTTATTATCCTTTCCTGCCTTTTTTCAACTGATTGAGACCATTTGGACTCAGGAGGGAGATATACAGTAAATTGTGACTTGAGACAAAACACGAGCAAGCCATAGTTCCCAGTTATTTCAGAATATGACACGATATTTCCCTGGAGAAACAGGGCCGAGGGGTGATTGGAGCTTATAGGAAATCTTTAGCTCAACCTTCAAATTTGGCTGATTGACAGATGGGCCAACCTGTGCCCTTTCTATCTTGTTATCAGTGATCAGAGAGAGCGAGGAAGAGGAGGAGAAAGAGACAAAAAAAAACAAAAGTACATTAGGACGGTCAATATGACATCATGCAGGTTGAAGGACTTTTGTAACTCAATCTTGTAAAGTGCTTTACAGATTTACCAGATTACTTTATCATTGCATATTTATGGGATTTGACATATGTGCGCAAAATATGTGTGCATCAGTAGGTTCAGAGATCAGAGCAAAGTTATGTTTGTTCTGAAATTTGGCAAAGGCAAGGCAACAAAGGATATAGACAGATGTTACCATCCTTTCAAGGTGAACAAAATCATTTAACGCCAGCACTGTAAGTCTTGCAGCCGTATCTGTGAATTCTTTGTCTTGGGTGGATTTGGCCTTGTGTTTTGTGCTATAATGTTGAAGCAAATCAAAATATTTGATGTTTGACTGATGAATGGGCCACCAAGCCCCTAAATTTGGTGGACCAAATGTAAACGTATGTAAAAACAATAAAGAAAAGGCAATTTAACGCAACTTAACAAAGCCTTAACTGTGATATTAACGGAATGAAAATATGTAATTATTTATCTAAACTGAAAACTCAAGCTCTTTATTCTCTCTCTGTCTCTTAGTGCACACACAAAAAAAGATATAGTATCTTTTTTTTGCATAAAAAACCCAATTCAAATGATTAGAAAATAAATTACTGTATTTTTATGTAGATATTTGCTTTGATTTGATTGGCATTAATAGTTTGAATTATGTATTATAAGCTGCTTAGAAAGGTCATAATCCTCTCTCTAATATCTTTTTCATATTGCTGTGAAAACATCTCCTTCAAAGTGTGTTTATTTAAGATTCTCGATCACAAACTAAATTTTACGAGATTACATTTGAAAACATGATAACGTTATAATTCACCTTTGCCCAGTACTCATTTTTTTTACTGAAGAGACCCTGAACACATCATAATGTAACTCAATGGAACCTCCGTTAACATTAGCTGTTAGCTAGCTCCGTTATTGCGGTGCTACCCACCAGCTGCTAACAGCTAACAACTAGCGTTAAGGGATCGGAGACTAGAAAGCATTAATGCCCTCATTTCAACTTCACGAATCAGCTGTTCCTCATCCATTGCAGTGCTTTCAAAGCGAGCGGAATAAATAGAAACATGGCGTCTGACAAAAGTTCAGTCACGCTGTGCAGCGCTGCGTTGCTCGCGGCCAGCTAGAACAGTCCAATAGAAAACAATCGCTGAAGCTCGCTCAGGTCGCATTCAGTTAGGACACGGACACTCTCTCAAGAGAGACCTGATAAAACTCGGTGGCCACCTAGAGCAGATATTTGGTAGCCACAGAATAACTTTTTGTGGCCACGGGCCATCGGGCCATGGTTAATGTCGAACCCGGTCCTCTGACGTATACATTACGTGACACCATCTGAAATCACTCCTCACTCATCTGTAACTGTAAACAGAGAAGAACATGTTTTAAATAGATTTGAGGTCATACTGGATGATGCAATGTTGTACTATAAAAGTGCTTATGAAGCGGTCAAACGGATCATATTGCACTCAGGTGCAGCAGAGGTTCGTAATTGCAAAGTCAGATTTCCAAAGCCTTTAACAGTAAATGTATGGAAATCAGCAGACACCAACACCTTTCTTTTCAGTTTTATTCTATTTTTGCCCTTTGAATGACGACTAAGTGCCTCTAACAAAGTACATGACAATATTACCAAGGCGGTTTGGTCTGTGCATATTTCAAAGAGAACTGCTGCACCAATTACAGAACCTCTCTTGATCTTTGTAAGATCTCTTATGGTTAAACCCATGCAGACGACCTTCCTCATGCATTCGTTTTTTAAATTGACATCCCAAACCATACCATTCCTTTGGTCACGCCGGGCCTTTGTTCAACAACGAGACGCAGCATCAGATCCACCCTCGGAGTCCCAGTGCATCAGGCGTGTGGGGACTCTCTCGTTTCATGCGGTAACTATAAAACATGCCCCAAGTACTTGCAACAATTCTGCTCTAAGCCGCAGCCACAGTATTCCCCCTGAAACACTTAACAAGGGACAATTACAAACTCGTTGCAAATTACGGCCGCGTGCATTTGGGAGTTGTCAGATGGCTCAAGTGGTTTTAAGCACTTTCAAAAGCTGAAGGGGTTTTGAAATATTGCTATTTGTCTAGGCAGCAGCGGTGAGGAATGCTAGCTCAGGAATGCTAGGATCACTGTCAAAGAGTGTTATATGTTTCAACAATAGAAGAGCAGCCTGGCATGGAAATATCAATAAATAAAGTCTCCATATTGTCTTGAAGCTGTTTGATCTTTGACGTAAATCATTGAGTGCACAAAGTCACAGGAGATAATCAAATCAGGCAACCTTTCGCTCACTTATCACAGTTTTTGGCCGGCGCTTCGTGCGCGGATAATGGATTCCGGTGTGAAGAGAATGAGATCGATATTTTTTATTGCCTGGTGAGATGTTTCTAACCACATTAAAGAAACCCCTCCGGCGTCACAACTTAACCCCCTCGCGGGGATGATGTGATTTGTTCTCCCCTGCATACAGTTGCAATCTGGTACTAGTAGCGACCTTTTTTTTCCCCCCCCCATCTGCTTAGTGCATGGCGGGTGAGGAATGTAAAATTGATAAATTGTTATTAGATGAAGATGGATTTGATTTTCTTCATCTGACTGCCTCGTCTTAAATCATCTCCAAAAAAGCGTGAAAAAATGATTGGTATGCATCTCATCCTGCCCATCTGACACGTTTACGTGATCCCACACACCTTTACTGTGGATCCACACACACATCCCTCACACACACACACACACACACACACACACACATCAGTAAGGCCATAGCTAACATGCAGCAGATGCCCGGGCTGTGGGAGAGTGCAGAGCCAGCGAGCTGCAGAGGGAGGAAGTCAAGTGTACCGTTTTTTACTCTCCTGCCATGCCACTTTTCTTTATTTTTTTTTCCAGCTTGGCCGGTCCTGTTGTGGCCCGTGATGCGGGGTCCCGAGGGCCCGGCGGTGAAATAGTAATATGGACCATCTGACACCTGTCAAAACAGCCCTGTTAGTTGAGCGTCAAGCCCTGTCAGCTTGCAGAGGAAAGTGCTACGCAGCCTCTCAATTTTCCCCCTCCTTCCCCCCTAAGTCTCCCTCTCTCCTCTTCCTCTCTCTCTCTCTCTCTAACACTGACTGACTCTCCCTCTGCACCTCTCTCCCTTTCACTCTCACTAATTCCCTCCCTCCTTCTACCCATCCATCTCTATTTCTCATTTTCTCACATCTTTCTCATGCTCTGACACTCTACTTTGCCCATTTATCCTTGTCTTTCTTACTCTCTGAATATATTCACATTGCAGATCTTCATGATCAAATATTTTTTTTCTCATATCATCATCATTCCAGATGATGTGCACTAGGATTCGAGCCACATCTGATACCAATATGAACTGACAGCGAGGAGGTCGCATTTGTTTCTTTAACTTAATTTCTCTGAAACATATTGTGATTTTCATAATGTGTCTTCCTCGGTGCAAACAGTCGAGCTGCTCGGGATGCCAAAATTACGACAATGCTCTCAAATGATGTAACATTTACTTGTCATGGCAACACTGACTAATTCAGATTTGATACGGGTAGCATGTAATATACATGTATCAGGATGTGATATGGGTCCATTATTTTTGGTTGAGGTTTTAATATCATTCTTAAACATTCAAATTTTGGTCAAAGTATGTAAGTTTTAATGTCAAAATTTTCCCAAGCTCCTCTAACAAATTTTTCACCCGTGACCTGACGTAGGTTTCTGCATGATGACGCTGCTACATGTACAGTATATATACATCCTTATGGTCAGAGTATTATCGTCACATACAGTAACTTAGATGGCAGTCGGCATGCTCCCTGTTTGGAGAAGCAGACAGGAGTACCTGCACGGAAGCTAAGCAATGTACTGCTGTGTGGACGCCACGTTAGCTCGGATCTGAAAGTCACACAATAACACAAAAAAACTATTGTATGAATATTAAGGCAGCTGTAGACCAGCAACTCCCATGTTCTGCGAGGTAAAAGTACTGTTTTTGTGAATGGAGTCTGGTCTGGCAGCATGCATTGAAGACAGCGATATAACTGCTTCAGTTCACCTTCAGAAAGAGCTGTCTGATGGTAAGGTAAAGCTGTGAAAATATTCTAAATATAGCGCACACTTAAACTGATATTAATTTTTTCACAGTTCACAGCCGCTTTTCCTCGCCATCAGACAGCCCTTTCCGACGGGGAACTGAAGCCCTTATATCGCTCTCTTCAAAGCCACCAGACTCCATTCACAAAAGCAGTAATTTTACCTCACAGAACGCAGGAATATACATACAACCCCAGTTAAAAAAACAAACTAACCCTGTCAGTTATTTCCAAACTTAGCACAGCTAACTTTGACTCAGCTATTGCTAGCATTCACCTTATTCAAACCTTATTGATTAGCTTCGAATAGCCAACTTTGGTAACCTACATCACTGCTTTTTGCAACGGCTGAGTGGGCGTTTCATTGGAACAAGACTCGGTCAAAACCGAGTATATGGCTGGACCGTATTTGGTCAGTATGTGAATTTGTGGCTAAATTGTTACACAAATAGTCATTGGTAATGTCTATAATGTTTTGTGAACAGTTTTTTTTCACTTATATCTTAATGTTTGATTGAAAGCCAACTTATAATGAAGCAAATTACATTCAGTAATAGTAAATGGTAACATTTACTACTCAGTATATTATACATTTTATACAAGGTTAAAAGGTATTAGTATGACATACAGTATTTTATTAAAGCATTTGTATCAAAAGCATTCATCATATAAGTAGTGTGTAACAATATATACATACTTCACTAAAGATTATCAGCGTTGAGATATTCCAGCTGTCATCATTGACGTTGCTGCTGCCGTATTTATTCCTAGATGGATTGTTAATGGAGCAGCTGCAATGTTAACGTAGCCTGCCACTGATCGATCCGAACTCCATTCAGAAAACAAGCATTTTAAAAGTTGTTTGCTGGTCGTCATGGTAACAGACCCGACAAAGTATGAATTCAGACTTTTTACTAATCAGCATCATTATGTAGTTATTTCGGCACACTTTGATCCGTTTACAACAGCGTCGCTGCCGTATTTATGCCTAGATGACGTTATGTTGAGTGTTGATTGAGTAGCTGGTGTTATCACAGCCTGGCGTTGATCGATCCGAACTCCGTTCAGAAAACAAGCATTTTAAAAGTTGTTTGCTTGTTGTGTTGCGGACAGACTTGACAAAGAATGGATTATGTCTTTTTACAAATCGATATATTTATGTTGTTATTTCGGCATTATTTTGCTTCATTTATTGCATTTAAATCACAGCACAGTCTGTTTATTTTGGGTTCATACCGCAGTAGTGACGTGTGGCTGCTAGATAGTCAGTTCATGGCGGAAATGGAGGAAAGCGAGGCGAAAATTTGTACGGTAACACAATACGAAGCACAACATAACGTAACTTAAACGAACATAAACAATAGCACATGCACAACAACAGCGCTATGTAATGATACATTAAACCGCTGACACGCTCCCCAGAAAATGTAAACACAGAACTGTTCTCCGCCTTTTCATTTTGAAAGAGCAACGACCAATGAGGAAGCTCCAGCAACCCCAGCCGACCAATCCTGTAACTTCATCACTCAGTCACTCACTCAGTCAGTCACTCACTCACTCAGCGACAGACTTTTGCGTCTGTAGGGCTGGCCCTCTGCGGTCCAGCCAAAAAAACAGAACAGAACCTAGATGGACTCGCCCTGTAATAAACAAAGGAATACATTTGTCGTCTATCTCGAAAAGGTATCGTATTTGAGAGAAAAAAATGTAAGTGAACCATGTTTGGCTCTCCTTTCGCCTTGGTGTCTCTTTTTTCTCATTCTCTGCCTCACCCTTCCCTTTTCTCCAACTGGCTTCTTTCCCCCGTCTCTCCCTCCCTTTTTACTCGCCATTTCCTCCTTCCTCATCTTACCACATCTCACCAACATCTACTTAATATAACAGTAAGACCACACACTACCTTCAATAAAGTTCCCTACTGTGCTTACCCCAATGCTCTCTTCACCTCCCCTGCTACTCCTTTCCTTGTATGCCAGCAGATCCAGAGATGCAGCAGTGGAAGTGGGAGAGGGAACATCAGGCTCAGCGCCACAACTAGGAAACACGTCCTGTCACGGTCTGTGTCAGTTCAGCTCAATTCAATTACTATCAGCCCTATCTGTTTACGTTGGATGTGCTTTCCCAGTGTGGAACAGGAACTGGGCAGGGGGGATTTAGTTCGTGTGGTCTACCTTCTCTCCTGAGACGTTTTGTATTCGATATAAATGAAACAATAGAACAAGGTTCGAGAAAATTCATATTGCATCGTGGTAGATTTTTAAGCAAACAACAAAGCAAATTTGTAGATGCTTCACAAACGTTCCAAATGTCGTAAGTGGATGTTTGGATGGTAAAACGAAGTACATTCCCACGGTCAGTAAAACAGATGTTCTGGTAGAATCCTAAACTGAACCGTTGCTTTTTACCATTTATGTCACTGAAATAAAAGCAAAGTTATTTTTGGAAGCCAGCCGTCACTTATTTTACCTTTCCAGGCAATGAATTAATCAAATATGGTGTTTTTAGGCTAATGATGGGTCCTCTTTTTTTTTGAGGGTCCTACAAAAGCAAAAGTGAGATGAAGAAAGGGAGTTCATCCCGAGTATTACAGCAGGGTGCAATTGTTGAAAGGAAATAGTCAAGAAAAGAAACAAGAAACGAACCAGAATGTTCCTCCTCTGCTTTTCATGTCTTATTAAAAACATACCCCCGGATAATCTCTCGTATCCTGCCTATTAAAAAAAAGGCGAGCTGGAACTGCGACCAGAGAAACTATAAGGGCAATTGTTTCCAGTGTAAAGTCATTAGAACTCATAATGAGTCCAATGTCCTTTCCTTTTCAAGTCGTCCTTCCCCCGGTCAACAATGACTGAGGAGAAAGACGTGCTCTGATTCTGGTCCAGAAAAAGCCAGATCTTCCCTCCTGGATATGAAATTCAATACAAAAGTTCAATATCTAAACCATTCCACCCTGGAAAAATGACAATAATATTGACATTATTTTCTGTGACCTAGGTTGACTTTGAGCAAAAATCCTGCGTTTGATTGGATTTCTCCGTGGCATTGATCATGACTCACATGAGGCATGCTATTGAGGTTTTCTGCTTCTAATTCAAGCGCTGCCTGGAGCGCCAGCAGCTGATGTTGATGTGTTTATGTTGCCTTGCCATTTTTTTCTTTTGGGACGGCTCCGCAGACAATGAGCGTGAGAATGCGGCGGTACTTGCGGTGGCGGAGTGGTTTGAGCGACCCCGACGTGTGCTGTCAATTTGTTCATAAAGTGATCTAATAAAGTCTCCATCACGGAAAGGACTGTTATGTTCAATGTGGATTATTTTATAACAGCAACAAAAAAGGCTCCTTTGCGGTGCACCTACTTGCTCTTTTTCTTTAATTCTCTCACTGGTAACAAAGTGACCGAAGGGCTGCAAATGTCCCCAATTAATTAAAGAAGAATGGGTTTGCGGGAGAACTGCTGCCTGTTCACAAGTACCGGCAAACAGTCTGCGTTAGATTGAATGTAATTGCCTTGGTTAGACACACCAAGAACCATATGAGAGGTTTCACTTCCCCTGCTCCCCTCTCCTCTTCGCCACACCAATAATGCCACTCTGCTGCTCTGCGAGAAGATATTATGTACATTATATAGCCGAGTTACATTTAAGTACCTGCATTTCTATGTCAGGATAATGGACCCTGGCATTGAGACGTATGAGGTGTATCTGATCCAAGTGGCCCGGCTGATACGGCTGATGGAGCGTGGGATGGGAATGGATCCCAGCTTGGCGCACAAAATTATAGCCGAGATAAAAATAAACAGTCCCCCGCACAAGTGCTGGGGAATAATAAGCATAACCCCAATCAAAGTTAATGACGTCGTATTAAAACAGCATTTATTGAGAGAGAGGGAGACAACAGCTGTGACATCTCGCATTCACAGGAGAGATGGTAAACAAGATGTGGCGGTTGGTGGCATTTATAGGCTCGCAGGCGGATGATGGTGGAAGTGGGCGTGATGTTGAAGGGTCAATAAGGCTCCGAGGGATGCTGAGGAGACATTGTAAAAGTTCTTTGCTCCATAATAAAGTTATTTTCTAGCCAGCCACAAGCCTGAAGGTGTCTGTTTCCTGCTCGACAACAATCAATAAGGCTGAGTGAATCGAGATCATTCATATTCAGTCTGACAAGTTATGCCTCATGATAAGTGACCCAACAACCCACATAGCACCTTTTCCAGGGCTTCAATGTGTGTGTAGAGCTGTGCGTGTAACCCACATACTGTAATATGTGACCAGTTTCATTGAGATTATGCAGAAAAATTGCAAATAGAACAGAGAGATTTGTTTATATTATCACTAGGGCTGTCAAAGTTAACGCGATAATAAAGCTTTAACGCAAATTCGTTTTAACGCCACTAATTTCTTTAACGCAACTTCCGATTTTTAAGTTGTAGCAGTAGCTAGAGTGAAGATACTGGTATCATGTGAAACTAGAAAACCTAAGGAATTCATTGGTACCAACCATGTCATACTAGCTTGTCGCAAAGGAGGTTAAATAACACTCCAAACTTGCGCTAAATTTTGACGAGGAAAAACTAGCATGGCCATTTTCAAAGGGGTCCCTTGACCTCTGACCTCAAGATATGTGAATGGAAATGGCTTCTATGGGTACCCATCAGTCTCCCCGTTACAGACATGCCCACTTTATGATAATCACATGCAGTTTGCGGCAAGTCATAGTCAAGTCAGCACACTGACACACTGACAGCTGTTGTTGCCAGTTGGGCTTCAGTTTGCCATGTTATGATTTGAGCATATTTTTATGCTATATGCAGTACCTGTGAGGGTTTCTCGATGTTATTTGTCATTGTCTTGTGTTGTTCATTGATTTCCAATAATAAATATATACACACATTTGCATAAGGCAAACATATTTGCCGTCATGTTGATAAGAGTATTAAATACTTGACAGTTCTCCCTTTAAGGTACCTTTTGAACAGATTAAAAAATGTGTGATTAATCATGATTAATCATGGACAATCGTGCGATAAATCGTGATTAAATATTTTAATTGATTGACAGCCTTAATTATTACATTTTTCAGACTACGTATGACTAAATGCCTCTTAATCAAATGGCGCCACTATGCTCTGAATGCACACCAGTTGTGTGTCCCGATCTCTATTCCCATAATCACGCTGCTATGTCTGCACATCTCTAGAGCAACTGGGGTGGCCTTCCCGCTGGGCCGCCCCGAGGGGATCGGCCCGAGGACGGGGAGGAGCAGCGGAGTTAATTTTGGCCCGAGCCACAGATTTCAGAGAGGAGTCAGACCTTTCTGTTTCTCAGCTACACTTGGCCCAGGACACAGGAGATGAGGCCCCAGGCCGGCGTTCTTGGCCCACAAAGTCCAAAACAAAACAGGTGGCGCTGGATATGTTCTCGCTTGTTGGGCTGTCTGCCTGCTATTGGCCAGAAGTAAGCATTTATTAAGGTGACTCAGCCACTCATAAACAGCTATTAGTAAGGGATTTTCTCCAGCTCAGATTCGGCTCGGGGCTTAGCGAGCTGGGGGACCAAACGGCGATGTGGCAAGCGAACAACTTTCCACCTATTACATCATCGTCAAGGCACTCTGTGATGACCCCTCTAGCAGGACGGTCCGAAATATCAAGGTCAAAAATAATATGGCTTCTTAGCACATAACTCTTCTCAGCCTTGTGTCTTTGCTTCTCAGCCAGTCCCAGAGATTGTGCCTTGGGGTCCAATCCAAGGTCAGCCACAAAAATGCCCGACTAGGGAACAATCCAACAAGTTAATGTCAGCAGTTCACATCTTTTTCTCTTACTCCTCAACCTCAAAGTAAGAGAAAAATAGTGTGAATTTTGCAACATCTACGGTCTTGAGTTCTCCGACATCAGGTTGAATTGTTTCCAATCCTGTACCTCTCTACCATATCCCATTACCTGTCAGTTTCTATTTCACTTTTTGAACGAGAAGGCATATTATTTTCCACTTTAATGGCATGATCTCTCAACAGTGACTGTCAGCAGCTTGGAACATGGTTTTCACTTTCACAGTTTTGTCCTTGCTTCAATGGACAGAACAGTAACAGGCTCCATTGAAAATATGTCGAAAAATAAGTGTAAGAGCTGGTTTGCAGTTGTATTCAGTGCAAGTGAGGAATAAGAAAAAGTGGGGATGAGTGTATTAAGTTTTCTCTTGGCGCATGCAGTGATGCTGACCTCCCGACCTTGTTGTCTCGTGAAAACAAAGAATTATTGGATTGCTGTGTATTGTTAAATATCTGGTGGTTTGTGAATTTTCACAGTCGTACTATTTGAGCTTTATTCTGACTCTGACTTAGAGGATCAAACAGGAGAGTGGAAAAATGTAAAGAAAAATGATCTTAAATAGAGTCACCTGTGGTTGTTATATTCATGTTAAATAGAATGGTGCAGGGATGGCGTATTTTTGTAGGCAAACCCGAAAGTTATTGTAGAATCGCACAGGTTCCCTTGACAAAAAGCCAACCGGATTTTACCATTGGATTTTGGATTATTGCAGAAAATAAGCTCTGTAGCAAACACACATTTATGATAGTTACACGTTTAAGTTCCGTAAAATAATCTCCAAAAATGGACACCACTTTTATGATTTTTGAAGCGTAAATTCAATCGCCGTAACTAAAAAGCTAACGTTAGGCTATATACGAACTACACCACAGGTCGCATGAACGCGAGTATACATGATGAGGCTGTAATGGTGGAGGAGTCGGCGTGATGACTTTTAGTAGTCTCATTTAGCCACTTGTTGACAAACGTCTTTTTTAAGACATGTAAAAGCGTCAAAATTCACGAGTGGGATATTTATTTACATATTTAATATCGTAGAACAAAACGTTAAAATTTCTTAAGCTTGTGTTAACCACAGACCTTATTTCAGGCATCTAACTAAAAACTAATTCAAAAAACCCATTGACTTCCAGACGAGGGGACCAGAAGTGCTAAAATGCCAACTCATTTCCAGGTTTTGGGACTCATTCCTGCACCGCAGAGTGTTATTATGTATTATATATTATACCTCAAAGTATCTTGCATTATCTTTTTTATTTACATTCAAATTCAAATAAAATAGAAGTAATTTAGTGAATAAATCCATTAGCATTGTTCAGTCTCTACTTAGTTCAATTTTTCGCTAATTAAGTTGTCATTTTGAATTTAATAAATTCTGAAAGTGGAAAAAACAAACATTTGTTGGCAAAGATTATAGTTTAAATTAACTAGTTTTACTAGTTTGTTTTACTACTCTTTTCATGGCTAGTTTCAGTGTGCAGTCAGTGTGCAACTGACATAGAATATGAAAATCTCATCAATTCACCATAGTAAAAACAAATGAATAAATAATCCTGTTTGATGGACACAAACAGTTTCTAGTGTTCTTCAAGGTACAGTTATTGATTACCATTATGATGTGCAAAACCACACACATTTGAAATACTAACTGTTGTATCTGCGGTCTCTTTTATAATGACCGTTCATCATTTAAACTTTATTTACTCCTGTGTGGAAACTATTCAACTTTGCAAATATTTACGCCAGGGCTGTCGGTGCTGCTGCAGCCATGTTTTACTGTTCATGAAGCAAAATCATTGGAGCAACTGGGTTGACTGCTTTGCTCAAGGACACTGTGACAGTCATTGTTGAGGTTTGAGGGTCATGTATAACCTGTCAAGGTATTGAGACTGGGCTACCATTACACATCTCTCCCAGTCACAAACTCACTTCCTCCTTGCATCCTTTCAACAAATGTCTGGATGACACGATTCCATAAACCCCCCTGTTCCTGTCAATTCATTTTCATATAAACATGCTCCACGCATTACTCACTGTAAACGTGCTGACCCAAATTTAATGCATCATTTCGCTTTTGGACAGCTGCGTTACCGGTTTGCAAACAGATGTGTCCTAATAATGCATGCATTGTTTATATGCAAAGCAAGTGGCGGTATCGATTAGCATGAGGCATTTTCTTTTCCACAGCATGCCAGACCCTCTTACGAGTCACCACACAATCCTGGTACCAGTCCCTCTGTGTGAAGATTTGCATTTCTTTGTGGTGTCGGATGAAGAATTAAGTTCGTTATTGGCTTGCTGACCCCGGGAAGAGCACTCCTACATCAGGCCTGTAAGTACTCCAAGCAGAACACACCAGAGGGGGAGGATTTCCTCCTCCAGAGATCTGCTTGAACTGTTACTTGCCCAACCAACACTGCTAATTAAGGGTCTTTGGTCCCGGCCCCCGGTGCTTGTGCTTCTCCACTCTTCCACGGGGCCCCCAGGCTTAGTGGGCATCAGGGGGCCACTGAAGAACCGTGTGGAGCAATGGAGCACACACACTATACTATGTCACAAAGTGGGTCACTGTTTTTACCCAACTGAGCTTTGCCTCTTTATCGGCCCCCCAACATCAGGGTCTGCTGGTCACGCAAATTAAGAGGCAATTAAGGGCCTGAAACAGCAGAGAGATCAAAGTAGACTACTGGAGGAGAAGCCACTCTGGAGAGTTAACCACTTTTATAAAGCAGCAATAGTCTGGCTTAATAGGAGCCTCACCACTGAAAACACATCATATTGTTCCCTACTTCTTCCAAGTGAAACAAAGAGAGGATTGTTTTAGATACTGTTTAGCCACTTGAGCTTGCTGTTGGAACTTAGTTATTCTTCTACAAGATATTAGGGGTGGGAAAAAAATGTATTCACCTATCTATCACGATTTTTTTATGATTTTGAAATTGATTTTTTTAATGCCAGAATCAAAATATATGCTTCATTGGAGTCTATACAGAGGTAGAAGGAAGTGACCGCTTTTATTGTTGTAGTCAGAGTGTACGTGACGTCATATTCGTTCCGTATCCGTCAACCAAAACAAACCGCAGCTGGCCGCAATGAGGAAGTAAAAAACAGCGGAGGGTCCGCATGGATACGACTTGAACCCTCACATGTTAAATCCAAAGTGGTAAACACTACACATACACTAAAGCATGAAAACACTTTGGGTTTCACACATTGCCAGGAAAAGCTGAGCTAGACATCACGGCTAAAGCTAACTCTGTCATGGACAGGAAACGTTATCGTATGGCGGTAACTTTCGGTCAAGCCAGCCGTCACTCGCATCTCCTTGGTCAAATCGGCTACAACTGTAGAGCACCCATATACTGACAGTTATGTTAAATTTATTCAAACGGCCTCGATGGAGCTGACCATGTATAAAGAGAACAGAGCTAACTGAGAAAGCTAGCGACGGACTTGGCGAAGTTAGCGGAAGTATACGCATGTGACTATGTACGGTTTTCAAAATAAGGTGTCAACAAAGGGAACTGTATTTACAAAATACATATATGAACATAGGTTTGATTGGATTATATTCACCAGAAGTATAAAACATTACATGCCCCTTACACATTAAAAAGAAAATACCACTAATTTGTGAGGGAAATGTTTTTATTCTTTGATATTCGGGTTGCTAGAAAAAAATAAAGAAATAATGCTTGACAATGACTGATATATTTGACTTCAGGTCATCTCTGACTACATACATGCTGAAAATCAAACATTTGAATGTGTTAATTAAGATATTCTTCAAAGTAAAAGTCCCTAGAAGTGTATGATTCAACTTTTTCCCATGGTCCAGTGTTAAAAAAGTTAACAAAAATCGCAATAAATCATAATATCTAATCGCAATACCTAAAAATCACAATATATATCGAATCGGCACCCAAGTATCGTGATAGTATTGAATCGGGAGATAGGTGTATCGTCCCAGCCCTACAAGATATGCACACACAAAATGTGTTTTGTATTGGTGCAACGTATAGTTCAATTCAGTAATCAATCTTTCAACTTGTCAAAGATGAGAGATTAAAAAGAAGAAAAAAAAAAAGGTTGGGATGGAATCAAGTCTGCAGAGAATTTCAACAGCTCCGAGCCGTCATTGAGATCCCCGTATCTCTGCTCATTTCCATCAGCGTGACAGAGAAAAGGGGGAAAAAAAGGAACAACAAACAACAGCTTTCATCATCTCTCACTTCTGCTTCCCCGCTGCCTTGTGCATGGCGGTAACTAAACGCCAATCTCAGACCAGTCAAACAATTTCTTCAATGAAATGAGCCTCATTGATTAAAATGCAATTTGCTACAGTTAATGAAAATGTGTTCTGTATAAACAGTGAGTGCTTATTGAGTTTGGGTTTGGGAGGTGGTGGTGGTGGGGGAAGGGGGGGGGCTGGCTTTAAACAATGAGAACCAACAGGTCTTTGTAGAGACGCCGTCTGATGTTTGCAGATGGGGCCCTGCTGCTCTTGGGAGAAATGAGATAGCGATGGCTAATTTAATTCCGACACGTGTGTAACAGTATCTCCTGAGTGCATGTGGCCTTGTTTACCGCGGGTGCAAAGATGCATTTTAAAAGACCCCGGCCCTTGTGTGTATGTATGTGTGTGTGTTTGTTTTCATACATGTGTGATTCCTCGCACATGTGTGTGCACTCAGCATGGTAATATTTCATGTCTCTGTTCTATTCATAGCAGAGCGTCCACCTGTCCTGCCACCGCCTCTTGAGGAACAGACACAAACCAAACAGTTAATCAGGGGGCTGATTATAAACCACGTTACATCTTTGCTTTTAATTTTATTCTCCACTGCAAAAAGGAAAACATCTGTGTGTGACACAGTGAGAAGCACGGCGGTTTGCTAGACAGCCACACCTGTCTTGTTAGGACACACCGTAACCACATTTTTCAGCATGCCATGTTGCTCAGAAATATGCCAAAATCGTCCTGTGACTTCTGTCTGTGACACCCAGAGAGCATATGCTGATATATGTGCATCTCACTCAGCAGATTCACCCTAGGAGAAAGCGTATCCCTTGAGAATGTGTGCATATATATAGGAATGTGTACTGTGTGGGTACATTTGTCTGTCCACGAGCACATTTGTCTGAGTGGGTGAGTATCTTTATGGTTTGGTGATTTGGGCGAATGTGTGTGTATTCACAGAGCTTTACAATGTTTCCCGTAGACCCCCAGCCGCACATGAGCATAAATTTAAACACAGCGTACACTCATTAGGCTTGCTCTGCTATATGGTAGCAATGTGAGAGGGTATAAGGGTTAGGTTATATCCACTGAGAGGCTGTGTGAGTGTGACTGTTTGTGTGTTGGGGTTTGCAGAGAATGTTGTTGGCTCTGTGTGTGCAAATCTGTCTGTCTGGTATCTCCTCGTGTGTGTGTGCGAACATTTGTATGTGTGTGTGTCATGCAGCAACTTGTGGCGTGTCTCGTCTTCCTGGCGTGGGGAGGGTTTGGCCTCACTGCAGGGTGGAATGCACTTTAAAAGTCCTCAGAATAATTTGTTTTATGGAAAAATGATGAGCAAAGGCCATTAGCAACTCTTCCATACCAAAACTCTAGACCACAGCACACGCACAGTTTTCATTAATGCCCACTGACACGCTACAAGGATGGATAGAATGATTACAAAACATAATATCTAGAGCTGCTGAAATGACAATGGCAAAAGCTTGTTAAGATGTTATGCTACTGTTGCTTTATACTGTATGTATATATATATAAATATATATATATATATATATATATATATATTAGAGACGACCCAAATGCTTTGAAGCTTTGAAGCTTCGACCATTGCCATGGTAACCGACCTCCAAAATCAGTATTTGAATGCTTCAAGGTTTTTTAATTTTTTTACTTTTTATATACATAAGTGTGTAACAATAATGTATAAATCCCCAAATATCCCATGAAATAAGGAATAATCCCACAACAGTATTCATTATTCATAATCAACATTATTCATTACTAGTTGACGCAACTAACGTTGTTTTAACGCCACTAATTTCTTTAACACATTAACGCAACTTGCGATACTGATACCCACGACAGCTGTTGTTGCCTGTTGGGCTGCAGTTTGCCATGTTATGATTTGAGCATATTTGTTATGCTAAATGCAGTACCTGTGAGGGTTTCTGGACAATATTTGTCATTGTTTTATGTTATTAATTGACTTCAAATAATAAATATATACATACATTTGCATAAAGCAAGCACATTTGCCCACTCCCATGCTCATAAGAGTATCAAATACTTGACAAATCTCCCTTTAAGGTACATTTTGAACAGATAGAAAAATGTACGATAGATTTGCGATTAATTATTTATCTATATTAAACTATAGTTATTTTATATTATTTATAATATATTAATATAAGTTATATTTGTATTCATCAATAAATATATATTGATTGACAGCCCTAATATATATATATATAGAGAGATAGATATAGATATATATAGATATATATCTATATCTAGATCTAGATCTAGATATAGATATATGTATATAGATATATATAGATATATAGATAGGTATAGTAACCCTCTTAAATGGTTAAGGATAGGGACATAGCATTCCTGGAACAGGTCAATGCTCTAACCTCCTGGTGATACTTCATTGATTGGAATTTGACCACGACTCTGTGCCTTGAACATAAATTAACACCCGCTGACGTGCAAACCCAATCCTGCATTAGAAACGACTTGGCACATGCTAAGTAACGACAGGCCCTCCTCAGCGGCCATCTTGAGATTCACAACACCAGACACCAACATATTAAATATTCAAATGGCAGAGGGGGGGGGGGGGATGAAAGGTTTCTAAGTGTTACCACTTTGGTCTTCCTATTGACTTATTGCCTGCCTAATGCTCAACCTGTGCTTCAGTGTTTGACAACGTCAGAGTGAGGGGAAAATCTGATAAGCTGGCCACTCAGAGCAAGAAACACAATCCTCGCTACATTTGGCCCCGCCATTAAAATTTGAGCAGGGCAATCAATAAAGAAAACAGATGTGTGAAATTAAGTTATAAACAGCACGGGCGTCATGACTGTACGCAGCCATGCCATCGTAACACCCAGACCGACCTCGTTTGATGTGAACCCGACGTAGTGTCTGACTGTTGGGGGAATGGGCAGGGAGGCGGGGGGGGTTTCAATCTTGTGCATGTGGAGGGATGCTGACACGGACAGCGCTGTCTGGACGCAGGGCTTGAAATAAAGCTGTTAATAAAGACCTCGAAGGTGAGGGACCACTGAGGTGGAGTTGGAAGAAAGGAGTCGAGGGACTGCGCTGTCCCCGGGGACCAAAGCTACCAAAGGGGTGCTCGTTACAGGAAAGCAAGGGTGTCGCGGAGAGCAAGAGGATCCACACATATGCACCTCACCCCCCACCCCTAACATTACATCGGCATCGCAAGCCTATCCATCTCATTGACAGGTCGGTGGCGTCAGGGCCAAGGGGGGTGCCAGGGGGTGTGACACTGCCGACACTGGAGTGTGTGCCCTACACACACACACACACACACACACATTACTGGAGCCTCAGGAACCCCCCTCTGACTCACATCTGGAGGAGGGGGGGGGGGCAACTTGATCTGTGTCCACAGCTTGGGGGGTCGTAGCAGGAAGGACGAGTGGGGGCCCTTTCACTTAAGCTGATCCCTTCCATGCAACTCTGTGGCACTTACATATGAGGTCAAGATCGTAAAACCCCAGAATGTACAGTTGCTGGGGTTCTGCAAGGCCCCTGATTACATGGGGGGGGGGACCTATTTGTATCCAGTGTATCAACATGTTTGGGTGTTTGTGTGCATGCTTTTACTTCATGGGTCACAGCTCGTTCTATAACATAGGAGCAGGGTTAGAGAGGGAGGTGACCCAGGGTTTTCTGACGCTTCTCGCCGTGAATGCGACCTCTATCCTCTCTGTGCACTTTGGGAAAAACACATAAACATCAGTGTGTGTGTGTGTGTGTGTGTGTGTGTGTGTGTGTGTGTGTGTGTGTGTGTGTGTGTGTGTGTGTGTGTGTGTGTGGGTGGTGGTGGAAAGCAGGAGGTTCCTGGGGCAGCTGAGACTTTGCCCAACCTCAGCTGACCATATCTGCCCCCATTCATCCTTGTCATGCGGATGGCGTTGCACGCACGCATGTGTGACTGTTTGACTTTCCTCTGTAATGAAAATTCCACATGTGGCACATCAGACATGGTTGACGCTAGCTGTCGTCACTACTCGCTGCTCATCCCGGTCTGAGGGGCCACTCGGATTGCACACTCACAAACACACATACACAGAGGCCCCCGGAGAGAAGAAACGACAAATGTTTCTCCGCTCGACTTTCTCCGGGGAGATACGGTGACAGGCTGAACTGTTTAAGCCAGCACTTTCAAAACTCTATGAGACGACGGCAACTTTTCCAGAGCGCTTCTCCTCCCTCGACCATTAAAAGCCACCAGAGAACTTATCCAAACATGTTTCGAGCTTTTGTCCCCGAGATGTACAATTAAGTCATTTTGAACAAAACCCTCCTTTTATCCTCAAAAGGGATTACTTTTAAACACACTCGGCGTTTGTGAGAAGCGTCATCCAAACACCTTTTCACGAACGATTTCAGAGACGTGAAAATTTGTTTGTCGATATTCCTTCGTTATTGGGTAATCGATGCGGCGGCAAAGGGATCACTACGCCGCGAGATGCATTCCATCGAGCCGCGGATCGACCGAAGCAAATGCATGCCAAAAATAAAAGGTTAGTCATTGAATGTGAAACATTTTCTGACACAATGCGAGCCACTATTCTGCAGAGCGGCTTTAAACCTCCAATTCTCACTTCCTCTCTTTTTCCTTTTCTCTCACTCTCTTTCTTTCTGTATGCCGTTGGCGGTGGACGGTGATGACGGGATGGGATGGATCTTTAATAGATTTGTCTCGGGCAGCACAATAGGAGGAGGGATCGTTGTTAACATTATAACGTATCGATCGCTTCGACTCCATTTCCCAAGGCCCTGTCAGACAGGAGCCATTACTCACAGCAGTCAACCCCACCACCACCGCCGCACATACACACACACACACACACCGTCCCCTTCTCGTGGCTGGCAGTGACAATGCCTGTCTACGCCGTTTCACTATGTTCATGTCTTATGACCCCTTTAACCCTCCTTGTATCCCGCTTCTCTACAATTTAGTCTGGCCTTTTCCCTCGTCTGCTTAAACAGCCACTCTGCATGAGGACATGAGTCCTGCTTGAACGGATCCACTGTATACATTTAACTCAAAAGATGGCCGTCGCTTTGTGAATGCCGATTTATACGTATGCACTGAAGTGTGGTGGTCGTGCCCGGGGGCCCCGGCATACCAGTTGGTCGTTGAACGTTTGAAAAGAAAAGAAGCCTGAGAATTAATTGGGAAAGTCTGGTTATTAAACTGCAAACCAGCAGCACAGAACACCAACCCCATGTTCATCTTTTAATGTTCAAAGATCAAAAAACACTTTTTTGAGAGAAATGATAGCTGTGGTAGGTTAGTATTGGCTCACTGGGTATATTTTAGACAAAGGTCAGTATTTTGCTCTGTGTATCTTTCTGTCTTCTGCCCTCACTATGAGTGTGGGAGCACAGCTATGCAGCAGAGCTAAACACACATTCAATAAAAGTTGAAGACAGCAGTTGGCCTTTTAAGTTCTTACTGGAAGCTATGAAACAGTATTGGACAACAAATCCAATGATAGTGATCAGAAGAATCAAAATCAGATAAAATGGGATACCATATACAAGGGTTAGAGCAGAGATGTTGTAAAAATGAATTAGTACAGTAACAAGAAAACTGGATATTACCAATATTACAGACATGCCAGAGGCTGTGACTCGTGTAAAATACAGAGATTTGCATTGTGGGATTGTTAGACAGTAGTGTCTGTAGTGTATGTGGGGACACAAAGGGCTGTGCCTCATCTGCCTGAGTCGCATTGTATTTTTTCTACCTGTTTCCAGTAGGCCAACATTTCGTGTTTGTTCATACTGGCACTCCATTACAACATGGAGCAGGTGAAAGAAAGGCTAGTTGCTCCTTCCAAACAATGCTAGACAGTAACATGCCGTGAAATCTTTGCCTGGGTAGTGACCTATCAATGTGGCATATGGGTATGTCTACATTACGCATGGAAAGATAAAATATAGTCTAAAATATAGTCCATATTAGTTAGGCAGATAAACAACACAATAAAGGCCCCAAGTGAGACAGAGAGATAGAAATAGAGAGAGAGAGAGAGAGAGAGAGAGAGAGAGAGAGAGAGAGAGAGAGAGAGAGAGAGACAGAGAGAGAGAGAGAAATAGGTGTCGTAGAAAACAGCTTATTAACTCCTGCAAAATGCACAAAAGCGCACCGATAACCACACACAATAGGCATCTGGTTACGGCACACCAGGACAAAGAACAGAGAGAAATCTTGGTGTCAGCGCACCAGTATTTAACAGCTTATTAACTCCTACAAATGTGCAAAATAGCACCCACACACAATGAGCGTCTAGCGATGGCGCACCAGGATGCAGAAAACAGAGAGATAAATCTTGGTGTCAGCGCACCAGTAGAAAACATCTTATTAACTCCTACAAAATGCGCAAAAGCGCACGGATAACCACACACAATAAGCATCTGGCAATGGCACACAAGGATAACGGAAAAGTAAAGAGAAGTCTTGGTGTCAGCGCACTAGTAGAAAACAACAGCTTAAAAAATTTGCAAAAGCACACCCACACACAATAAGCGTCTGGCGACGGCGCACCAGGATAAAAACAAAAGAGAGAGAAATCATGGTGTCAGCGCACCAGTAGAAAACAGCTTATTCACTCCTACAAAAAGGGCTGAACCGAATGTCATTTTTTACATTCGAAGCTTCTATTGAGGTTTTCGAATGAAGCTTTGAATGCCTGTCGTCATATTTTATGATGTCATCACCCTAAACAAATGGGAAATATATGATTTGCTTCTATCCTCCCCATTAATAGAGTTCTGCAGAGCAATTGTTGTTTTTGAAAGGCTAGCCTAAATGCCAATATGGACTGAAGCAGAATATCTCATTAGATAAAAACATGTTGTGAATTTTGGAAATGACTTTTGGACTGAGGACTGAGACAATTACAGAGACGAGGATAAGATAAGATAAGATAAGATAAGATGAACCTTTATTAATCCCCGTGGGGAAATTCAGGAGCACCGCTTGCAATGAAAGAGAGAGAAGGTGGGAGGTGTAGGCCTATTATTGCATGCAATATTGCTATAAGTCAGTCAATTTATTTATTTGTATAGCCCAAAATCACAAATCACAAATTTGCCTCAAGGGGCTTTTTATTTTATTATTAGTAAAAAATAATAATTTGAATGTCAACGTTATGAATGAAGCTTCCCGGTACAGCCCTATAATAAATAAACATACATACACACCTACATATATACTTTTATAAATGGGGGCACTTACTTTATCTGTAGATGAAGTCCATGCACCTCTCCCTCTGGACAAAGATGTCAATGCCTTTGTTGTAAAAGTCCTCCTTGTTAGGTGTATTCCTCCTTTTCACTGGAAATGAGCCAAGGACGAAAGCCTCTTCTGTTCAATTCTGTTATGGCTGTAGGTCTTCCTCTCCACAGATGCGCTGGTAGATGGTTAAGAGCAGCTTCAACAGCTTTGTGGCCTCTGGTACAGTCTCCTGCAGATCAGTCTCTGTCAAAAAAGTAAGCAGCATACAGGTGTCATTCCTTGGACTGTTTGTGAACAGTATAATCCCAACAGATCAAATCATTTTGCATGTGGACAGGCTCTTCAATGTATCATCTCAAAAAGACTTCTTTTACCTCACTTACGCTGTTGACACATCTCAACACCACTGATATGTGAGCCTTGTCTGATATCCCTGGTCTCATCCACTTAAATCAAATCTAATCAAATCAATTTTATTTGTATAGCCCAAAATCACAAATCACAAATTTGCCTCAGGGGGCTTTACAATCTGTACAGGATACAACACCCTCTGTCCTTGACAGTGCAACCCTCACATCGGCTAAGGAAAACTTAACCACAAAAAAACCTTTTAACAGAGAGAAAAAATGGAAGAAACCTCAGGAAGAGCAACAGAAGAGGGATCCCCCTTCCAGGATGGACAGATGTGCAATAGATGTCGTGTGTACAGAGTAACAACATATTGAAAACACAACAATAATGCAACAAAGGATGCTGATTGAATGTCATTTTATCTATGACTCCTGATAAACTCTGAATCAGATACGATGTTCAGGTAAACACAGGTGAGGAGCTTAAATGTGTGGCTAACTTGTCATCTTTTTTCTGCAAACACAGGCAATAGTTCAACATAATTTCCATGATAGGCAGAGCTAACGTTACTGCTCTGGTAACAGTTGCATCGACGAGGCTGTTTTTCTTTACCTTTGCTCCATATCAGCACGGCCGTGTCAATGCGACTCTTGCTCTTGCTACTGTAGCTAGCTAGGTTAGCTAGCTTTTTTCTTTTTGTACCACTCGGTTTGAAAAGTCCGTGTAAGCTTTCACCCCGCTGGTCAGGTGTTGGTTAACCATAAGCGACCACAGCTGCTTTTTTCTTCTTCATAAGACAATGTTGAACATCTTTTTAAGGAAGAAATATCCATGCTGACGGCAGCCTTTAAAGCTATCCGCGCTAGCCGCAGCGTGCTACTGCGTCATTGATCCAACACGTCAGAACCAACTACGCATGCGCGAATCTACGCACAGGTGGGGGACTTCCCACTCAGCTCCGTCCAATCACAGAGCAGGCTGCAGCCCAGCCCGCCTAGAATCAAAGAGTATAGAAACAAAGAGATGAATCGTTGTTGTTTGTGAACAACAGCTGCTGCAGTCATTTTGGACCCTTTATAAAAATGTTATTGTTCAACACAGGAAATTTCAGTAGAGACATTGGATATGTCAATAGAATAGAAATGGTTTCGTTTTACTTTTGTATGGCACTTTGTACGCAGACGTTTTACTGACGTCCGGTTGTCGCTTTCAGTCCAAAATGGCGGAAGGGTATCTTTGCTAGTGGGCGCTGATGTTGTACTGGAACGAACAATTGACTTTCACTTCTTGGCAATATAAGTATATTAATATATGTGAAATATATGTTTGCTAGAACCACAGCCTCTGCTGATGGCCTTGAACTTCCTGAATTCAGGAACAGTATTTTTAGGAGCAAGTGGCAAAATGAGCATATTATTCTGACTGTTTACTGGAGTATGTGTAATCCTGAGACAAATTATGTATCATGAAAATTTAAAATTAAATAAATACAATTCATAGAATTAGGAATGTGAAGAAATGTTAAATAAATACAGCTATCATGTAATCTCAACATTTCTTTTCAGCTTCGGTGAGGCACAGCCTGCCCTGACCGCACATCACTAGACCAATTAGCTCTTTCCCATTTCAAAAAGCGATTTCCATTACAAGCCCTTCCCATTACCGCCATCGTTACTGCTCTGGACCGCGAAGCCATTGTGAGAGAATATAAAGGCAATTACTTAGCATGTAAAATGCACAATTTAAACCATTTAGTTTTGCGGTGCAACAGTCAATGGGTGAAGCCTACACAGAATTGCCACTGTAGGTACCTACAACAGCTACATCCATTTATTGATACAGAAGTATAATTCAGCCTTTGTTCTGAGCATGGTCCATCAGTGAAGGGCAGATGTGGGAATAGTAGGAACAGATATAGTTGTCTTTCTGTGCAGCAGATGTCTCTCAGCTCTACAGGCTGTATGGGATGGAACTGACAGGCTTGAAACGTCCAAAGACAATGGGCTTCAGAGGGACTGTCCAAACCAATATCCAGAGCAATGGATCTTCCCGGATGTTAATGAGTTGCGATTGTTACCCGGCTACAGGCTTGACCTTGTTTAAAGGCCAAGTTGTGTGAGTGTGTGTGTGTGTGTGTGTGTGTGTGTGTGTGTGTGAGTCAGTCATGTAACATAAAACAGAAACACACTTTTTTCTCTACAGACACAAGAGAACGTATACATTTCTTTTTTAAACAACTGAAAACACGCCTGTTCTCACACACCACAGACTTCAAATCCCAGCTCTCTGTCCCATTGTTCCCTATCGCCTTCCCAAAAACAAAACCCACCCAGCAACCAGCAGTGGATCCATCACGATTGGCGAATCCAATTGCCTTGGCCTTCTCTGTCCCTGCCCATTTGACGACCTGCTGAAGATTGATGAGCGGAGCGCTCCAGGGTCGGAGAAGATACCTTCTTTGTCCCGCCACCATGACGGTGAAAACGTGTCTATGATCTTCAGCCTGAAATCTGTCCTCTTTTTTTTTTTCTCCCGATTCCCCCTTGTTGAATGATGGTATGGAAAATGGAGAGTGAGGCCTGATACTTAAATATCAATTTCCCGGACGGTCACGCATCACCTACAGGTTATCTGTCTCCTGTGTTATTCTTCTGAGGTTTGATTTACTCCAGGCGCTTACATATCACAGGCCGGCTGTTTGTGAAATGTTAGTTTTGAATCTTAGCTCTCTTTGGGTTACTGAGTTGCTTCTGCTTGTTTATCTAAAAAACGTTCTACTTTAAAGGCTTAATTATTTTCCTACCAACTCACATTTGCTGTTAATAGACTCATTAAGCGCAGTGAAAGGACATTACCAGCTGGACCTTTGATGTCAGTCACAGTTAGCTTTTTGAACTCCCTCCTCTCAGCTGATGTACTGACTTGCGGCCCATTGTGAATGTGCTGAATCACAGTGTACCCACAGTTCACTTCTGTCTGCTTGATTGCCCCGGCTCGAACACATTATGAAACATGTGAACGAGTGTGTGTATTGCTGTCCATCTATGTGGCTGCGAGCATGAATGTGAGCATTTTGTCCCCAGTACACATTGACAGCCCTTTGAGAGGTGACAGGGGCCCCAGCCGGATGAGAGAGGAGTAGTAGCGCACGTAGCAATCCCAGTTTGGAGATAATTAAAGGCAGTGAAAAAGGAAACGCTTTCTCTGCCCACTCTCCCAGGACATGTTCTGGTGCACATCTTTTGTAGACTGAGGTCCACAAAAGGCTGAATGAGTGACTGCACAGCGGGCTTTGAATACTGACTGCAGGATGGCCCACTGAACAAATCGCTGAACGCACGTTGAAAAAGGTTTGCTGGAACCCCCCCATTGAGCACACACTGAGTTAAAAACCAATAAAATCATCCTATGAAAGAGTCCGGAGAAACAGCTGATTCAAACAAGCATGACGTTGGTCATTCTGTGATTATACCTGCCGTCTGGATCATAAAAAAAAAAATCACATAATATGAAAATATGTGAGTAATGTCAAGAACCACAAAATGTGACTCCAGTAGGTTGTTTGATGTAGTGCTCCATGCTAAGTCTTAGCATACACTGACAAACATGGTACAACATAGCATGTAAGTCAGTAAGGGGAGACACCCCAAACAAAACATCATGCTTTTTAATTTTCATTTTTCATGCACTGGTCAATTTTGAGAGTTTGGACTATTTTGCATCTTATTTCAGACTAGTGGAAAGAAAACATCCAAAATACACATTTAGGTGTTTATTTTACTACTTTGTCCGTTTGTGTCTGTAGATTTCTCCTAAATTCTCCAAAAGTTAGCATTAGATAATGCATATTATCATTTGCATATTTAAACATACAATTTCAGAAAACTTGTAGTACAAATAAGTATTGTCTTAATGTAAGTAATAAACTGGGTCAACAAGTTTCATGGTGATAATCTATTATTAAAATGTTTTACTCTATTAGCCTGTAGTGTTGTGACAATCCACATCTTTAAATGCTGTTTTCTCAAAATGAGGTTTTTGAGCCAGAAATCTCCACTTCAACTGCAAGAACATACATCAAACTTTCCATTATCATTCCTATTTATATTCTGAAGTTCCGAAGAACATTCATAGCCTGATTTATAGAACATTTTATCCCTAAAAACATGGCGAAAATTGTTTTTTGTTTTTTTATGGCTGTTGACAGTATTTTCTGATTTATGAAGTGATAAAAAGAGATATCCAAAATTCCCTCTGTAAAAACCTTTGACTCTAATATGTCAAAAAAAATGAAACAAGATTTTTGAACCTGGCTTTATCCAATGTTCAGATTTCCGCTCTGGAAATGTATGCAAATTGGCACATATACAGGTAAGTAATCAACTGGGGAAGTTTCATGGCGATATAGTTAATTTTTTTTACCCCTATTCACCTATAGTGTCTTATATTCCTTTAGATTTGTGAAATGACAAATATCATTTACAAATTGAGCATGAAAGTTGTTTAAAAAAAAAAAAAAACAGCTAGTAAGTTAGCCTTAAGTCAAGTTTCTTTATTTTAAAATCATCATACATTTTTTAAATCCTCAGTCAAGTTTATTTTTGTCATCATTTCATTCAAGCCCCCATTTTTGCACTACAACTAAATTAATGGAATTAACTGACTGCTCGGGAGACGGAAGAATAAATATTCAAATTATAAAGCATGGTATGCTTTTGAAAAGTGTCATTAATAAAGTAATTTATGTGTGCAGTCTCATAGAAGGGCTTACACATAATTCAAACCTGAACCTTAAACCTTAACTCAATGCCATCCTGAAAGCTTTACAAGACCATGTACACATCTACTCTGTCAGTGGCTGAATATTTTAGTTCCCTCCTGCATCGTAATTCAACACAGCATCTAATTTTCACCTGTTCCAAGGTGATTCATCACACTTTTCCGCATTCACTCATTTGATTATGCCAACAATATGCCCCGTCTGCTTTTTTAGGAGCATCTGGCAAGAAGTAACCGTCAGAGGCTCACCAGGCAATTACAGGATCTCACAATAACGACTTCTCTTACCTTCCTCCTGCCCACTCTGTCTCATATAACCGAACTTTGTCTTCAACTTCTCTCCTCCTTCTTCTCTAATTAAGCTTCTCTATGCCTCTTGCTTATTTCTTTTTTTCATCACCATCTCTTATCTCCACGTGCTCCCATTTTTCTGTATGCGTTTTCCTTCGTCTCTTCTAGTCGTCCTACATTCTGTCTACTCTACTTCGTCAACCTATCAATACACCAGTCCCGGTCTTCCAGAGGAGGCCAGACTGCTGTCCTTGAACTGGAGGGGGGTCCAGAAACTAATTTGTTGTCTGATTTCCGAAGCCACCCGGCCCAGTCAGTGGCCCCGACCCTGCGCGAGCCGTGGTGAATTTTAATCACGGGTGAAGTAGGAGCTGGGTAATAGTGCCAGGGTTGTCCATACCTGAAGGACAATCTGTGACAGCCGTCACCGCCAGCACTGCAAATCCTGACTGTATGTGAGAAGTGTATGTGTGTGTGTGTGTGTATGTGTGTGGTGAATTGGAGTCAGGCACATGTTGTGGTGGCATCAGGGCAGAGACATATTGACAGAGATTCACAGGTCATAATATTGTGCAATAAGACCTCACATACGGTGCAAACTGACACTCATGATACAGTGTCCATGTCACTCTACATGTGTTAGAAAAACAGAGTGACGGAGAAAGAGATGAGGAGATTTACAGATTAGCAGGTGTTAGTGTGTGTCAGGCCTCAGGCAGAGAAACCAGCATTATTCTCATGTTTGCAGAAGCACACAGGTTTATGGATATTAGCCAAGCAGGTGCTTGTGAATCAATGTGAGCTTATTTAAGCCAAAAGGAACATCTTTTTCTGTACTCTTTATGAACATGAATAGGTTATTTATGGTGCACTTTTAATTAAAAAAAAATCATAATGAAGGGCTTTATAGTTAAAGGAATAGTTTGACATTTTGGGAAATACGCTTTCTTGGAGTTAGATGAGATGATCGATGCTATTTTCTGTCTCTTAAATATGAAGCTTCTGCCAGCAGCTGGTTAGCTTAGCTTAGCATAAAGATTGGAGACAGGGAAAAAAAGATAGCCTGGCTCCTGGCGCTTAAATAGTGAGCTTTGGAAAGAACCAAGCTAGCCGTTTCCCTCTGTTCCAGTCTTTATGCAAAGCTAAGCTAACCAGCCGGTTTCAGCCTTTATGCTAAGCTAAGCTAACCAGTCGGTTAGCTAAGCTTAACAAAAGACTGGAAACAGGGGGGAAAAGATAGCCTGGCTCCTGGCGCTTGAATAGTGAGCTTTGGACAGAGCCAAGCTAGCGGTTTCCCTCTGTTTCCAGTCTTTGTGCTAAGCTAAGCTAACTGGCTGCTGGCTGTAGCTTCACGGGAGGAAACAAAGAAAATGGGGGTGGCTATTACAGATTACATCAAGTTTAAACTCTGAATTCATTTGTTTTTCGCTCTGTGCTTAAAGATACACTCCCTGATTTTGTATAGCACCCAGTAGCACTATAAATTCCCAAACAATGGCGAATTTATCAAGTACTAAATTCCACAATTTCCTCTCAGCTCACTATCGATGTGTTGAAACTCACAGTTCACAGTTGGGTTTCAAAACATCAACACAGGGGCATTAGGTGGCCCTGTTAGGAAAATGATTTACCTCAATATGCTGTCTTCCACAATTTGGGAAACAGCAAATATTCCTGTGATGGGACGGAGACACATGCTCATAGGAAGTAAATCATTTGGTTTTGCAGTGCAAGCCCACAGAGGGCTTTTTAACTTGGAAAAGTGGATTGTATAATCAATACATGCATTTAAAGTCAGTAATGAAAGACTCACACTGGAATACTAAATTCCAGAATTCTTTTTGGTTTGTGTGAATGCTTTAGCTGCTGACTCAGCTATTTCTCAGTGTGGAAAAGCAGTTCATCAGATTAGTAAAATGTGAAATCCTGGATTTGATTTAAAGAAGACCTATTATGCTCATTTTCAAGTTAAAAACGCTTTATTTCTTTCTCATACTGGCTGTACTGCAGCACCTCTTTTCACCCTCTGGTCAACCGAACCAAACTCTTCGAACTCCGCTCCAGCTCTGCTCTAACTAATTTTGTTTGAGGGCGTGCCAAATTAGCTGCAGGCAGGTATTATGCAAATGTGTTACTTTGTGACATCACCAAGTGTCTTCCAAGTTACGGAAGAAAAGGTGGGACTTCAAGCAAGGCGTTTCAGGCAGTTCAGGAGCAGTGTTTCTGTGGGGGGGGGTGTAACTCCCTTCGGCGAGGACTTTGTGCTTTGTAACTTTGCAGACCTTTTACATGCTCAAAAAACTATATAACACACTAAAGGAAAGGGAAAAAGCTCAAAAGCATAATAGGTCCTCTTTGAAGGTGGTAGTGTGCTGTTTTGGCTGTTTCGGGCTGTTAAAAGTTTGGTTCAAAGATTTTAGAAAGATTCCTCTGGCAAAACTTATATAAGCTGAGACATTTTGTGAGAATAAATAAGTGAACAGATACTGTAAAATTCTGATGTATGCAACTAAAAAAAAAATAATAAATATTTTTATATATATATATATATATACACTGTATATTATAATATATTTTTTATATATATATTTTTAACTTTGTTATTATCTAATTATGGCTAAGTAGGCTTTGAACAAGGAGGTCAGTCATTTGATATGAACTACTACAACATCGTGAATCCAAAATAAACAACACTTTCATACTTGTCTTCTCTCCATGTGACAGATTGCTCTAGATCCACTAAATGATCCCTTATATTCTGCTCCTAACCTCTCCACTCTTTCTCCCCTTCTATCCATCCGGTTCTCCCTCCTTCCCCCCCCCAAACACTCAGCATAGGGGTTGTGCTTGAGTGAAGCATTATAATAGCTCAAGGAAATGGCCCTTCTTGAGAAACTTTCAGGGAGCTGTCAAAGGGAGAAGATTAATGCCTGACCAGGCTCTCCAGGGGACTCGGACCCCCCTCTACTTCTCTCTTCCTTACCCATTTCTCTCCCCTCCTCCTCCTCCCCTCTCATCATCTGCACACAACCAACAGTGGCATGTCCCATGCAAACGGAAGATTCAGTAACAGAATCACTCTAAATGCCATACACACATTCATTTAGTTTAGTCTCACTTTACTGATAAATGGCTGGTATTTTGTTATTCTCTCAAGGGACAGTAAAGTGCTTTGTGGACAAGTCAGCATTGATGTGCTCGTTATCCCTTCCTGGATGTCTTTATATGTCAGGTTGACATGACGGAGCACCGAAACATTCAACTGGCTGTCATTTTTTTTAAATCGCAATCACTTTAATCGTTTAAAAGACTGGAATTTCTCTTTCTGCAGGGAAAAATCAATCTACTCCTCACTCTCCACTTCAGGTTTTTAGTAATAACAGAACGCAGAAATGTGCAATAAACTATCAGGGAATGACATCCATCTACTCACATATTTGCCCACATTTGCTCCTTCTCTGCCCGTCATCAATACTTAACTTCCTGCTTTTGACACTCGTGACACGGAGGCCTGTTTTCTCTCTCTCTTCTTCTTTGTTTCCTCTCGCTTTGTCTCTCCTATTTCCTCTGCCTGTCCTCTGTCTCTTTCTCCATCCATCCCTCACTCTGGCTTGTCTCTCATCATTTCCCCACATCCTACAATTGATGTGCTTGACACACAGAGGTCTGCTCTCCCTCTCTGTCCGTCTGCCTCCAGCCTTTCCCTCGGTCTCTCATCATCTTTCCAGCGTTTGAAATTGATGCACTTGACATGTAGGTCTGGTCTGTTTACGATGTGGCCCAATAAACCTGCAGTAGGCAGAATGTTTTGGGCATCATTGGGCAAAAATTTCATAATAACCTTTCAGCATATTGTAATTCAAGTGCTCTGAGAGATAATTAGACTTCTGCACCTCATCATAGCTCTGTTTTCAGGCTTTAAAAAATCTCAACTGTGACTGGAGACTTTGGCCAATCACACGTTCCTATTGGCTGTTCATTCAATGGGGGCAGCTGTCCATCACTCGCGAACTCCGATCAAATGGTCAAACTAGGCAGCGCTGATCAAATATGAATCAATATTATGTTACTGTAATGCCTATTTCTTGCCTCAAATGTTTTCAGAAACATCTTGTAGTGTACTGTTTAGCTGTAAAATGAGAAAGTTTGCGATGGGCTGTGCATGGTATCTCCTCAACTTATCTCAACATGGCTGCCAGGTCACAAACTTCTCATTTGATCAGCACTGCCTAGTTTGACCGTTTGATCGGAGTTAACGATTGATTGACAGCTGCTCAGAGACGGCAGACTCCAGCTCGACTCTGATTGTTTTTTTCCTCCGGTCTGTGAAATCTTGCAGATGCCATTAGGAGCACCAGAGGACACAGAGACACATGATTTCTTTCAGATTACCTGTCTCATGCACTACTGTCAGGATCTAGTGACCGTTTTATAAAAAATATTTTTTATTAATCATATTTGCTCCAATTCTACCCGCTGCTGCTTTAAGTCTGGGCTTTTCCCTTTTTTGTCTGCCTCAGTTGCTACGACTTCTTTTGCACATCCCTTTGTGAATTTCCCTTACACAGTATAGAACAGAGTGGCATCCTATTAGTTAGTAACTGAGTATGCAATTGAAAAAAAAAGTACAAGAATCAGCTTAGTTTTCAAATTGCGTGCTGCGAGATCAATCCACCACTATATACTCTCCATGTGTTAGACACGAGACGAACGACACAGACGTACACTTGTTCACACGCCTCTGAACTCAGGCCCGTCCTGCTGCACAGCTGTTGAGAAGATGGGAGGATGATGAACTACTCAAACATTCCTCTCTTCCCTCTCTCTCTTGTACCCCCTCCTTCCACCCTCGCCTTCCCCAGTTTTCAGAAAAGCAGGGGAAGTCTCAGCGGGGCGCCCTCCTCTCCCTCTCTCTACTCTGCTGTAGAATCAGCCGTCCTCCTCTGGGACTGCTTGTTTGAACTTTCCGAATCAGAATTTGTAACGATACGCAGCAAAGCGAAGAAGATGCAGCCATAACAGAGCGGCGCAACATCAGACCGAGGCGTGGAGGGGCCGGATCAAACACGCCCTTTGGGGAGTAATGATGAACCTCAGAGCGAAAACCACCAATCTCGTCCACAAAGCAAGACGCCTTTTGTCTCACAAACTCTCCAAGTTTGTGACCTCAGTCTATCATTTGCATCCAAGCATCGTAAACAAGCATGTTATTTGCGCGGCATTCCCCGGGCCACCCAGCCATCCCTTCCACTGACAGCACACACAGAGAGAGAATTAAACCCTCGGGGCGATCCGCAGTTTTTCTGCAGCGTACACTTTGAACAAAGAGAGCAGACTTGAAACTCCTCCTAGCAGGATTTCGGGAGCCAAAATCTTTTTTTACCCAATTCCAGGTTGCTGTTGGACATTTGTGTTGGCTCGGCCCGCAGTGGCTGTGCGATAGAGATGACAGGGGTAATTACATAGCTTAGAAAATGTACACAGAGAAACGAAAACAGTCATGTTTTTCTGAACGTAGGGCTGAGGCAGACAGCCGGTGGCACTGACCCCAATATCACACTGTATCATTCCTCTGGAAGAAACCAGCGCCATGGAGTTTGTGCCACTACGGCTCGTCTGCATTGTGGGAGCCTGCTGTCAAACTCATAAGTTGAGACAAACAGTTAAAGAACAGATTGGACACCAGTGAAACTAGGCCAGTTCAGCTCTTAAGAGAAAAACCTCCATATAAAGTAGTCTAGCCTGAACCTAATCTGGGTGTAAAGTGAACTCGCCCAGAGGGAAAATACTACGAAGACCCTTTAACATCAGGTCTATCATGGATTACGGGGAATAAGTAAGGATTTTCTATAAGTGCTCTGTGAAATCCTTTTCTGCTGTATCTAGTAACTGCGGCAATATGTAACAATTTGTACAGAGCAGCACATTGTGGTAGAGCATTAGTTTTAGTGTGTGTGTGTGGCAGCGGAGAGATGTCTGTGGAAAACTAAACGCTAACAGCTCCAATCTTTGTGAGAAGGCCAAGAGAAGGTTAGAGGTTTGGCTCGTATTTCACTATTTTTATTTCAATTTGATTCAATAAATGTCAGGTTCACTTCTTGAAACACTCGGCGCTCTGGAATTGTTTGGGTTCGCTCCTCGATGCGAGTTTTAAAGAAATTGGCAGACCTGGAGCGCAGTAATACTTTTGTGTGTGTCTGCATGTGAGTATAGACAAAACCAATTCACAAATAATGACTGTATGTGTGTGCATAAACTTGTGCAGTATATTTGTTCACGCGGACCGCTTGTTCACACTGTGGACTGTGTGGTCCATCATTGCAGCCAAGGAGACATTAGGTCGGGTCCCCCGACTGTAATCTCTTTTCTTGACATTGGCCAGTGAGAGTGACAAATCGACGTGTTAGACTGCTCACGCTGCAAAACTGCTGACACAAAAATAAAGAAACATGTACAGTAAATAATGGTACGACTGTGATGTCCATGATAAGGTCACAAGCTCGAGACAGAATTTAAACGAAGGCGTTCCAACCATCTCACAGCAGGGTGGGAGACAAGCCGACAAACCTCATATATGTATGCAGGCTCGTGCAATGTTCGTAGCTATACTTACGAAAAGTAATAAACTGTAATTTGTATGTATTCCACAAAATCAATTTGTATGTAATCCATGTAATTGTGAACCAGGAAGTATTAAGAGGACAAACGCCGCATAAGGATGAGGTCGGGGAGGATGGGTGGGTCAAAAAACACCGGACTTCCAGAGTTATTTTAATCCAAACCACGATTTTTCCATAAACCTAACTAAGCAGTTTTACTGCCTAAACCTTACCGAGTTGTTTCCTGTGAAGACGGAAGTTTATTTTGAAAAGACTGTATGCATGTAACGAACGGATATTGACACATGTTGCTGGACATTCGTAGGAAAACGCATGAAAAATGAGGAATAACTTTTCGTAAGATATCATACAAACCGATGAGGATACATTGAAAAACACACAAAGGCAGATAATGTCTTATAGAATTTGAGAACTTTAAAAGTATTGAAAAAATTGGTGAAGTGCCAGTCAAGACCATCACCTGGTCCAGTAAAGTCAAGAAAAAAACATGGAGGAAATGCATTTTAATACATTTAATTGCAGACACTTTCCTTCATGTGCACAGGGCTGGGATGTGGACACACAAGTTATATAAAATCAAAGTAAACCACAGGTAAAATGAGGCAAAGTGAAATTAATTGATTATGTTTTCAATAAAATGTGTTTTTGAGTGAAACCTATATTTGAAGTAAGAAATTGCACAAAAGCTCAGTCCCCAACTCTGCTTTTTAAGGCATGCATATTTCTTCACGGACATCCACAAAGACACCGGCATGGTCTAAAGCTAATTTCTGGTGGCTCTATCCACATCAGGAGTGATTAAGCATGCTTTGCTTCACCCAGCAGCTCCCAAGTGTTAAAGGTGTGTAAAGTGTTATTAGCAGTAGCTCGGCCTGACCTCCCCGACACAGCTGCCTCCCCTTTAACCGGCGGGGTCGCGAAGGGTCACAGCTTAGCTAACCATGTGACTGGGGGAGGTCACAGGGGAGAGGTTAAGAGATCAAGTCCACTTCCAGGGAGGTTTAGGGGGCACCAGCATGGTGAATTCAGTCACAAGGGTATGCCAGTAAAGGTCAAGCAGTTGGTTTGCTCCACAAACAACGGACGACGGTTCGTGCATGTGCTGCTTATGTGCTTTGTAAAATAAAGAGTGTAGTCACAGTTTATTATGGATATGTTTAGACCCGTGTGTGTCCTGTTGAATAAAGCATAGGCACGGAAACACAAGTCTCTTTTCTTCTGACTTCAAAGACAATCGCTGGCACGCACGCACACAAAATCACACAAGGACTCTCGCAAGTGTGTCAATATGCATACATGAATTTCATTCCCTTTTCTTCTTTGATCAACTTCTCAATCTCCTGTTTTTGTATATCAACTCTTTCCTTCTCCCGTCTCATACAGTCACACACACAAGGACACACACCTGCATGTGCACGCATTCAGAGACGCGTGCGGATAGACATGTGTGCACATACAAGGGGGGAAAAAAATCACTTTGAAACACACACACATACACATACAGTCACTCTCACTTCCTCTCTTCACTCACACAAGCTGCCACATGGTTTGATTTCCTGATGTCTCCTTTTGAAATAATAATACCTTTCCTGCTCATTTATCCAGCCTTCACAGACACTTTGCAGACATTTAAAAGCATATGGAATGAGCTGATGGATATGGAGTTTCAAATATTATGGTTTGACACCTGCACAGTAGCCTACTGTGTGCTGTGTACCAACAAAGATTCAGGTTTTGCCATCAAATCTCTACATACTTTCAATTTTTTGTTATTTGACTTACACTGATGTAACAGGGATAAATATATTGGTAGCCTAGGCAGCGAGGATGTTCACATCATTAGGCTACCACATTTTATTTTAGACTATGTAGCTAAACCTCCATATCATTAAGCTTACAGAAGTCTGGAGAAAAAAATAGCTCTAAACATCTGTTTATCAACATGTGTTCCTCTATTACCATAGTAACCCTAGATGCTCTGTCGTCACTGCTGAGGTTTGGCTGGACACTGTCCAAGGTTGTTTAGACTGCAGCTGACAGATAAAACAAATTGTCTGATGTGTCAGCGGTCAGAAGGGACATTTTTCCATCTATGGAAATGTTATGCATGTCCAGATTTGGAGAGAGTTCATCATATTTTGAGTGCAGTTAATTACATTTGCCTTGCATCCCAGGCAGTGGCGGACTCAGGCTGTCTGAGGGGCAGGGACCAAAAAAATAAAAAGGATACCAGCTGCATGCGGTGGGACACCAGCGAGCAGAACGTTTTCTAGCATAAAGGGCAGCCTATAAGGCACTGCATCATGTTTCTCCATTTTATGGGCATCCTAGATGCTAATTCATCCCGTTTTCTCCACTGGAAGGGCACCCTAGAGGGCACTTTACCATATTGGAGTGCATTGGTAGGGCCTGAGTGCTGAGGTCCAGGTGTAAAGACTTCATAACAAATTACTAATACTGCTGTAGCCTTTAGTTATTTCCCAATTCCATACTATACTATACTATACTATACAATACTATACTATACTATACTTTACAATACTATACTATACTTTAAAGGCTCTATAAAAAACTATTTTCCCAATCTTATATGAGCGACGGGGTCATACACTTTTTTTCTATCAAAACAGTTTTGTTTCTGTCACATGAGAGATTTCTATGTTTGTGTTTTGTCCCTGCTTTTCTCTCTGGTTTGAAGTGGGTGGGGCTCAGTTTTAAAAAGTTGATGTCACACATGTCAGTGCGATGACAGTTGGGGGGGGGGGGGGGTTTACATATGTCGCCAGGCCACTGTCAATCAAACCACACCCACCCAACACAGTTGTTTGACTGTTAAACTCTTATGAAAATAAATATACATTAATAAAACCTAAGAATTTAACTTTAATTGTTGTTTATTTAGACTTAGACTTGAAACCAAGTTTTCAGGGTCTTTAAAGGAGACCCCATCGGTTGTTTCTTCAGTTACATAGACTGTGTAGCTGTCTGACGGCAAGATAAAGTGGTGAAAATATTCTAAATATAGTGTACATTTAAGCTGATATTTTTTTTTTTTAGGTGAGCCTTTCTTTTAGGTGGCTAAAATATGTTTTGCTGACGGCCCCGTCCACAGCATTACATCGATTTGGTTCCGTACGGTAACTCCAGTCTGCTTGTCAAAACCGGGGGCGTGCCGACCGTCATCTACTAATACACCTATGGATAAGTACCTCATACAACCCCACTTCAAAACACCCAAACTATCCTTTTAACCAACATCAGGGAGTTTTAAGGAATTCAACAAACTAGATACATTTCCATGCCTATAAGGTACATTAAGACGTATCTTTCCCATGGGGGCACGATGGGAGCAACATCGTTGCAGTCGGACAAGATGATGATATCCACTTGTTTAGGTTATTGCCCAAAGTACAGTTCAAGCACAATCTTACAAATGACTTATTACTGGTGCATCTTTATCAGTGGTTAACATTTATCTTGCTTTAGATGAAAGGAAAAGTCACCTCTGGAATCCCGTGGGTTGGGAGGTGATGGGTTGATAATAATGAGGTTAGTTTATGAAAAATGCATCGAGGTTAAGTATAGTGGGATCAGACACATTGGTTGTAACTGCCACTCTTTGCTGAAGACATACCCCCCCCCCCCCCCCCCCCCCCCCCACACACACACACACACACACACACACTCTTTTCTCACCTCCTGGCTTCCAGCAGTCTCTGATGCTTTACTTTACTCCCCCCCTGTCCACCCACCCAAACACCCACTCGCTAATCTCCTCGCCTCATTGGTGGCAATCACTCGGTGTGACTTCTGGCAGATAAAGTAGCCTTCAGATCATCTCCCCCCTCGCTGCCTTCCTTCCCCATCCCTTCCTGCTGATTTCATCACTTCCCCAACATCCAGCCATTGGACATTTAGCAGGCGACTCACAAAAGGAGGGCCGCGTCCTTCATCCGTGTCAGGATTAAACTTTTAACTAGGGTGTGACAAGTAGGAGAACCCGTGCCTTTGAAATGCAAAGTGAACATAAATGGGAGGTAATAACCTTTTTTTTTTTTGTTCTCTTCTCCATGTGAATGTTGGTCTGAATTTTGTCAAGGATTAAATTCATTGCTCGCTATGTATCAACTCAATTCTGGAGACTCTGTTTGTTCTCGGTCTCGGTAGCCCTGAGGTCTGTGTGACTTTGAAGTGGTTTTGTTCCAAAAAATTTCAGCATTTCTTTAAGCCCCGAGAAATAATAAAATGGCCGTAGCTGGAGAATGAAATTACTGGGCTGTTGCATTCCCATTCATCATATTAAAGGAATGTAGTCATCCAGAAAAAAAGAATGAATAAAAAGAACACAGGGGGATCGAGTGGAATAATCCACCACCCCACTCAAGCTTGGGCCAATTTTTCTCTTTAATTACATGTGAACCAGGTCACTTTTGACAGGAAGGGTGGCCGCAGCCATGTGAGGATTCTAACCGCACAAAATGTGTCTGGTACGTCTGGCCTAGTGGTGACAAATAGGCACAAATGGTCAGGGGTTAGGGGTTTTACAATAACAGACAGCTTTTGTGCGGCGTGAACCAGACTGTAACAGAGAGCGGGTCCTAAAGCCCGAGGTGACAGATGAGGCCGGAGGTGCGAGCCACTTGGCCACCAGGACGTCCTGTGTGACTCATTTTCAAAGGGACGGTAGCCAAGCTGTTTTTGGACGGCTGGTCCTCCCAGCAGCAGACTGAGTATGCAGGTGTCCATTAGACACTCATTACATCCAAAGCGTCCACATTTCAAGGGGTTAATCTGTAAACCATCAAAAGGCCCCCGCACCGAAACAAGACCTGACTCTGAATAAAGCAATTATGAGGTGCACACACATATAAACATGAATAATGAATGACTGCATGCTGAATAAATGCATTTCCAATCCTGGCATGTTGGGCTGAAAAAAAAGTGCTGTTTTTTTATGTGTCGAAAATCAAAATTTATGTTAATTTCCATCCCTTAGTATACAGCACTGCGAGCAAAACGGTTTGCATTTCAATGACAAATCCACACTGAGCCTCCACTCAGACATTTAAATCCAAAGTTGGAATTTCAATTGGAGAATTTTCAATTCAGGTTCCTTAATCTCCCCCCACCCTGTTGGCATCCTTACCCTCCATCTGATTGACACCCCACTCTTATTGTCTGCGGTCTATTTAATGGGATGGATGTGCATTTTACTGACAACCACATAATGGGAGCGAATGCTGTTCATTTTCAACAGTAAAAAGGCTCCAATGCCAGTAGAAAAGCCCGGATTGTATGTTTTGCTGGGATGCAGACCAGCCCACGCTGATGAGAGGGCATGAGTTAAATGGTGACTCGGGCCAAAAGATGGTTACAATAAAAACACATAAGAGAGAGATCAAACCCAGCGATAACATGTCTGTTATAACTTTAACTAACGTGTAAAGGAAATATGGAAGAGAACCCATCTTGTATGTCATACAGCTTTTTCCCAAAATGGCTCAATCAACATGTTGTGAGTTCAGGCTCGCTAACACACACACACACACACACACACACACACACACACACACACACACACACACACACACACACACACACACACACACACACACACACACACAGCATAATGAGCCAGGTCCCTCCAATATCACTGCCAACTTCTCTTTTCTCGACTCCTGAGAGCACTTCTTTACATAATGAAATGAAGCCTCTTTTTTTAATTCCTTGCCAGCGAGTTACTTTTCGCGTTTACATCATGCATTTACAATGGAAATTGTAATTTAATCACGCGATGCATTATTTATTTGCATTTTTCTAGGGCAACATATTGTAGCGAGGAGAGAGAAAGATGGAGTGAAGCTAATACGAATGGGTTCAGAAGGGAAGGAATTGCTGATGTTGGCTATAAGGTTTTGGCATGAGATCCGCTCTCCTTGTTTGCGAGGTAGCCACTGGCAACTCCACATCGGGGTTTTGTGAAAGATAGATGACATCGTGATCCAGTTAGACGTAAACCACATTCTCATCGGGCCTCTCTCTGACCTGAAAACATCTTTCAATATCCATTTCATTGTGTGAAAGACCTTGGTAGGTGGGTTTTTGCTGTGATTTATGCGACTATGCAGGAGTGCTGGATGGAGAAACACCTTCAGGTTCTGGGCTCTCAATGTTAAACCTGTAACTGGACAGTCTCACATGTCATTTGATGCATGCTGATTCTTTGTCAATGTCTTTTCAAAAACGCAACAAGGACATTTTTCTGCAAGAGAGGAACAATACATGCCTCTCCTACATCTCACTTTAATGTTCCGACATCTATCTATAGAGTTTTGTCCAATATATTTGCAGTTTCAGGAAAAAAAAATTCTATTTAGTCATGAATCTTGCTGAAACAATTCTGTATATGAGATATATCATAGCTGACAAAGAGCAAAAATATCTCGTAACTTGTCAGCAGCAAACCACGTAGTAAAACCCTGTGACGTCTTTATGTTCTCTGAGGCTCGTTCCTGATGTTTGGACGTTTCTCTGGGAGTTTAAGGCCCTGTTCAGACCTGGTACTAACATGCGTCCTCAGTGATCAGATCACAAGTGGACAGCTCTAAGTACAGATGTGAAGGTGTTAACGGTCTGGGCCACATATGGCCACATTCTTTTAGCAGTGTACGCAAATGTGTCACATTAAGGACCGCCTACTCTACTGACGTCCCGTTGGGATCTGCGGGTCTCTGCGCTCCTCAGGTGAGTAGACAGGCAGACGCGAGCGCTTCTCTGCCTCGCGGCATGGAAACGGCTTCTGTGCTCTACTGTATTCTGTCGGTACAACTGCATTTTATTAAAATATATCTTGTCTATAGGCTACATATCTACAGAATCAGACTAGACACGCGAAGTGCATTATTATCATACTGTCGCCTCGGCTCTCTGAAGCTCTGTACCCCGCTGTTGCCTGGCAAAGGCGGCGGTGTCGGCGGCACGGAGGTCCCTGGGGACCGCCGATACAACAAACTTTTATTTTGATGTTAGTAAAATGTACCCGAATTCACATCGTCTGCTTGATTAGCCATGTGTTTACTACGTGTTTATTTGCATATAGTGCGGGGAAGTGAGATCAAGATGCATGTGGAGACTCATTCTGACGCCAGGTGTGAACAGACGTACTTAAAGCTGTCCACTTGTGTTCGGATCACTCAGGACGCATGTTAATGCCAGGTCTGAACAGGGCCTACGATCAGTTACGTTCAGACGTTACGTCACTGCCACACGGTACATTTCTCACAGCACGCTGAAAAAAAACCTCATCTCCAGTCAAACTGACAAACAAATCCCACCAATCACAGCTTTCTTCTGGGCACAGAGGTAATCTGTCCTCCTCCCTGCTCAGCAACAGCTCTCCTATCTCCTGCCTCGTTCATTATCTACCTATTTGAATGGACCCTCATCCATCAAGGACCCCACAATTAAGCATGTGGATTCAATTTGTCATTCGCCCCCTTCATTTTACTGCCAATGAGGTGGAGAACAAAATATGTCTGATTCTGACAACGAGAGGATGATTGTTGGTAATTTCACACACTGGCCACAGGCTAAGAAGAGGCTGCCTCTGTTATTCTAAGCTGTCAGAGTATAGACACCTCTCCCTGTCTCAAACAGGTGCTTCATAAAAGAGCTGATCGGGCCTCTAAACAAGAATCCTCTTAACAGCTGAGAGTTTGGGCAGCTTGATAAGTATTGATTAATGTTGAAAGGCAGAGTGGGGATGTTGCACACTGGGCTTTTATGGCTGTTGGAGCACTTCTTGAATGAACTACATTTACTGCATCAAAGTCACAAGGACAGAAAGGCAAAGACTTAATTGCAATAGATCATAGTTGATATTTCTGTATTTTCTTTTTACTTATTTCACCATTAGATAAACTGTCATTACACCTCTATTGTTTTTTCATCATAGTTATTAAGTAGGGCTGACAAATCCGTTTTAACGCCACTAATTTCTTTAACGCATTAACGCAACTTATGATTTTTAGGTTGTAGTTGGCTCAGTTATAAAGCTAGAGTGAAGATACTGGCATCATATGAAACTAGAACACCGAAGGAATCCATTGGTACCAACCATGTCACACTAGCTTGTCGCAAAGGAGACTAGATGCTCCAAACTTATGCTAAATTTTGGCATGGCCATTTTTAAAAGGAGTCCCTTGACCTCTGACCTCAAGATATGTGAATGAAAATGGGTTCTATGGGTACCCACGAGTCTCCCCTTTACAGACATGCCCACTTTATGATAATCACATGCAGTTTGGGGTAAGTCATAGCCAAGTCAGCACACTGACACACTGACAGCTGTTGTTGCCTGTTGGGCTGCAGTTTGCCATGTTATGATTTGAGCATATTTTTAATGCTAAATGCAGAACCTGTGAGGGTCTCTGGACAATATTTTTCATTATTTTGTGTTAATTGATTTCCAGTAATAAATATGTATATACATTTACCTAAAGCAAGCATATTTACCCACTCCCATGTTGATAAGAGAATTAAATACTTGACAGATCTCACTTTAAGGTACATTTTGAACAGATAGAAAATGTGTGATGTTATGATTAGTTGCGATTAACTATGGACAATCATGCTATTAATCACGATTAAGTATTTTAATTGATTGACAGCCCTAATATTCAGTAATTCTAATCTGATGAGAAAACTTTACAAATTGAATTTTTAGGGTAGAACCGTGTATTGGCAGTAAATTATAGACTGGGGAATAACTGGCTTGCACTCTCGCCTTATAGGAAGAAGATCCTGATTTCAATATCAAGTCCCCTATATGTAGTTTGAGTTTGCTTTTTCTCCCGGTGTCCAGGTAGATCTCTTCCTGCTGCTAAAATTACCTTCATGAACGAATGTAAACATGACTATATTTGTGTCATTGCTAAAAAGTAGCATATGTGGAACTTTATGTAGGAATGGAGAAGAAGAAGAAACAAAGGCTGCGTCCGAAATCACATACTATGCACTAGATACCCAATATGTGTACTATTGTACATACTTTTGTGCGAATAAACAGTAGTATGTATCTTTTTGGACGCACTGCGCAGTAATTAATGTATGTTGTCACTTCCCGAGAGCCTCCTTGCCGGTTGAAGACGTGCAGTGCCAACCTCATGTGACTAAAACATGATTTGTCGGAATTAATTTAAAATATATATTACGCTTAGCAAAGTGAAATCTTATACTTACAGTTAACTTGAAGCGTTATTGACGTCACAGAGCTGTCCGTCAACGTTTGCTATGAACATTGTTGTCACTGCCGCATTGCATTGTGGGATATTTATGCAAGTGTAGTGTTCAGCGTTGCATACTGTATTATTTCACCGGAAATAGAATGCATTTTGCGTAGTATTGGTTTCATATTAAGGTTTCAGACATACTAAAAAGTCTCATACTGTTTTAGCGTACTAAATAGCATGTTAGTATGGAAGTTCAGACGCAACCAAAGCATATCTACCAGTGACAGCAGTCCGGTACTGTATCTATATCTTACGAGTTCCAAGTCATTCCATTGGAACACTTATTTTTACGCACCCTAAATTCATATTTGTTCAGGGGGGATAAATGTAGACCACAGCTTTATTTAAATAAAACAATAAAGGGGTTTGTATAAACACCTCTTACAAAATGTCAGACACAATTTTACCTTTACAGGTCTCTCTCTCCCTCATAAAATTACACCCAGGCTCGTGTGCAAGGCACAAATTCAATCAAGGAAACGAGTGCCGGGTGGAAGGGGGGACTATAGTGAGGATACAAAAATTTAATTTGTTTTTCTCATTCCAGGGATGGGAGCCCAAGTGCCACTCCCGCACCCACACCCATCCCTGCGAGCACCTTTCAATTTGCCAGATTAGCGCCCCTATTGTACCTCTGGCGTGTTCCAGAGACGCGCAACGGCACATCGACCCCCCTCCTAAAAACACCAGCACACAAATCCCCCCGCTCCTCACCTTCTGTGCTCCGACCACTCCCCGTCTCCCCAATCTTATTAAGCTAATTAACTCTTTCCCCCCTCCACCAATTCCATTCCATCTCATTTAGTCGCTTCTGCCATCCCGGACCCCTTCTTTAATCACGTTTAAGGTAAACTTAATGCACCTCTACCGGAACCCTTGCTCTCGTGCACCATGTAAGCGGTGAGCAACAGAGATGAGCTTGTGTTCGTTCAAACTGTCTCTCCTGAAAAGGAAGAGAAAAAAAAGTGCCTCTATGAAACCAAAAAAATATTCTGTTTCCATGGCAATATGGTCTTAGTCAAGCTTCAAGTAGCATACCATATGAGTGTTTTAGATTTTACTTTTTCTCAAGTAAGGGAACCAGCAGACTATACTACTGGCTGAACACATTCTGATACAAGATCTGTTTAGTCTTTATTATTTTTAACCTAATTTATAGATGTAGCTGCTAACTGAGGATAAATGTTTCTTTTCCTTTTTTAAACTTTTTATTTATTGACTCAATTAATCCATACATGTACTTTGTTCTCCAAGATGCAAACTCAGTATTTCTACCTGAAGGGGGGGAGGGGGGGACAGAAATAATAATAATAATAATAATAATAATAATAATAATAATAATATTAATAATAATAATAAATCAAATACTAGAAAATAAAAAACATTAAAATCAATTAATCAATAGATAAATAAAAGCAATAGGATGTATGTTTTATTGTGTATAATAATAATAATAATAATAATAACAACAACATTAAATAAAAATGATAAAAAAAATTAAATCATTTAAATCATTTAAATAAATAAATAAATAAATAAATAAATAAATAAATAAATAAAAGCAAGAGGATTTATGTTTCACCAGGAATGCCCTCCTGCAGGTGCTACCATAAGTGAAAAAGTATTTTTGTCCCAAAATGAGAGTTAAGCAACACATGCTAATTCACACCTGCAACAAAAGAATGAAACAAATGGTATGTTTGTGACTCGTCCTTTCTACAATTCAATTCAAGTCAAATTGTATTAACTATGAACTTAAGGTAAATAATTCACATTTTAAATACTATTTTAGAAGGATATAATCCAGTGTTCACTATCAGATGTTACTATCTGTATTATCAGAAACACAGAGTTCAGCATGACAGACATATTGTCTGTCATGAGCCAAGTGAGATGACAGTATAAAGAATGGTGCAGTGGTGAAAAGTTATCTGCGTATTTTATACGAGCCAGATAATTTCTTCACATCTGCTCAGCTGTTGGAAACTTTAACTGTAGTATTTCCATCACAAAGCAAAAAAAAACAACCACACCTTGAATTAAGCTCACCTTGACATGTCTATCGGTCACGCCTCATACCGGGGATCGCTAGGTGAAATGCAAAATAAACTACCTTTAATCTTCTAAGTCTGGGTGTTTACACCAACACATAAACACACAGGGAGGAGAAAGCAACGCTCCCCTTCCCCGCGGCGCATGTCTCGTTGCAGGAGAGGATGTGACCTTTCCCTCTCAGGAAGGAATACTTCTATGTGATGAGAGACATTTATGACAGCCTTAGTCAAGGGAATCCACCTTTAGAATAACAATTCATGCAGGTGGGATTATTTAGGTGTGGCGTGTTTTACATTGCCTGTTGGAAGGAGACAAGCCTACTGAACATTTACAGTTTTAATACTTAATTCAATTAATCCCAATTCTAAATAGTCTTCTTCCAACTGAATTATTAGCTGTAACTTTACTTCAGCCACAGCTCATGTCGTCTTTGTCTGGATTCCACCTCTCCCTCACCATGACCTGCAGATTCCATATTCTTGTACGGAATGAATAGGCTCCTTTCACATCGAATGTACTGGTATTTGCACCGAGCGGCGTATTCATCAGCCTTTGAGAGAACATGCCGGATTTGATTTTGAAATGAGTATATATATGAGTCCTTTCTCTATGTGCTCTATGAGGTTTGCACCTGAAATGCCCTTCAAACTGCAAATTAAAACATTCAACCATGCCGGAGTTTTACTTGAATTTCAAGAAAAATGCTCAGTTTTAGGACTCCATTTGTTGATGAGGGACTTTGGCATGCAGTTGAAAGCCCCTCTCACACGGTTTGGACCTTCTCTGTCTTCACCCAGCCACAAATCACCAGACCTTTCTACCTGACGGAATGGTATGAAGAACTGATATTCGACTCATTATGTGGGACTTATTGGAGAGATTGAGTTTATCATACTGGCAGTGGCACTTATCATAAACCTATTGCCTTTTCATTGTGCACATTTTCATTTCAGTAATTGTTGTGAGTCCTCAAATGCAACTCCGATTGCACCCACAGAGAGGGAATCTCCCTTTGCTTTGGTTCTCTGAAGATTTCTACCATTTTCCTTACATATTACGGTTGAGCTTGAGTGGATCTGACGGAGTGGTTGACCACTTTGAGTCTCCGGTCCAAAAGCTGTCTGGAAAATCTGTCTGAACGAAAGTAATGCTTAAAGAGTAACTTAAAGGGGACGTATCATGCTCATTTTCACGGTCATACTTGTAACCTGGGTTTCTACTAGAACATGTTTACATGCTTTAATGTTAAAAAAACACATTATTTTTCTCATACAGTCTGTCTTAATATACCTGTATTCACCCTCTGTCTGAAACGCTCTGTTTTAGCGCCTGTCTCTTTAGGACCCCCTCCCGAAAAAGCCCAGTCTGCTCTGATTGGCTTGCGAGAAAAATATGGTGCACCTTTGCAAAGGTAGTTCTCAAGGTGTGGATAGTATATTTTAATGAGTTTGCATGTGACATAGGAAGGGGAGCCAAATCTGATTGGTTTGTGAATCACATGTTTTCTGATCTAGGCAGCCTACAAAAAACTGACTGGGTTGTCTTATTACACAGTTTGTGGGTTGGTAGACACTCCAGATACCCAAATGTATGAGCACAAGCACTGAAAAAGTGAGTGTTTCATGATATGGCCCTTTAAAAACCTTCTGAAAATCTTATCCATGCTGACCTCCAATGGTTTAACTTTTCACCTGACTGCAGTGATATACAGGTGGACTCCAGGACCCTGTGACATCACTGATGGGGGTGGTTACAGGTTACAGGTGCAACACATTACATTTCTGACCACACCAAACAGTGAAACTTTCAAACAGAGAGGGCAGCAAAACACTGGTAAAATGATAAATGGACTTTTCTAGTCTTCCGATCACTCAATGCACTTTACACTACATGTCAGCATTCACCCATTCACACAAACATTCACACACTGATGGCAGAGGCTGTCATACAAGGAGCCAACTTTGCCCATCAGGATCTAATCTAAATACTCATTCACACACCGATGGCTCAGCCTTCGGGAGCAATTTGGGGTTAAGTGTCTTGCTCAAGGACACATCGACATGTGACCGGAGGAGCCGGGGATCGAATCACCGACCTTCCGATTGGTGGACGACCTGCTCTACCCTCTGAGCCACAGCCGCCCACTGCTTTTCATTCTGGTGTTAAGTTACTCTTTGACATCATTAAAGGACCAGTGTGTAACATATCAGGGACTCTATTAGCAGAAATGGAAGATAATATTCATAACTGTAAAATAATGTTTTCATTAGTGTATATTCACCAGAAACTAAGAATCGTCCTGTTTTTGTTACCTTAGAATGAGCCCTTCAGATCTACATAGGGAGCGGGTCCTCTTCTTGGAGTCCGCCATGTTGCTCCGCTATGTTTCTACAGTAGCCAAGAACAGACAAACCAAACACTGGCAACAGAGAGAGACTTGGGCGTTTTGATGTTACCTGAAGGCCACCGTAGTTCTCCGTCACACTTGTGAAAACGTGAGCTGCAGAGTGCTCAGCTGTGCTACCGCCAGCCGCCATCTGACTTCTGTTGCTCCTAAAGTTGTGTTATTACGGTGTAAGGATGGCCTCTGAGCAAGGCGAACGACGTTACCACGGTTTTGCACTCTGCGACTGACATTACTGCAGTCTTGGAAAGGGAGGAGTGAGCGGAGGGTTACTCAGTTGGTTGCAATCTGCAACCACACCACTGGATGCCGCCAAATCCTACACACTGTACCTTTAACCTCTCCTTCCAGAAAAGTATTCCCTAGTTCACGTGTTGGTAGAAGCCCAAACACCGCGGTAAGTAGGAAGGTGAAACTATGGTTAACACCTTTATGAGAATGGTGGATAACTGTTAGCTGTGAAAAACCTTACTAGATAAATTACAGCCTGAACCTGGATTGGAAAGTGAATGTTAAGAATGAAAACCCTGTCACAAGTAGTTGATAAACAAGCTGCCCGAATGTTTCCCATGACATTATGTGTCATCATCCTAAAGCCTACAATTATTTAGTTCCTTTCCGCAAGGTCACATGACTTTTGTCTGTTTTCAACACTCTCAACAACCACCTCCCCCAGCTAAACCAATAGAGCACCGTCAAAACAAAGCCACACCCTATAGCCACACATCCCCGACCCAACCATTGATCCTTGATTTTAAAGTCCGGATTTTCTTTTAACAACCTACAGGGCAGAACGCCCCCGAAGGCAGAGAGAGACAGAGAGGGCAACGAGGAAGAGACGAAAGGAAGGACGGAAGGATGAGCCCCTGGTGATGGGTGCTGGAGCGGCAGCTGACAGAAGCCACATTGTCAATAGGGTGTGAAATTCCTGCTTGGATGGGACCTCCGTCTGGTAAATAGCTGAAGGGACAGAGAGGGGGAGGTAACGCGTCAGCCTGTCTGCCCACACTCGCCCCATGAGCCTTCCCATCATGCCCAGGGAGAGAGGAGGGTTTATCTGTGGTCGCCGATGCCCAACCGATCTCCCCGCTGACCGGCCATAAAGGCCAACAAAACACTGGGGCCAAGGTGTGTGGCCGGAGCTGTTACAGAAATAGCTTCAACCACCCGTTGGGACCAAAGGCGACAAATGAGGAAAATCACATAAATGGACTCACACACTTATTGCCTCAGCATATCACTGTAATTTCCAAGTTGATGTAATGTGAGGAAACACATCCTTCGATGAAAAAAGGAAGGGGATAATGGAGTCAGCTGTCAACCCAAATGCACAGCTGTCAGCGCAATATGGCTTCAAAGCAGCCTGAATACTTTACATATTGCCACCATAATAACAAAGAAATGAAAATGTAAGACAAAAGAGACCAACAGAGCTCGAAGCTTCGCTCCTCTGAGATGTGAACGACACAAAGTTAACACAGAGAAAACTACAGACTTAGGTCGGGAACTTTCATTAGGTTAAGAAATGACCCGTTTCCATGTTATTAGCCGGGACCTCGACCTTTATTGGACTGGGGTCGCGCCGCTCCACATCGCCTCACCTCCAACTCTGTGACACATTTCTCCAATAACAGCCCATTAATTAGTTGAGCGCATTACGCCGTTCAGAGGTGGGACAGTTCTTAGCCTGGAGCTGGCCACCCCGTCTCAGGCGGATAGACACATGCAAATCTGTTTGTTTCATCAAGTGTGAATTCAATTTGCGAGGTTCTTTTTAATCTAGAGCACCTTTGCCCCCAGCGCATAGGAGGAGGCCACAGAGCTGCAGAAGTTTTGATGAAAAAGAGTAAAAGGAAGGGCAAAGGAGAGGAAGACAAAAAGAGGTGATGAAAGGCAAAGACGGGGCGTTGTTTGGGAGGGAGAAAAACTCATGGTCCTATATGAAATGTTGCCACGCCGGTATTTTTTTTTCTTTCCCATCAGCACCCACGGGAAACTTCTGCACATTCACACAGAACGGCAGGAAAATGCCCAAGACAAAATGACAAACAATGACAGATACAGCAGTACCACCGGATGGAGACAGGGGAAAAGAGATGAAAAAAAAGAAGACTGACGTTATCAGCGTTTCTGTAGCCGTGCTCGCTGTTTGTAGTCCGTTTTGTCAGGGCGTTTCTCATGCTTGTCTGTGTTCTGCTTTCCCCCAGCGGACGCAGCCGGTTGGGAAAACAGGGATTCGCTACAAAGGCAGAGCACCACTTTTGTGCTGGAGTGGGTATAGAGGAGGGTATCGCTGTCCCTCGTGAAAAGTTTCCTGAAAGCATGAGAGGAGAAGTGGGCCTGATTTGTTCACCGAGTCGTGAAAGAATACTCACACTCACATCCACACACACACACACACAGACTTAAAAACATACTTTGATCGCACACACACCAAACACTTGTCCCACAAAACAGACTGTTACACACCCACTCAAGCCCAAATTCTCATTCATGCAGTCAAGTAAACACAAACTGCTCTCACCACGTACGCATACACACATAAATAACTCTCAACCTGGTGATTAAGTGCTGTGGAATGTGTTTAGGAGTCCAAAAGGAGACACCTTACTTTCTACCCACGATGCGTCATCCAGGTCTGATTGGTTGCGGGCCAAGATGTGTCAGCGCGCGCCGATGACAGACAGCCAACGTTTGGCCCTACAGTACACCGTCAGTGTCGAGGCATGCAGTGGCATGACACGGTCTGTTATCACGTGCATGTGAATCAGAACCAAAAGCAACAGGCCACAAATCACAGCAGCGACAAGCAACAAGACAACATTTTCCTTTTTAGGAAGAAGTTAAGACGGGGATGAGTTAAAGGCTCCCCGGGCCAAATGGTAATGTAGTCTGTGTGGCTGCAGTTTTGTCATAAGAATGATTACGTTGTGTGAGGCATTGTGGGTGTTCAAAAGTGATATCATAGCTTTCCACTTCCTTATATCATCATGTGGACGTTATAGTCACTCTCATTTGCAGTCTTCTGTTGGTTTTGGCAAAAAGAAAAAGAATAATTTTTCAGACTTATTTCAAAATAAAATCTGGCCAAGAGTTGGCCTGGCGAGTGTCGCCATAAACAACACAATGAGCAATTACACCACAGAGGACTGCATTCTCCTTTACAGTGCATTGAACTGAGCCCCCTACATTTACAAAGCAACTGCACATATTTAATCTGTTCTCGATATAAAAAGGCAGTAGAGGAATAGGAGGTGTACAATACTGTCGCCTGTTAGCAAATATTAGAACAGCAGGGGTGGACCGAACTGGACAGGAAATATGCTGCTTCATCAATAATGGAAAGAAAGGAGATGTGAACCATCACAAGTGAATGGGTATGAAAAACAGATTAACTCTCAAAAATAATCAAACTTTCAAGATAGTGTTGGCAAATTAATTAATTGTCAAATTTCAGTTTTTTCCACTTTTCTCATTATAGGATTACTGTGTGTTTTGTTGTGGATACAAATGTTTATGGCCTAATTATCATATGAATCCATCCAAGATTATCAGCTGATCAGTTGTAATGTCATCTTTAAATTTAGTCCACTGTAGTTCTGGTATCCATGGTTACAGTCCCAATGAAGCCCTGTGTGCCAAAATGTGTCTGGTAGGACTACAATTTTTGCTGAACAATTTAGTTAGATTCAGGGGAAAATTAAAAAAAGGATTGCGGCGCTTTTGCGGCCGCTAAACCTGCACAAAAAAGATAAAAAGAAACCGTGTAATTCTCAAAGCACCCGCAAAGAGTGAAATACACCCATATTAGCATCTCGGTGCTCCTGTGCTATTTGCACGTATTTAAGATAAGTAATATGCATTCATTTAGTGCAAAATTATAACCTTGCATGGCAGCTGCATTCTCGTGATGTCACGCAAGAATTGCGGGATCAAATGTCATACGAAAATCCATCTTGTCAGGCTTCAAGTAATGCGTTTGTGCCCGGCGAGCCAGCTCACGGACCAATCGGTGTCCTGTGACGAGCTACTGGCAGCTACGGGCGTGGCTTAGGTGTGTGCGACGACAAGGAGCAACGGTTCGTTCTAAACAACAATGGCGACTCCTGAAGACGTAAGCGTAGCTGCAATAGCATCGGTTATATCAGAACTGGAGAATTTCGTTCAAAGAAGAGCAAAGAACGGCACTGAAGGCAATGTTTTTGTCTTCAGTTAGTTTTGCTTTCGTTAGTTTTGGTGCCTTCAAATGGGGTCGTGTTTACCGTGTTCATGAGAAAAGTCCATATGAACGGCCCCCCCTCTTGTTGTATTCACAACCTCTTAAGTGGAAAGCTTCTGAAAGTTCAGAGTTCAGGACTTGTGATGTGTTTGTTGATGTAGTCAGAAATGGCGGAGGCCATGGAAGTTAATCTTTCAGTACATAATAAGTTAATATATTATAATTTGAATCGTATATTGTTTTTCTTCGTAATTTTATAATATTTCTGAGGAAAATGTTGATATTCCCAACGGCTTCATCTTTTTCCTCTGTCATTATGCCTTTGCATTTTCTGCATTATGTTACCCACTTGCTAGCCTGCTAAATCGTTAGCCTCTGTGGCTTCTAGACGCCGACAGTAACGTTAATTTTGCCGTTGCTTAGCAGCGGTGTTCTCATGACCACTTGAACGACAAGCATATCGTGTACACGACTTCTCATGTTGTAAACACAATTTCACGAGTTTCATTTGAAGGCACCATTTGATTGACAGGTGGTTCATCCAATCATTCAAAAAAAGTATTTTTTGAAAGTGCCTGCCGATGTTTCCGATGACGGATTCTCAGATGGTTCTGTAAAACAAACCATCTGACGGGTCAGGTTAGCAAAATTGGCCCCTAAAGTGACATTTTTAGTGCCTTCAAAGAGTTGGTGCAGTAACTGAAGTGTATTTATAAGAGGAGTCCACTCAAACTCATTTATTTTGGGATGCAGTGACAGGATGCAATGTCATGAAAAATGAATGAACAAAGCTCCGCTACATGTCATTTTTGAAGCTACATAAGAAAATGAATGAAAAATAAGGTTATTATATAAACACATAAACAAATTATTTCTTCCCTCTCCGTCCTTTCCCAAATCCTGGGTTTATACGTGTCCCTCTCCTCTCTCTTAATTGCCTTCGGGAGGTTTGGATTGGCACTCTGGCGAGCCCTCTGGCCCAGGCTGACTCTCACCACCCATTTATACTTTGCCACATGGGTAATGGCAATCATATATTTTTTATTTTTACAATGGATATTTGGTGTGATGACCCCATTTTGTGTCTCAGATTAACAGTGAAGGTTTAGGATCTGGTTTAGCTCTGTTTGACTAACTGTTCAGATGACAAGTCGCAGCAGCCCGCGGGGACGAGGACAGACAGTCTTGACACACACCACGCCGCCGCGCCGCAGCACCTCAGAGGGTCGCGGTAATCCTACCGTATACCATTACACTTTGTATAGACTAAACACAAGGCCAGGTGAGGGGATGACGGAGTGTGTGGAGTATGTGTGTGCACATGTACCCAATTTTTTTTTCAGTTAAAGTAGTTGTGTCAAAGTGTGTACATGTGCGTGTGTGGGCCTGCTGGCCTGTCTCACCTCGTGCCTCAACTACCCCGCTATACATTTGTGGTGGACAACAGCGAGTGTGCGTGCGAGCGCGCTCGTGTGTACGTCTGCGTAATGCAGAACAGCCTTGCCTCCCACCCCAAGTTGAAAAAAAAAAAAAAAAAAGTCACACAGCCAGGAGGCCACTTTGAAATACCAGGTGCTCATTTGGCAAATCCAGGCAACTGGGGTGTTTACATTTCAGCGACTGAGAAGGGAAAAAGACCAGATGCCCCCTTGAGCTGCTCGGCAGCGTCCATACAGAGATCACTCACATCGCCATGGGTGACAGACCTGTGTGTGGGTGGGGGGGGGGGGGTGTTGGGTCGTGGGAGGGGATGGAGGTATATAGGGAGCGCTGGGCAAAGTCACTAAACACCCCGTGATGACTTGCAGCAGGGAGACATGATATAATGCAACAATGCTGAAAATTAGCCACTTTGGTGAGGTTTGTTTGTTTGAACGGCACCCATTCTCTGTCCCCGCAAACCACACGCACACATGCTCTGCTCTCTGTTTCTCTTTCCCTCTTATTACCCCCTTCTCTGGAGCTTTTTGAATAGCTCTATTGTCCTCTCCCATTGTTGACACACTGTTTGCAAACAGCTCAAGTACTTCCTTATCAGTTAAGAAAACAATGAGGCATGGATGAGAGCATGTGACGTGGGGGGGGTTTGTGAATTGCAAGGCAATGGATCTCCTCTGACACACACGTGCACGCACACATCATACGCAACCACAGAGCACCTTGTCCCGGCCGGCGCTGCAGACGTTTTTATTGTTTCATTATGTCTACTATCAATTTACCGACAGTAAATCCACTCTGTCTTGATAAAGCGCCGCCTGTCAATTTTCTTCACAGCACCTGCTCATAACAAATCACCGAGGCGCTCTTTCTGACTGATTGCTTCTTGGCAGAGCGTTTTGTGTTTGTGTCTGTTTGTATCAGCGGCGGGCACGAGGCAGCTGACTGGCGGTTACGTCGGGTCGGAGTGTGGGAAGGTGCTGGCAGTGCGACTGCTTCCTGTGTGCAGTGGTGGAATGTAACCAAGTACATGTACTCAAGTACTGTATTATGAGGTACTTGTACTTTACTTGATTATTTACATTTTATGTTACTTTATACTTTTTATTCCACTACATTTATTCAACAGCTTTAGTTACTTTGCATATTTAGATTATTAATGGAAAATAATAATAAAAAAAATGTATGAACTAATACATTATGATGTATTATCACAGGTTACCCAGTAGTATATAAAGTACTTAAACTTAGCTCCACTTTTACCAGCAACATTTAATTGACGAACACACGTGCCACTAATTATAATTCAATAATATAATATAGATTATGCCGAAAAGGGCCGTTCTGCATAATAATTTTGATACTTAAAGTATATTTTGATGCTAATACTTTTGTACTTTTACTTAAGTAATAATCTGAATGCAGGACTTTTACTTGTAACAAAGTATTTTTACACTGTAGTATTGCTACTTTTACTTATGTAAAAGGTCTTAATACTTCTTCCACCACTGCCTGTGTGTATCTGTGCCATAAAGATGGGTGGGGCTGCTTAAGAGGGGGGAAAAAAAGTCTGCAAATTCATAACTTGTCAATGTGTCTGTGCGTACGCAAGCGTGCATACTTGGCAAACGTTGAATATATCTTTATATGAGGGACTGCACCCATGTAAATATAGCACCAAAGTTATTATGATGTTTTTTTTTTTGTCATTCGTTCTTGCTAACTTCAGAAACTAAATACCATTATGATATCAGCTCCAAACGTTTCCCAACGCTGCTTTAATGTTTTCTCATTGAGTCAACCCGTGTGTCATGTAAATGTCACCGCGAATTAGAAAGTGGTTTAACTTGGCCACCTCCTGCGTGCTGCTGTCTGTCAAACGCTTGTTGTTGGGTACAGTCATGTGTTTGTGTGCGCCTGCACAACTGCATGCATTCATCCCCTTCTGCCATGTGCAAATACTGCGCAGGCCTGTCTGTGCATGGGCGCATATTCTTGAGTTACATACCAAATAACCTTCTCTGCCAGGGATCTTGCCCTTCTCTTGGTCGCTCTGCCAGTCGGCTGTCACAGCACGCATGAGTAGAGAAAGTGAGACGTGCTGTACCATTATTCCAAACCTCATGTTTAAACCCGCACGACCAGCTGCAGTCGTCATTCAGCTTTTAGCTTAGACAGGATAGGACATTTGACAGTTATACAATTTTTTTTAAAAGTATACAAAATTACACAGTCTAAAGAATAGATCATCCCAATGTCAACAAATTGATGTTGAGTCAACATTAGTAACGGCACGAGTTTGCTGAAAGTCGGTTAAAGTGGCTGCTTCCTCCGATACCAGACGAAATGCGATAGTAAATCATGTGTGAAACAATCCTCCCGTACCTATAGCAGCGGAACGTGTTATGACTCATAAGCAGGTGAAATATTATGAGTTGCAGCCTAGCAGCTCAAGTTTTACTTGTTGCCTCAAATATCGATGATGTAATTATGTGTAAGTGCACGGACAAGTCAGAGCCCCGAGGCAGAACAATAACGTTGCCCCGCTTCGCCTGCCTCCAGTCTGGTGAGGGCGAGACAACTGTGAAACTGAGAGGTGATTGTGAGTGTTTGTTTCGTCTACGGCTAGACTTTTATGTGTTTATGGGGTACTCATCTAGGTAATTTCTACGCAAACGAAGAAAAAAAAGGCAGTACAGTCATAACAACATGGAACTGCATTTGCACAGACGTGAAAGATGAAATTTTAACTGCTGCAATTGTTTGTTGGACCTTTTGTGTTCAGATAGTTTCTAGAAAGAAGAAATTGTATTTTCAGTCAGTTCTGCCAACTCTCCCTTTTTGGCTACTTACTATTACATTTACATTGTTTCACTATTGCATACAAGCTTTAATACTGTGTTATATTGCATCATCTGAACGCCAGAGGCCGAGAAGTTTGAAATATTTAAACCCAGTACATCACAAGATCCATAGTAGAGGGTTGGTTCACCCAAATTACACAACAAAAACCAAAACATTGAAATATTATCATAGCCGTGTGTAAGTTTCTTTTATTGTCTAGGTTTGGAGAAAGCCATGTCAGAATTGTCTGAATGATTTTTTCGTGGGGCTCATAGTATTGAATTACATTTTAAAAATTGTACAGCAAACATATTTTTCCAGAAACAATGTCCAGGTTATTCTGGATAATCCACAGAATAAGGTTTCAACAGTTTTCTCTTTTTTTCAGGGACTTTTTCTTCTGCAAAAAGTCTGAAAATATCTGTAACTTTCCAAAACCGACAATCCGACATTCATACCCGCTTTATGCTGTGACTGGCCAGCTGTGCAGAAGTGAGAAAGGAGAACTTTGAACTTCTGCTCTCAAGCTATGTTCTTTCATCCTTGACACAACTGTTTCTGTCACTTTTCACGAGAACAACTGAATGCAACGTTATGTGTGTCTTCCAGTCTGAAAATGTTTGCCGTTATCCCCATTTTTAGACAATAATCGCATCTCCCCCTCTCTATTCCGTCTCCCTCCCTCCTTCGAGAGTGGCCGTTTAGGTATAAACTCTTTTTGATTTCCGACGGGGTTGGACAACACTTCGTACTCACTAGTACTGTGATACCACTAAAGACATCCCATACAACTACATTGTTTTGGGACAGAAATCTAAAAATCTGGACTTATTGGCCAAAGTCTTCTGTCATGGGCTAGATTTTTTAAAGCCTGAAAACAGAGCCATGAGGAGGTCCAGAAGTCTAGTTATCTCTCAGAACACTTGAATTACAATATGCTGAAAGGTTATTATGGAGTTTTTGCCCAATGATGCCAAAACTATTCTACCCACTGCCACTTTAATAGTAGATGTGATGTAACGTTGTTGTTTAGGTAGCTGAAACTATAGGTAGCAAAAAGCAACCTGAGCAATGTGGCTTCTTACTTTTATTTAACTATTAAAGGATTAAAAATCCAATCTCTTGTGTCCATGTGGGTACCATGACAGTTACTGACCTGTAAATGAGGTACATTTCTTAATGTTTGTGGCATGGTGCCACTGTGTTTTGCTGCTTTACATGCTAACTAGTGCTTAGGGAGTCTCATCTGGTACGGAAGAGGAAGCTAAAAGGGACACACACACACGCAATTCCATGCCATGCCATGCCAGGGTAATAAGTACTTTGGTTACATTACGCATACGCTAAGGTAATAAAGACATAGCACGCACACACACACACACACACACACACATGCACAGACCACCTCACACCCACCCACACTGAGGTAATAAGGGCTTGGCTTACACATAACCACACTCACAGACGTACACACTGAATGACTACAGTCTTGCAACATCTTGCCAGGTGTCTGTGCTCCCTCACAACATGCCCAAAAGTCAGCGTGCCACACAAAAGACCAGCTAACAACCTGTACTGTACGACTGCCGCCTCTGCAGAACTCTCATTAAGATGCATTTGTTTCAGATGATTCAGCAGTGCCCTCTTAAAGGCAGAGTCATTAGAAATATCACAAGCATTTATCCAAATATGTGGATGACATTTCCTATTGGGTGTCCAGATTTGAGGGTGGTGGTGGTGGTGGTGGTTAAGGCTCTCTGCTTCCCATTACGCAGCTTTTGGGTCATGGTGTGTCGTGTACGAGTGGTGTGATCATGCGGAGAAAGAGAGAGAGAGAGCGAGCGACCGGATGGGAGCCATGTTGAATGGTAGCGAGGGCTAAACTGAAACCATGTGCTTTTGTGGTTAGAAACGTTGTCATGACTAACTACCTCTGGGAGAGCCGGAGTCGAGCTGGACACCGAGGGGGGAAGAAAATCTCTTTTCACCTGGCTGACAGTAACTAGACAGGGACGATTTGTTGCGATTCGATGCTCATAAAAAGTAGACGCCAAAGCTATTGACCTCCGCTTCAGTCGATGGCCTCAAGTAAGTCTTCTGTATGAGATACGAGAGCAGCGGTAACGACATCATCACAGATTTTGATGTTCTTTCAAATGGCAGAAAATCCCTCCAGTCCTGTTTAATAAGTTGATATCCTGGCTTGTTTTTCAGGATTGTTTATAATGACCTCCAGTAACCTACAGTAGAGAGCATCTGCCACCATTTGCCACTGTTGGAACCCTCAGACTGCATGGGAGATTACATTTTGCAGCTGGACATGCTGAAAGGTCAAGGGTCAACAGTGGGTTTCGGGGTATGGAGGAAGAACGTCGCCCACGAGGGAGACACTGTGTTGACATTGTGTTTTGGACACTTTGAACAATGTTATCTCAGACAGCGTGTGGCTTTGGGCCAATCAATCATTCTGTTATTGGACCAGCACCGGTGATTATTCATCCTGGACCTTTGATATTGGCTGACGTCATATGAGCCTCTTCCTTCGCTCCCTGTCTGGACTTTGCCCTTGGGAATTTGTCACGGCTGTATTTTCTTCAAAACATTTAGTTATTAAAGTGAATTGAGTGCTCTTATCTCAGTCCAACGTGAAAGTAATCCACCGCCGCGATGGGACCGTCCGGAATATTTATGAATCCAAAGCGATTTTGTTGGCACGAGTTAAATTCGAGATATTTCGAGCTCCTCCATGGTTGTAAAGAGACAGCATATAAATCTGGAATGTGCAGGCAGGCGGACCTCGGAGAGCAGAGAGGTAGCAGGTCGCACATTTGGAAGTCCATGCATTTACAATGGCAACGATAGTAGCAACACACAGGGTTTTTCCATTGTGCTAATGGGAAAAGCTGTGAAGCGTACAGTAGTGTTTTTTTTTCTGCTGGCCAGTGTACCTGCCCCGACCTTCCCCCACATACTCTGCCGCTCAGGCCAGACAAAATACTGTGATACAGAGAACAGAGGCCTGGTGGCAAAAGAGCAGGCAGAGAAAAAACATGTTTGAGAAATTGAGGGTTGAGAGAGAGAGAGAGGTGTATGGACTGATGTATGTTTGCTTTATGACTTTTAGCAAGTGCTTTTGAAGTGAGACCATATCCACTTTGGAAACATGGTTAAATACGATGATTAACGGACCCCTCCAGACATGTTTTAAAGGGTAACTTCGGTATTTTTCAACCTGGACTCTATATTCCCATGTTTTTATGTCTAAGTAACTAACGGAGACAACAATTTCTGAAATTGATCCAGTATTGAGGGAGAACGTTGTAACAGACAACCGCAAAACGAGCTGTGAGGGCAAGTGGGCAGCGTCAATGTAACGTTACGTTCACTAAAAGTGTTTATTTTTGTCACTGACAGGCTCAGATTGTAATTATAAGTGTCTGCCAACTCAAGGAGACGTCTCATTGTGAAATCTGAATATCCATACACTCTGGCTCAAATAAATACGAGCGGCCATTGAATTCAAAGACTTTAATCCACATTGTCGAAATCATCTAAATATTCAGCCATGACATTGAACATCTTTTAGATAACACTAAGCTACGCTTTCTGTACTCCAACACAACAAACTCTGCCCGGCTGGCACTCACGTTTCCACCATCGATGTATTCCACTATTCCACCGTTGTCTTCCATCAACGCGTCACCTCGCCAGATTTCAGAACGAGGCTTCTCCTTGAGCGAGACTCTCTCCATAATGTCAGACACTTATAATAACAATCAGAGCCTGTCACGGCAAAAACAAGCACTTTTAGTGGACGTAAACGACAGTGCCAGCTTGCCCCATTAGCACCATGTTGCAGCCCGTGAGCAGATGCCGTCTACAGCGCCATCCCTCAATTCTGGACCAATTTCAGAAATTGTTCGTCAGTTAGACATAAAAACATGAAAAAATAGGGTCTAGGTAGAAAAATAACGAAGTTACCCTTTAAAACCAAAGAAAATATGCGGCTTGGAATAATAATTTGTGTCTCATGTAGTTTTTACGCAAAAAGAAGTTCAATTGCCGAGTTAAAAAAATCTACTCCTAATTACATCTACTCCTTTGGCCCCTTTCAAGGTCAAACATTCAAGTGAAGCAACAATGGAGGAGGACTTTAAATGTCAATCTTCCTATATTTTCTTTTACAGGTTACAATTATGGTACACCCTATACCCGATTCAGCCTTTGTATATGCTAGAAATTGTTTGGTTTGAAATTGTCTGACACACAAGTGATGTTTAACAGCAACAGAGAGGGTTTTGGAAGAGGAGATTACGTTATGACAAAGTAGTGATTCTTTTTTTTTGTAAGAGATTTGTGAGAGAATGTGTCATCCAACACAACATGTTTATTCCAGCACCCTTTGCACTCTGCACCATTGTACTAATGTCTTACTGTCTATAAATATCACTGTTGCTGTTGTCAAATTTCTTGTATGTGAACACACACATATACTTGTTAAATTATGATTCTGATTATGAACGTGGACACAAATGTTGTGACAGCAATATGTGACAAACTGGACGTGCTAATTTCAAATCATGTGGAAATATCGGCAAATTGAGTTTAAGCAAGTTGAGCAACAGTTAAAGGGTATCTATGCCCATTTTCAAAATGCATACATGTTATTTCTATGGATAGTACAAAAATATGAGTAAACATGAACAACTCTTTCCCAAATCCAAAAACTAGAGTGTTAAAACTCAAATATGTGATGTCATATGGTGTGAAGTGTGGAACTGCTCCATAGACAATGAATAGGGAGAGATGTTATAGATGACACTGAGAGCACCCAGGGGAATGTTCTCAGTATATGGGAACATTTTCTGTTTCACAACTGACAAAACTATAATAGAAAAAAGTAGGGCTTTCAAAGTTAACGCGTTGACAGAAATTTGTTTTAATGCCACTAATTTCTCTAACGCATTAATGCAGCTTGCGATCGGAGGTTGTAGCGGGCTCAGTTTTAAAGCTAGAGTGAAGATGCTGGTATCATATGAAACTAGAAAACCTAAAGAATCCATCATCAATGTCATAGCTTGTTGGGAAGGAGGCTAAGTAATCTCCAAATTTTTGCAAAATTTTGGCGAGGAAAAACTGGCATGGCAATTTTCAAAGGTTTCCCTTGACCTCTGACCTCATGGTATGTGAATGAAAATGGTATTCTATGGGTACCCACAAGTCTCCCCTTTACAGACATGCCCACTTTATGATCATGAGCAGTTTGGGGCAAGTCATAGTCAAGTCAGCACACTGACACACTGACAGCTGTTGTTGCCTGTTGGGGCTTGAGTTTGCCATGATTTGAGCATATTTTTTATGCTAAATGCAGTACCTGTGAGGGTTTCTGGACAACATTTGTCATTGTTTTGTGTCATTAATCGATTTCCAATAATAAATATATACATACATTTGCATAAAGCAAGCATATTTGCCCAGTTCCCATGTTGGTAAAAGTATTAAATACTTAAAAAATCTACCTTTAAGGTACATTTTGAACAGATACAAAATGTGTGAACAATCGCGATTAATTGTGAATAAATGTTTTAATCGATTGACAGCCCTAGAATAAAGCTATTTGGGTATAAAAAGAAAACAAACATTCTGTTTGTTTGTCCACAAAATCAGTCTCCAATTCATTGTCTAAGGAGAAGCTCCAGACTTTATACCCAATGACATCACAAGTTTGAGACTTACTTCTCTGGTTTCTGCCTTTGACAGAGAGTAGCTCATGTTCACACAAATTGATTGAACTTTCCTCATCCATAGAAATAACATATTGGAATTCCTAATTTGGGTGGTGTTCCCCTTTAAGGTTGTGCAACTGAAACCCTGGTTGAGGTTAGGATGAGGCTTTCCCTGTGGTTTTAAAATCTTCATTTATAGTTACAGGCTTCCCCTGAAGTAAGGAACTGAACCTCCAGAGTTGCCAGAGCTGGAGGCAAATCTGATCACTTATACACCAAGTCAGCCTCAATACCTGCATTTCCCACCACGTGCGCGCCCTGTCATACTACTGTCTGTTCCTGTCCACGTTCTCTATGTATCCTGTCATAGTGCTGAAAGGTGATTTCTCTCACTCTTTGTCCACGCATCGTGTAATTTGCTGTTTGTCAGCCTGCGTGTGCGTCCGTGACACCGTGATCCTGACGTGTGTATGACTGCGTCTATCTATGACTGCCTGTCTGCCTAAATGCCTGTCTGTCTGTACTGTCGGCACAAAGACAGCGGGGTCGGGGTGATGGGAGGTTGAGTCATAAATCTGCAGTCGCCTCAGACAGCGAAGTATATCTTTTCTGTTAAGGTGCTGAAAGGTGATAGATACTCACCAGAGACAGACAGTAGCGGGTTGTGGCAGAGTGTTGGTGGTGGTAAGAGGGGGGGGGGGGTCGGCAAGGAGGTGCTGATTTACAGCTGGAGGCGAGACAGTGGATTTTGTGTTGGGTGTGTAGAGGGGGGGGGGGGGGGGGGGGGGGTGGATGATGGTGGTCTTGAGGGGGTTCAGTTGAGGCTGCGTTTGTGATCCTGTGTTAAGTGCTCGGTCAGTGGTGAAGGCCTTTAGGATTATACCCCCCTTCCCTCCCCACCCCCCAAAACTCTTGTAAACAGCCCCCTTCTCTCTCTCTCTCACACACACACACACACACACACACACACACACACACACACACACACACACACACACACACACACACACACACACACACACCTCCTCTCTGCCTGGATTCCAGCTTTGAGCCGTTGTGAGATTCTCCAGAGCCTCCCACCACCAACTCCTCCTCCACCAGTACTACCAGTACTCTTTGCCTGTTCACACACACACAAAGGACACTCACCATTCCCCTAATATTGCCAGAGTAAAGCGATCCCCTCACACTCACATCACATTAGTGCTGCTATTAGACCGTACCCAGACATAAGGGCTACAGGGTGTGTGTGTGTGTGTGTGTGTGTGTGTGTGTGTGTGTGTGTGTGTGTGTGTGTGTGTGTGTGTGTGACGTCTGCCAGAGTTTTATGCATGCTAGAGGGGGTGTGTGTGTGTTTGTGTTTGCGTCCGGGCATGTGATTTGTGAGGGAGGAAGGGAAAGAGAAGTTAAGTGTGTGTCAGGAAAGGTCTCGGGCCTATGTGTGTGTGTGTGTGTGTGTGTGTGTGTGTGTGTGTACGTGTTGCGTTTTAAGAGAGAAAGTAGAGACACTGATATCCTGGCACAAGATGAGTGGGAGGAAGGATGGATGAGGTTAGCGAGGTTCTGGCGAGGGCGCAGTAGGTGTAAGCTTGAGAAATTTCCATATGGCAGTAAAATGTCTGCCACTTTACTTATTGAGTTTCTAATGTGTGCCAGGTGCTTCTCACGAACACTTAGCGGACCGTTCCTCTGTGTCTGTGTACTGTATAATGTGTGTTTGTTTTAAAGTCACATTTGGACACAAATTGCGGACTCCGAACCAGATCTGCCGCTGCTTCGGGACAAAATTGGCGTCCACGATTTGGTTTCAAAGCAGTTGCGTTGGGAAACTAAACTAAAATATCCTCTTGTCCTCATCGGGGAGATTATAGGGTAAAGGTAAGGGCAATGGTTAGGCATGTTTTGGTTATGGGTAATGGTTACGGTACGGCCTCCAGGAAAAAAAAATATCAATGTATCTATCGTCTCCAGAAATAGGCGATCCGTGTGTGTGTGTGTTGGTGTGTGTTTCCAGCACTAATCTTGACCCGCTACAGTGTAACAACACGGCTGTATATACAGTTTCACTGCTGCCATTCATAGACGAGAAAACTCAACTCAAACTGGACCCAAATGACACACACTATAAAACATAGACAAATAAACCCGCTCCAAAAGTTTTGTAAAAACCCAAGCATAGCTATGAAGCGCAGAACCGTTGATTTATTAATGTGGACGTTCCAGTCATTGGAAAAAGTCCCCCCACCCCCCCAGTGTGTTGGTTTATACCAAGCCCATATTTATGGGTTGACACACTTATCTTTTACATTGGCAAACAGTTGGGGGTTCAACAATTCTCTGAGACTTAACCCTGGTAATCTTTTGTTTATCATAGACCAAGACTTTTGCTTTCTGATCTTCTGGAAGAAACCTTCAAAGGTGAAACAGACCCCCCCGACAAAAATTGATGTTTGTCTTTTCTTAGCAAAGTTGCTCTAAAGTCTTTCTACCTCATTTCCTTTTAAGAGCAGCCCTAAGCGTCGAGAAGTAACAGGGGTGGCAGTCGTGAACTCCGTGTGCTTCTGGTTGCCCTTTAATGGCGACCAGGCAGGAGAGCCGGGGCTTCGGTGGTTTTGGCAACAAACGGGACAGTTTTCTTTGAAGCCCCCACAGATCCTCTTACCCACGTCGCTTCACTTATACAATGATTTTCCTTTCAAGCGGACTATGTCGTTGTGAGTTATACAGGAATTCATGTGGGAACCTGACAAATCTGGTGTCAGCGAGACCTAACCCCCAAAATACCTTGACTAAGTCTAAGGGAGCTGTTAATAACTTTGTTTTTTTCTCCGCTGCTAGTTTCTGAGTATTTTAGCACATGAAGACCAAAACGCTAAAAATATTCGTCATAGAAAATATAATGAAAACCAACAAGAATTTGGATTTTTTTCACATAGATTTTTTTTGACAATTACACTACATTAGGGTTGTCACAAAATCAGATTTTTACTGCCTGATTATCGTGGCCAAAACAATTCACAATAACTATATTGTTGCAATATCTATAGAAAATTTGACAAAAAAAAAATACTGCTATCAATTTAATTAATCTTAAACTTTGTTTATTGTGCGTTTGGTGTCTTTTTTGGCAAATTAATTACACTCAAATACGAGTGTAGGGAGGTGGAGAGAGAGTCTGTAACCATTACTGTATATATAACATGATTTAAGAGGTGCTTGATTATTTAAACAATATTATCATATGTGCATTATTAACATGATATCAATATTTCATTATTAATATCATGGTTATCATGGTATATCGCAACACTCCTACTATATATACATATATGTATATATATACTGTATATGTATTTATTTAAGTGTGTATGTGTTTATGTATATGTATATATATATATATATATATATATATATATATATATATATATATATATATATACATACATACACACTTACGTATGTATACACATATATATATATATATATATATATTAGCATCTAATATTTCATTGTAAAAATGCTGACAGTGAATGTTACTGTAAAATCAATCTGTCATTTACCACAGAAAACAAAAATGTCCTCTGAATATGATATTTTTAGAATTTCTAAAAGGTATATATTTATAGTAACAGCCTGTATACAACACCAACAGCAAAGCACTGTTAATAACACAGTACTGTTGTTGTTAAAATTATAGTAAATAGTACAGTACGGTAAAATAAAGTACAATAATATTCTGTATAGCACCAACATCTAATAATACAATAAAATTATTGCTAAAATGACATGAGTACAACTTCTAGCAGTGTGTTATCCTACATGCTGGGCTGCTATGTCATCAAACAACAGCATTAATAATCACAGGAGCAAAACAGACCGTTGTAAGGAAATGTTGCAAATGCACTGTTTATATTATACCATATATATATATATCGCATACATAAAAGAAGTTTTCAGACACGAGGGAACACAAAATGAAAACATCCCTTTGACGAGTTGACCTGTAGAGAGGTAGAGTTTCTCATTCACATTCAGGAGTCCAATCTTTTTTTTCATATTTTTTCTCTGTGGTCGCTCCAAAATCCAGAATAAAAAAAAAGTTAGTAAGGGATGGGATTTAGGGCACTTCTAAAAGTGTTGGAACATTTCAGCCAGCTGAATCCATAACACTCTGAAAGCAGAATTACAAGATATCAACAACTCAAGTAAAATTCCTGTTTTACTCATGCTGCAATATTTTGATCGTCTAATCTGTATGGGGGTTGAATTCAAATGTCTGTTGTTGATCAAAATAAAATCCAAATACTGGAAATATTTCTTCCTCATGAAAGTCAACAGTTTCACACATTAACTAGCTTAAAGGTACAAAAAAAAAAGTTTTAACATAATTTGAATAGAAATCTAATTAATTAGATGGAGTGGGAGTTTTGGTGATGACAAAAGCAACAACTTTGCTGATCACTGTAATACTGAAAATATTCACACAATTTAGCCAAATGGCACAAGATTATCTTTTTTTTTAAAACTATTTATTACCAGCCAACTCTGACACATAAAACAGAGACACACGGCAGAGCACATCTGTCTGCTTGCACCTCTCAGGAAATGGTATCCAATCACCTTTCAACTTTACACTAACACACCAGTCATTTGGCTCCACTCTGACATTTCACAGGTCCAGTTTCCTCACAACACACCGAAACACATTTCTTCATATATGTGCAGAACAGGCGACAAATTCCATTTTATCAACATAATTGTTATTCCATGCACACAGAATAAAGTGGAAGCAGCCTGACAATATACTGAAAATCCCTTCAATTAACTTTGGCACTAATAACTTTATGCGAACTTCTTTCTTATCTCCAAATACACCAGTGAACACATCAATATTCAACACGATTAATAATGGAGTCGACTCCTGCAATGTATTAGCCTGGTATTAATGCTGACTGTGCCAAGTTCAGCCTGTCATCTCTGGCTCTATTATATATGTCTGAGTGCAGAAGTTGGTTATTACTAAATTAAACTAAACAAATTGGACACAATATTAAAGTAAGTGTGGATATTATTGTGCCTATAAACTTTTGTTTTGTCAGCAGCCCTGTGATTCCCCCCCCCCACACATCACAGGATTTTATTTGAGTGACCAAATGGCTATTTCCGTCCATTTAAAAGCACCATAATGAGCCCTAAAAGTGAGAAAATACGCATGAAGGAAAAGTATAAAGTTATATTATGTAGGGTTGCCATGTGGACTGAAATGCATAATTCTTGACTTATTTTTTTTAACTTTGTTTACTGTAGTTTTAAGAAGACCGAAGTGATACAATGAAACAGCTGTAAAGGCAGAGAGATTGAGGATTCATGCTGTAAAAGTCGGGTCGGGAGTCGTGACAGATAACCCCCTTCCTCAAAATATCCAAGGAACAGGAAAAGTAAATTGCAGGTCTGTAATCCTGCAGGAAAAAAACACTGCCTGCTCCTTTTTTTCCCGACCAATTGAGTTAAATATCTCAAACACAAACGAGTGATTCAAATAACTGTAGTTTTATGTTCCGCGTCGCGTCCAGGAAAGTTTTGCAGCCTTGTTAGAACAGAAAACTTCACACGGGCTCTTAAATCGAAATGAATGGAAAACTTTGATATTTCTCACAAGCATATCATTGAAGTTTTAATCTTAAACTACACATTTTATTCATCCATACATTTTTTCGAAACGAAGTCTACAATATAAACGCACTGGATGCGATGATGTCACCATCATACTCACAGAAAATCTCAAAATAGCCGATGCGCTTTTTTTTTTTTTTTTAAATCTGGGGGGTCCAGAGTTTCCACCGGAGCTTTTTTTCTTTCCGAAATGCTTTAATATTTAGAACTCACGCAGTTTGAAGAGAAATAGTTTTAATCAAAGCAGAAACTTCCTTTTTTTCTCCTTTGCATCGAAACGGAGCGACCCGCAGGGAGGCGCTGTGTGTCCATGTCTGCACACTACATGGAGCTGCTGGGAGTCCCAGGAAGGGAAAGGCACAGTGACACGCTGCATTTAAATATATACAGTATATAATAGGGAAAAAAAATTACAATTAAGCCATTAATGTAAGGTTTGGTTTCCAATATTCTTGAACAAATTCAATTGAAGATATAATTCAAAATGTTGCGCAAATTATTCCCCAAAAAATCTATTTTTGTCACAGAAATGTTATAAATGAAATGTGTGGAAGAAAAGATGGTTTGGTTATACTGTCTGAAACAAAGACTGTAAAATGTTGTGAATGCACCCTTGTTTTAAACAGATATTGATAATAAATGTGAGACTAAATGATTGTCAAGGTAGACATTTTTTCAATGCAGCTGCTCCGACAGTAACCCCTCCTCCTCCTCCTGGTGCCCCCCTGCTCTCTCTCTCTCTCTCTCTCTCTCTCTCTCTCTCTCTCTCTCTCTCTCTCTCTCTCGCTCTCTCTCTGCCGTTATTCCTCCACCAGCTCGTGCTCTTCATTCCAGTGCACGAGCCGAGCGAAGCAGACGGTCCACCCAGCAAAAGCAGCCAAAGCTGATAAATTCGCTCAGGGAATAAATATCTTATCTATTAACCGCGCGGCTGTTTCTTCACAGGAATACACCACTTCTTGATCGTGGACGCATGTGAGCGCGCACATGCCCGGCTGGGACTGTATGGACACCATGGCTCTGACACAAGTGCGGCTCCTCTGACCACAGAGAAAGTCTTTTCTGGATCTCCTCGCTGTTATTTCTATATTTTTCTTCCCCCACCCCCCTTATTGACTAACAACGACATATTGCTGGGAATATTCTCCGGATGGTTCCCCGCGGACTGGACTACCTGTTTTCAGCTCAATACGAGGGGAAGGGACTGGAAGACTTGCTGCCTTTTGCCTCTGGTTTAATAATAATAAGAAGGCACGTTGGAGATCACTGAAAATCGAGAAAGGGCTGCTGCTATATTCGCACGTTTTACACCGAGGGTGTTATTTCCTCCCAACACTCACCTTTACACGTTTTGGTGAATGGGGGTAACTCTGGTCCTGGAGGCTTGACACCGCTGGGACTGGGACTGGGACTGGGACGGGGTGCTTGGAGCGTCTGATCACCCAGGATTGTGCTCCCTCTCTGGGTCTATTTACATGTCCGACCTGACTGCTTTGTGACAATGGATTACTTTCTGCTTTTATGCAGCCTCTTGCTGCCCGTGGTGTCCGCCGTGGAAGGTAAGAAATCTCATTTTTCAGTTGGTGGTTTTGCGTTGCAGGATGCCGAAAGCGGATTTTTTTCCGAGCCAGCACCCCCTCTTCTCAGAGGCTGGGCACCGCAGCGGGTGAGGCTCCTGTAGTAGTCCATACCCAAATTCTTCATTTTTTTTTTTTTTTTACCATCCCCGAATTAAAACTAACGTTTCATTTTCTAAGTGGCCATCTGGCTTGTTTTAAGAGATCACTAATGGCATTATTGGCTTTACGCAGCGGAGCGCCGTGGCCGGTGCAGCTTTCAATACACAATTGTAATGCGCGTCAACGAAAGCTCATCCATATCAATGGTAGTTGTGGATTGTTTTTTGTTTGTTACACCAGCTATTGCCGACTGCTGGTGCTTTCTTCGTCACTTAAAGGAAATTAGCTCCACACTGTATCTCATCGGGGAGTCGCCCCCCCACCCAACCCCACCCCCCTCTCCAGACACTTTCCCTCAGGTCGGCTGCGTGTATTTTAGGGCTGTGTGAGTGTGTGGCCTTTTGACATGTGGACTGGCAGTTTGAGGTCAGAGTATACACTCAAAAAACGATAATAGTCTATTTTGATCTCTGTTATATGATTTTTTCAAATTTAAAAATCGCTCTGAAACGCAAAATGTCATTTAGTAAATAAAGCCAAATTAATTTATCTCTCTTTCATTTCATTTTTCGTTTCATGTTTTTTCCTAAAGTGGCATCGATTGATTATTTACAGTTGTATTTTCTAACAGTTGCTTCCAATAACAAAGCCATCTGTTTTAGCTGAGTGTTGATGTTTTGCCGTGCGTAAAATCGATGGGAAATTCTAGCTGTCTTTATTCCCCCCCCCAGCGAGGTATAGTGTCCCACTCTTCTACTATTCCTTTCTTTCCTACATTATGGAATTTCTCACTCTGCTCTGTTTGGGTGGGGGAAAACGAGAATAAGGAATAGTGGAAATAAGGTTGAAGGGGGCCTAAAGCTTGAACTGTGAATGCTGGAGAACAGGCAGGCGAGGCTCCCGGTTGGCTCGTGGTGCCAGTAGGAAAGTAGGACAGTGGGCCACTGGCTCAGTGAACGCCTTTCTCTCTCTCTCTCTCGGCTTCTTTCTCGACCTGTCCGCACTGTGTCTTAAGATTTATTTTCTTCCTTAAAACAAGTCTGTCATGACTTCAAAAGACCAATTATTTTTCAAGGCAACTTTTACTTTTCATGGCAATTTTCTACTTGACGTCAGTGCTTTGAAATAAAAAGCCAGCTATACAGTGAAAAGGCTGCATATATACTGTGTATATATAGGAGTTACATATAGACTGAAAGTATACAGACAGAATTGCGCTGAAAGGAAACGTTAATTTATTTCACCCGAAGGTCGTGTTACTTATTCAACACACAAAACTAATTAATTAAAAATGAAGGATTGTGTTTGCGCACTCTGCCTGCATTTGATTCAAGTCTATTTCTCCACTTTTCAGTGTCCTGACCTTAATTTGAGAAAACATGATGGTCTGTTACAGTCGGAGAAAAGATTACACGCTGCTCATTGAACTCTACATGAAATCACCATTCTGACTAAATAGCTTTTCACAGTGCTGCTTCCTCTGTCAGGACCAGGCGTAAAAAACACGCAGGGTTGAAAACAGTGTAAAGCTTATCTGATAAGGTTTGTTGTTTTATTGGTAGGATACCACTAAATAACAGAGCTGACCGAGGCAGCTTGAGATAAGAGTCCAAAGATCTTCTATTTGAACCATCAATCGAACTTTAATGCTAAATAAAGTACTGGAATAATCACTTTCCCACTCTGTAGATGGATGTATGGCTTTCATTACAATTTTCCAACACCAGCTTCTCCTGAACAAAATTATTTTGAAATTGTAGTTCTTTATTTTGCCAGGGACCCCCCCTGGATCCCTCTCTGTGACCCCTGTAGGTCACCGGACCCCAGTTGGGAACTTAAAACACATGGCTCGAATGGATGAGTGGATTCTTGTTGTGCAGAAGTTGGGGGCTACAGAGGTAGATACAGGGAGAGAGAAGGGGAAATGAGAGAGGGAGAGAGAGAGAGAGAGAAGAGAGAGAGAGAGGTGTTTTCCTGACAATGGTATCGAGTTGGCTGCGCACGGGCTTGAAGTTGATGTATTTCGTTAGGACAATATATTCCCTACGTAAGTGATTCCATAAATTGTACCCGACTGACCTGGCTGGGGTTTACCAAAGCTTTTAATACAGCCGGGTGATTTGTGGCCACTGCTGGGACTTCTTTCCTGTGATATCTGGCGATTTAGGGCGAAACAAGCGGCCTGGTGGGGAAGTTTCCCCCGGCCCAGCCGTGCGTCTCTCCGGTCCCAGCCGGGGTCACCCAGCCCGGGGAAATGCTCCTTATAATGAATTCATGTTCTGTTTTTTCTCCCTCCTTTTTCTTTTTTTTTGCCCTTTGTTTGTCCACATCCGCTCCTTAAATTGACATATAATGGTTAAACCAAACGCTTACAATCTTGTAAAATTTGTTTGCTTTTAATTATTTAATTATGGGCCCATTAAACCCAGCGCGTCGCAAGTTTCTGAGCTCTCAGTGGCTGCAAACACCAAGGCTGAAATCTCAATCTGATAGAATTTAGAGTTTGATTATTCAAATGTGTTTAATGTGTTAATTGTCTGAGGATCACGACCTCTTAATTCCACTTCAGTTATTTTCATTAGAAAGTGAGATTAATTATGTTTTTTTTTTTTGCCAAAATGAGAAGTGGATCGATGCGAAGCTGGTGAGGTCAGAATATTCAGAGGACCTCAGTGGGTGGAAAGGCCTTGGCTGTTGAAGTGCAGCTATCAGTGAGCTGAGGAGACAAATTGCTTCGATGACAGTCCTGTGTAGCGCACAGGCGGTGTGGTTACTCCTCGGTGTAAATTACTTGTGATGGAGGGAGGAAGCACAGAAAAAACGCATGAAAACAGGCACCGTAATGATATTCAGGCCAGGCCAGCGGGCAGGAGGCTACACCCACTTCGATGCTGTTTATCTCAGTTTATTGTCTTTATGCATCCCTGTTGTTGACAGAAGATATATTACTGTTTCTTATTGTATAGACTCTAGCAGCACGTAGGGAGGTTCAGGTGAACAAACGTCCTCCGGGTCCAAGTTTAAGTGCCACAATTGAATAGACTTGGAAAAAGTTTTGCGCGTATTTATTATGACAAGAACGTCAGCCCCGTTGTGCTTGCACTTTAGCCAAAAACCCAAACCTCTTACGACGACTTCCAGTTGAACAGCTCTCACCTGGAATAATTTTCAGTCTAAACTAAAGACAAATGGGCTTTTATGGTGGCAGCTCAGGGTTCCCCACCATATGTTTTTTTTCTATTTATGGCGGTGCATTTCGTGGAGTGATTACGCACAACCAGGACCTTTGAAGCGCACATGTTTGTGTTTTTATGTGGGTGAGATCACACCTCCACAGGAGCTTTCCTGTGCCTGTTTGCAGTTGGCACATTTTCTCATCTAACTCTCTCTTCCATGATTTATTCTCCCCTGATCTTTCATTAGCAGAGGAGGTCCCCTCGCCATATCATTATTTTATTATTAATATTACCAGACATTCATTGGCAGTGAAGCAGTGGCAAAACCTAAAAAAGTGAGGGATGGGTGGTTGTTAATTATTATTTCCAGTTGGAGATCATCAGGCAAAAAATACCCTAACAAAAATATGTTAATTTAAGAATAAAAATACAAAAAAAAAGATAATCTAGGACGCAGAGGGAATATTTCGTCAGAAGTGAAAAATGTGCGTAAATTACATTCCCACAAATATAAACGTGCGTAAACTACAATTTAAATGAGGTGATTTCACTTATTTTAAGGGATCACTAGTAAATGCTCAATTTATGTGTTTTTTTTCAACTTGAATGACTTTCAAAGAAACATTCTTTATGGTGCTTGTTTGATATTTATTCTTTTTTATATTTATAAAAAAGCACAAAATCTAACGTGGGCTGTTTTTATAGGTTTGGGACGGCTGCGTCTGGCTAAAAAACTCAATGAACATGACTGATGACGGGATTAATGGGGCCATTTTGTCCGGCACACTCGCTGTCCGAAGGCCTTCCCTTCATTCACCAGGCTTTATTTAAGAGCGCAGCAGCATCAGTCATGTGTGGCCCCGAGCAGGACCCACAGAGAAGCTGCCATGTTAAACTTTACTCCTCTACATAACATTCAAAAGCAAATGACTGAACAAATGTATTTAGGGTCACAATTGAAGTGACAAAGGGTACTGTTAGTGGCTCTGTGGTGGCTATCACAGGGCTCATTCACGGGCCGAGTGGAAACGTGCTGAAGAGGCGTGGAAGGGAATTTGCAAAATAAAAGCAAAGTCATTCTGGCAATTCTATTAATGGATCATTTCCGAGGACAATGTGAAAAAAATCTATCTATCTATCTATCTATCTATCTATCTATCTATCTATCTATCTATCTATCTATGTAATATTTATTTATTCTTTATAAAAATTGGCTAAGATACTAAAAGATAAGACTGCTGGTGGAGATGTAAACAGATTCGTGCGCTTAGACGCACTCAGAACACAACACACCAGGAGTGTTTAAAGTGTGAATTGATGCGGACTTATTGATCGAGCGAATCAGCGCTGCTCAGCCTTTTAAAACCGCAGAATCAGGTGTGAAGCAGGAGACTGACTAGCTGTCTTCCTGCTAGGAGCAATTACCAATTCATAAGGATATTTATCAGTGCGTCCTCAATCAATTGGCTGGGTGAAGGATGACTTCGCGTCTCATGCAATAGACACTAATGCACGTTGGGTACAGAGGGTTTCCAACTATTTGATTATTTTAATTTTTTAATTTTTTATAATTTTATTATTATTATTATAACTAAATACATTTTTATACTATGTTTATTATTAACAATAATACATTTTTGTATTATTATTATAATTGCCTGTAACTAAGAATTTAGACTTCAATTTTCTTTTTTAAATCAAGTCATTTCATTTATTAGTGGGGGAATTGTAAATTATTCACAAAAATAATTAAAAAAAATAAAAATAAAATCAATATAAATAATAATAATAATAATAATAATAGTATAAATTATTCCACCTTATTATTATTATTATTGGTCAACCTACTATAAAGTATATACACATTTATAAATAAATCCAATAAATTGTTTTTGCCTGTACATTTTCTAGCTGCCCTTCCTCTTGATAGTGCATTTGAATTTGTAATACTTGCTTCAGAGTAACAAATTGGCACAACAATGCAAATCCATCTCAACATTCACAGATAAGCACTTATTTAAATGAACACAGGAAACCACGAAGACGTCGTCCATCACCCTCAGCACTGTCCTGGTGTATTGACCTCGACAGGGAACACAGCCAGTCGGTAGGTCATACGCTAGGCAGCAGCCATGTTGAACAGATGCACACTGACTTAGGTTCAGATTGGCGTAAGGCGCTCAGGGAGAAGGGGGGAGTGGATGACGACATGTTGGGAGTCGGGTTGGGATGGTATGGGGAGGGTTAGCTGCGAGGTGGTGGTTGGGATATGGGGCGGATTTGGATCAGAGAGACCCAGAGAGAAGCAGAGCTGACAGACTTTACAGATGCAACGGGCCTGCGGGAGCGCTCATGTGCACCGACTGATGGTTCACGGCTCATATGGCGGCGGGGAAAGATTCACCGAGCTGGAATTTCACATGTAGGCAAGCAAACAGCCGTGTGAGGCCTTCGCACGCCAGGAAGTGGACGAGGCAGGATGACCGGTGAAAATAGGGACGTTGTGAACTCGGTACTGTGGAGTCTTTATTGAAGACGAGACAAAATCTGACACCGGGGACGTCGTTGAGTCACGTCCGTTTTACTGTATTTGTTCAGGGCTTCACAATGTACTGGCAGTTTCTTGCTTAGCCTTTGGAGCTTGCAAAACAGGATCAACAGGAGCAGAATATAAAACCAAACAGCAAAATGATACTGTTGAGAAATACGACCGCAAGCATATTATTATTACGGTAATACAATATGTTTTGTAGGTTATTAGTGTTAGTTTACAGTCTTTTCCAGCTGATATAAATGTCAATGGCTATGTATATCCAGTACGTGCATAATAGCAACAACTCTAAGTCACTAATACTCCAAATAGTTTAACAGCCTTTCATATGACACTGTAAAGTGACACCAATTACGTGACATGACTGTGATCACAGTGAAAGAAATGTGTTTGAGGTGAATTTCAGTTAGAACTTGTCTCTGCTGATTCAAGGAGTAAAATTAAAGTACAGCAGATACTGTCGGCTTTAGGACAGTTGTATATTTTCCGGACAATTTCCGAGTCTGTATGTGCGTATGTATGCAGCTCGCGTGAGTCGTCGCCGTTTTTCCAATATGGCGTCTGTGTGTGCAGTCCATCCTGGCATCCGACAGAGGGGCCTTGTGGGATGGCAGGTCTTTGACACCCACTGTCGAGAGCGAGCAGGGGAGGGCGAATGTGTCTGGACCCGCTCACTGCACAGACACACTGCTGGTGTCTGGAGTCAGCCGAGCAGAACAAGGGAGCGACACACACACACACCACACACACACACACACCACACACACACAGGGAGTGAAAGGGAGTGAGAGAAAGAGAGATTTTGCACTCACATGGAGAGCAAGATGGGTGGTACATGTAGGGGGTATTGGAGTGTGTATATGCGTGTTTGGGGATTGTTTGTGTGTGTGTACTGCTGGGGGTTCAGTATGTCATGCTATGCCTACTCCTCTAACTAACGCCCCTGATATACTCCCAAGCGGACCCGTACACGGACAGCTGCGGACACCACGGACGCCTACTGGTTCTGTTTGTACCGCTTTCTGGAAGTCCGATTGGAGGACGAGTTCCACACATGCGCAGTCGGTGCCCTTGTAGCGTAGTGGCCGGAGGTATGCGGTTAATAAGAATTAAGGTTACTTAAAAGCTTTCGCTCAAAGGTTGCGGACCATTTCCATGCCCCAGTACTACTACAGTACTACCTAAATGTCTTATTCAGAACCTGTTTTTGCTGTGGGAAAGCACGGCGTATGAAAGCTTTATAGCGTGTGCGGATGTATGATGGGTGTTTCACATTGCTCAGCTGACTCAGACAGGGATGTTCCCCCCCCCTCTTTGGTCCTTACTGAACGATATTAACGGCTTTCAAAATACTGATGAAATGTTTGACATAATATTAATGGCCGGCAGAGATGGCGTTTTATAGGCGCTGTCTGCACCGGATGTCCATAAAGTGCAGCTGAAATTACCACGTGTCAAAATGTCCAGATTATAAAGTGAGTTAGGGACCTGCTGTGCTTTCCACCCACGTCCTGTGACCCCTATCCAGAGGGCAGGGGGGGTTGGGGTGGGGGGGGGGGGGGGGATTTGGAGGCTTTTGAAGGCTAGTCTTGTTCCTTCTCAACAATAGCAGTTTCTAACACAATCAAGCTCCAGGGGTTATCCTTTTCCAGCGGCGAATAAAAATACTCTGAAAGAGGATGTGTATATTTAGAGGGCAACTTTCCACGGCTCGTTGACACACATAAACATTCACACAAACAGAGCAGGTCAACAGCACAGTTGGAGACTGAGTCAGAGGTGTTCGCTTGACTTCTTTTTGTCAGCGTGGCCGGCCTGCAGATCAGGGCAGTTATGAGAGATGACTTGGAGCCAGATTATGCCGCTCGTCACTTGGCGAGCACAGAAGAAGCAGGGGATAATCGAAGGAACACGGGGTGGAGTTTGGGGGGAGTAGACTTCAGGGCCTCCTCCCACCATTTCTTTACGAGCTACAGACTCTTGTAACAATTTTTTGCCGATGGAGCAGAAAGAGATCTTTGATATTTGAAAAAAATATCCATCTGTGTGGAGAGTGGACGCCGCTGTAAAACGACGTGCCTTGAAGGGGGGGGGGGAAAGGCCACATCACCTGGCTTCAGCCGTTGCCGGTCTTGTTAAATATAAGAAGAAAAGAGAGATTTCTTTGTTGAGTTTAACTGTAGCTGGGTGGTTGATGGTGGGACTGTAGCTCCAGGCCTTCAAGAGCAGGAAAACAGCTTTTGCTAATTTTCAAACATCGTAGTGAGTCTATGTGATGATAGGAACGGCTTCAAGGGGAAAAGCTGAGTTCATGAACGATGCGATGGGCTCAAATGTCCATTGTAATTACCCATAATGCATATGTGAGGTGTTTGAACAGTGTATATTTTACTCGGTAAGGGGTCTATACGTGTGAGTGTTCCCGCTCACAGTGTTGCAGATGGCTGTTATTACACCTTATTCCGCCCCACTTCTCATCCTCGGTGTCAAAAACACTCGCCACCTGCACTTCATCTACACTTCAAAAGGCCCGCAGGCAAGAGGAGGGCTCCCCCACTTCTATTAAATATTTCTCCCCTTCCCTTTTTGTCTCCTCGAGAACAGCAGCAGGTTTTTAACCAGACCTCTGCTCTCTTATCAACAGCGCACCAAATTCACTCTGAACATCTTAAACCCGCTCTCTCCTTCCGCGCGGCTCACACATGGCGAATCCAACAGTGGCAGCGGCGCCAATCACACGTGACCTTTTGCAAAGATATTTACATAATCCCCCATGGTTCCACGCTGCAGCCTCCTGGAGGCACTGCCAGCTGTGAGGAGGAGCATTGATTTAACCTCAGCTCAAGTTGGAATGGCACAGTGACTTTATGTTTAAGTGAGTGCAATATTTAGAGGGCAACGGAAAAGGAAGGTCAAAAAACCTCGCTGGCTATTATTAAGGCGAGCATTTCACGGGGGGCAATCTGGCAAATGCGGAGGTGTTGCTTTTGGTCTTTTGTTACTCAGATGGCTTCAACACCTGTCCATTTGGTGGAGCGGTAGGTGGCAGAGGGCTATAAAGTGGTGCGTGTGTGTGAGTGTGACACAGATACGCTCGCGATGTGTGTTTTCAGCAGCAGACAGAGGAAGGGAAGCGAGGCCACCCTGTGGGTTCGCCATCAGCTTCAGTCAGTTCACACAGAAAGTCTGTTCTCCAGCAGACTTTCTTCCTTTTGATGGTAAGATGCAATCAACTGCAACCGGTTGAGCATATTCATTTTTTTAAGCTCTATTTTACATATGATTTTTTTCATTATGTCCTCATATAATCTGTTCTTCCTTAATATTATATGTTTACGTCACTGCAAACTCAACTGTTTATAAAAACTGCAACTCATATCAGGGCTGTCAAAGTTAACGCGTTAAAGCAAATTTGTTTTAAGGCCGCTAATTTCTTTAACGCATTAACGCAACTTGCACTTTTTAGGTTGTAGCGGGCTGTTTTAAAGTTAGAGTGAAGATACCCGCATCATATGAAACTAGAAAAACCTAAGGAATCCATCGGTACCAACCATGTCATACTAGCTTGTCGAGAAGAAGGCTAAATAACGCTCCAAACTTATGCAAAATTTTGGCGAGGAAAACCTAGTATGGCCATTTTTCAAAGGGGTCCCTTGACCTCTGACCTCAAGATATGTGAATGTTCTATGGGTACCCACGAGTCTCCCCTTTACAGACATGCCCACTTTAAGATAATCACATGCAGCTTGGTCATAGTCAAGTCCGCACACCGACACACTGACAACTGTTTTTGTCGTACTTGACAAATCTCCCTTTATGGTACATTTTGAACAGATAAAAAAGGTGTGATTAATTTGCGATTAATCGTGATTAATCATGGACAATCATGCGATTAATCGCAATTAAATATTTTAATCGATTGACAGTCCTAACTCATATATATCATGCAATTTCAAATATTTAGTGTGTACATGCCTGTGTGACGTGATGGTTGTTAGCTGTGATTTCAACATGGATTTGACATCGAGTGCTGTGAGAGACTAATTGCAATGAGCCAGATAAAAGCACCGGACAATATAGGCTGACCCCCTCCCTCTGTGCCAAGTCAGGCCATAAACAGCTTCCCTTTCCCCTCTCACACCCTATGGAAATCCCTTCTGACCTCACAACTCACACACACATACACACACACACACACACACACACACACACACACACTCTTAACACACATGAATGGTGACAGTTGCTTAATCCCGCAGCCATACACACACGCATGCACACATTACCTCCGCCCGATTCACATGCACACAAGCCCCCGCGAAGTCTTCACACACGCACCCTTCTTAGGGTCATGCAGAGCCCACATGCACATCCACAGCCACTCGCCCCTCTGCTAATGAATCAATCAGCTGGTTCCATTCATTTCATTGCTGTCAGACCCCATCGATCAGCCCCCTTTCTCCCCGTCCCAACAGAGCAGCAGGGGAGCTCAGAGATCGAGAGGAGAAGAAGGGGCTTGAAACATCCAGGCAGTTCAAAGACTCCTCATTTCTTATCCTTCTTTGGTTCCCCGAGAAATACGGCGTTTTGATGGTGTGTCGCGGCAGTGTGAACGTGTGTGTGCGAAATGAAAGAGAGAGAAGGGATTAAAGAAAGATCAAGAAGGCAAGACATCTTCTCCTAGAGTTTAGACATGGCATCTGACCTTCCTTTTACCTTAGCGAGGCTAGCGTGTTACCACTGTGGATTCCAGCATCACAGGAAGGCCGGATTTCAGCCAGGTGGAAGCTCATTTCGCTTCCAGGGATGCCCCTTCTTGGCCGTGAGGTATAATAAACCGCCCCGCCCACCTCTGGCGTTTGAGCCTCTAGCTTGGCTAAGGTGAGCGATGTGTATGGTGGCGTCCAACTCTCGCCACGCTCCGCTCCCACCTACCGAGTCAAAGTCAGAAAGGTTATCAGTTATTAAAGCCCCTCAAAGTTGGAGCTATGTGTGTGTGTGTGTGTGTGTGTGTGTGTGTGTGTGTGTGTGTGTGAGGGAGGCCATGCAGAGTGAGAGAGAGAGGGAGGCGAGAGAGGGGGTTTTCATTTTCAAAAGCCACTTAGTTCTGTTTATTGGCCAGCCAGTTCGTTTCAAAAGGTGTTGAGAGAAGCAACTATGCAGGCCAGAGGTTGCAGGGAGCCAAGGTCAATTATGTTTAGGAGTGGAGGAGGACAGGTAGGAGGCGGAAGAAGAGGAGGAAGTAGTGTGAGGAGCGCAGGAACAGAGCAGCAGTAGGTCCTGAGATTGTGAGATCCATCTGAGCAGAGAAAGTGTAATCTCCTGACTTGGACGCTTGCCCACCAACCACATCTCCACTTGCACACCATGCAGCTTCCTCCCAGATACAGGACTGTGTGCCTGGGAAGACTTTCCACCAATACCTTTCACTATCCTTTCCCCTCAGTCTCTGCAGTATCTTGCACACACTCACATTGGTCCCAGATGAAAGGTCTCTAGGCTTTTGATGCAGTCTGGAAGGAATCTGCCAGCGTTTTTTTTTTTTTTTAATGAATCTGACAAGCGAGCCAGTGCAGATCAATGGAAACACTATGCGACGCTTTCAAGATGCAATCTCCGATAGTGTCAGAGCGGTTGAGTCAATGGCAGATGTAACGAAATAATTAGAGTTGAACAAAAGGCAGAGGGTGAACAGAAGGCGAGCGAGTAAACACAAATTTAATAATATGAGCTGCGATTGCAAGCTTACCGACAGCCGAACATTGGGGTTTTATTACCCCGCTCACGGTTAAAGTCAAAGCCTTGTTAAATGAGGTTATCAACGGGAACAAAGCGTGGTGTCACTTTTAAACATTTTTTTTTTTTTTTTATAGAGTGGCAATGTTTACCTTTGGCTCACATGGGCATTGATTTATATGGACCAATATATTTTATTGCCATTGTATTAGAGGAAGTCTGGGGTTTTATAACTGCAGTGGTGGTTTATCAGGTACCACCAACTTCAAGGTGCCTGTATGTTTTGTGCCAGCCAGACAGCTTGGCGCTCCGGCCTGCCAAAGAGGAAGAACCGAAAGGTTAAAGGCTTTCGACCAAAAAAAAGGTGCATTAAGCAATACCCTCTGCAGACAAAAGCCTCCTTTTATACGCTGTTTACCTTCCCTTTCTTCACCTCCCTGTCACTCTCATTGGCCTCGTCCCTTTTCCCAGCCTTGCTCTCAGTCTATGATCCTCCGCCCCGTCTCTTTAACTGTCATTCCCGCCCTTTGTTCTTCCATCCCATCCTTTTTGTCCCACCGTTCTGCCCTCTGCCCCTCTTCACTTCCCTCCTCTGTGACCGCAGCTTATCACAGTTACAGTAAGGTCCTAATTGCGGTATTATTTTCCTTTCCCTGTTATCTCACGCCCTTGTGATATCAAACTCCCAAACAGTGACAGTAAGCAGCCGGGAGACAGATGCTATTTACTGCCCAGAGACCCTTTCTTGTTGCCTCGTACTTGATAAGGTCTTGACTGTCAAGAGGACTTCACCCTATTGTGTATGGAGAGAGGGAAGTCTGCAAAGGCATTGCAAATGCACGTCATCTCCCCTCGTTCCACTGACCGAAATTGTTTCCCTGACATGACAGGTCTGACACGCACTTTTCTTTCAACATGTCGCCCTCAGCTTTTTTCCAACAAAACATGCTCCTTGCCTGTCAGCTTGGACAATAAAAAAAGATTAGCGCAGCAAGGAACGGCTACAAAAAAGACAGACAAGAGTGCCTCAGTGGGCTGTAATGCAATACGCTGCTTTAGGTGGGCGAGTAGAGGGTGTCTAAGTGGGAGTCGTGTGAGGTGTCTGGGTTTTAAATACCTCAGCCAAACAGCTTAGAGTGTGAAAACAATCGGCAGAGACATGAAAGCGAGAGCGAGAACACACACTGGGGTCAGATAACCTCTGGGCAGATGGGGATGGTCAAGTGAGCGGGAGAGAAAGGTTGGGGGGGGGGGGAGGGGGTTGTGATGTTTATGCCACTAGTGTCAGGAAGGGGATACTAGAGCATTACCCCCTGTGCCACTTTTGGCCTCTGTAAATCCCCAGGGGTGCAGGAGCTAAAACGGTGGTGATGATTAGAGATTCAATTTGGCTCGCCATCAATCAATGCCACCGAGATCGACAGGATCGCTGCCGATAGCCCACCCTCGCAACCAGATTGGGTTCCTGCCTCTTGGGATTCACGCCCTTTTTTTCACGCTTTGTTAATTAAGCGACCAAGCTGCCCCCCGCACTTACTTATTTATGAATCTTGGCTTCGACCGGTGCTGGAGACCACTTGGTGTCCCCTAATTAGTCCCTCACTAATGGCCCTGCTTTGCAGACAATCCATACAATCTCAATCCAGACCAACGACCCCCCCCCCCCATTCTGTCAATGCACACACGCGGACCCATAACACCCATATATGACCTTGACGTTACACAACCCACTGGTGTTGTGTTTCCGTGGTACTGGATAAAGTGTCCCACATGGGATAATGAGGCAACACTTAAAAAAAATCAATTTCCATCTCCGTCTGTCGAAGTAATTTCTCACCTGTTCATTAACCCAAGAATAGAGCAAGCCCGGATGCGTTGAACCTCGGCAGTCATTAGCTGGGGAAGAGAACCAGAAGGAGCAGAACGGGAGGCTTCATGTTGGTGAAATATTAACGTTTTCCCAGAGCAGCGAGGGCTTTGCAGTTTTAACTCCGCACTGATTTATTGATATCGTCTGTTAAACAGGGACAGGAAAAACAACAGATGTATACTGTTGACTACAACACCTTTTTGAATGAAATGCGCCAGTAGCATGACATCATTACTATAACTTATAATTACTGTAACTACCAATCAGTCCTGCAAACAACCTGCCCAAAAGCCTTTTTCCCTTCCTTCCAATGAAGTCACCGTTCAGGGTCAGTGAGCCCATCCGCTGTGGCCTTGTGTGGTGCGGTTTGGATCCCATAAACACCGGTCCCGACTCAGAGTCAGATTTACTGGCCAGCGGCCCTGCGTGGGGATTCATTTGTATTCTACCCACTTTGGCTGGTTCAGGGTCAGGACGATGACTAATCAGGTCAGTGCTGATCCACACCCTGCGGTTGGAGCGTTACCAAACCCACCTAGCTAGCATGGACCACCAAGAGGGGTCTGGCTCGTGTATTTGCGTGTCGAAGGTAGATGGAACACATACATGAGCTGCATGGAAACATACTGATATTTTTGGAGCATCTCATTTCCCGTGTCCCCAGTCGCCGGGGAGGAAAGCAAACTTGCACCTCGTTGTTGTGTATTCCCTTCAGATTGTATCGCCACGGGCCACAACAGAAGTGAACCCAGCTGAACACTTGTGCTAATGGGCGAGCTTAGGCATAAACATTGGGGTTGTTATTTTTTAACTAGCTAAGTTCGCCAGAGGCTGTGTTATAAGGATCACAATGAGGCAGGTGGGTAGGTGGGGAAACTTTTGGGCGAGTTGTGAAAAAAGTTAACTATTGCCTCTCTTGGCCAACCCTGGTGCAAACACGATTCATCTCATTTGTGTTTACCTGGATGTACCAATAGATATGCGTTAAAAACACATGTTGTTCCCCTGATGTAGCTTTTTCACTGTGGCACATTTTATCCCATCAGCCTCTCTGGAAATCACATTATCCAGAAAATATGATTTCAAAACTGAGTGGGCTGTCAAAACAGCAAAGGTTAATGTATACACTGACTATTGACTGTCCATATAACTTGACCTTTTTAACCAATGACCCCTGCAAATATATTAACACAATCCCTGTCCTTTCAATCTACTTACCATCTTCCCCTTCTGTTTATATAAATAGCATTTTTAATTTATTTCCTTTCTGTCTCTCGAGCCACCAGACCCCACATTTGGTTTTCTAGGATGTTTGGCACACCACAATACTTGCATATGGACACACACACACACACACACACACACACACACAAACACACACACACCCGCACACAGCTGCTGGTGTCTTCTGGTGATAATGTGGCACCTCTAGAATACTTCTGTGGTCCTGTTGCAATTCCCAGATGACCTTCTGTGTCCTTGCACACACACACACACACATACACATACATACACACACACACACACACACACACACACATAGATGCACAACCAATCAAGATGGAAATCCATGTTTTAGATGTGTGTGTGTGTGTGTGTGTGTGTGTGTGTGTGTGTTTGTGTGTGTGCGCAAACATGTGTGTCAGCACATAAATCAATGGGTGCCTGGCGGCCTTGTGGCTAGAGCTACTGTGTGTCCGTGTGTGTGTGTGTGTCCGTGTGTAGGTAGTGGAGGTGTGGGGGTTATTGGTGACACCCCGCTCCCTCCTAACTGCCAGCTTTAGTTACACATCAATGAAGGGTGAATAATACATTATCTAGGGTAGCCTATATTCCTCCTACGTATCCCAAGAGAAAGGCAGACGGATGGAGAGGTAGACAGATGACAAAAGAAGAAATATCTACGCTATATATCTTCCATAGAGGAAAAACAAGCTAGATATTTAACCCAGAGCTCCCAGATTCCTCCCAAACCTCATTTGTCATCCACATCATTCAGACAAACCATGAGACTTCAACCTTCCACACTTCCTGTTTAGATAGCGTCCCTCTCCTCCTCCCCTGTCCTGATGTACGGCCGGCCTCTGTCTCTTAGATTTATGCTGCTGTTTAGGTGCTTTAAGGACAACAGGACACCTTCGGATGAAAGAGGAGTCCAGGTATAAACTGGACCTGCTGGAGTGTGTGAGGGTCCTTGAGCGCGGATCGGTGATGCAAGCGGATCTGTAATCATGGCGCGATTATTTAGACATCCATCTTACTAGGACGATGACAGGACGAGTTCCTGTTTGTGTTTGTGTGTTAGAGAAAGTGTCGGTGTGAAGCCTCCGCATTTTGGGACTTGCGTCCTTGCCATGTCTGTGCATATATGTGTGTCCACGTGTGCTTGCTGCTAACCGCAGTATGATTTATTCCCTCTCTCTCTGGCGTTGCTGTCTGGGGCCCTCTGTGTGTCATGCCAATGCGCAGAGGTCTTTATGTAATTGAAGTGGGCCTCTGAAAGCCCCGCGCCATATGGACCCCAGCAGCCTTGTATGTCTGTTCGTCCGTCCGTCAATTTCTTTTTAATTGCCCAGAGCCCGGATTCTGTGCCGTGGCTATCTATCGAGTGGCATCTCCATAGGTTAAATACATTAATAAGTAATAAGGTGTGGGACCTCACCAATCCCTGACCATTATATTGACCAGATAATGCTGAGCTGGGCTGAGAACAGGTAGAGTGTGGATGCCACAGGCCCTAACTTTTCCTGTCATTGTCATCCCCATTTTTATTTACATCCCAAATATTCCACATCCACTTTTTTTTTTTTTTGTATAAAGGTGCACTCGATTTGACTGTTACCAGGCCATTAAACAGGCGTTATCAGTCGCTATAAGCACCATAGATGTGGGTCATTAGGGGCCTACTACACCTACTACGTTTTTAAAGTGAAAGTGAAAATTAAAAGCAACATGTTCTAACTAAATGAAAGGTCACATTTTGAACACAAAGAAAAAGGCTTCCTTAGGTTTAGGCAATAAAACTACAACTTTTTTAGGTTTAGGCAAAAAAAACACAATTTCTTTAGGTTTAGGCAAAAAATAAAACCCCACTTAGTTAAGTTCAGGGGAAAACACCATGTTTTGGGTTAAAATAACTACGAACACAAAGACAACTACACATTGTTGTTTTCACAGGGGATGCAAACGGGTTTCCTGGGTGACAACCCAGTGTGTTGTGTCCCATCCCCATCCATCTTCCCCCACCTCCACCCCTCACGGAGTTTTCACACTGTCTATACTACAGCGCCTGACTTCCGCTTCTGCTCTTGTCATAATTACTACGGTTGCTAGAGGTCGCTGTTGTGTTCTTTTCAGTGATCTACCATGTGAATAGATGATAAAACCTACTAGTGGGTGTAGTAGGCCCCTATTGACCCACATCTATGGGGCTTCTAGCAACTTATAACGTCTATTTAATAGCCTGACAACAGTCTAATTGGCTGAAAGGTGGTATATAAAGAAAAAAAACTACCCAATTTCCCATGAAAAAGTGGGTGCTGCTACGCCCTTTCACTCTCTTGATTTGTTTTAAGAGTAAACATGAGAATACGAACCAAAAACAACCCCTCGTCATATTGAGATAATGTTGTTGAAATCGTAGAACTACATAAAGTTTTGTAATTATTTTGCATCATAAAGTTAATCACCCTGGGTGCTATAAAGTTATACACCCATGTTCCTGGAATCTGTGTGGTACAAAATGCGTTGTGTATTTTGGAGGTTGGAGGCTGCCAATCATCACAGCAGTGATTTTGTTAATTAGGGCAATTATTGCAATGCCTTAAATAAACATGATACTGTAATAACTTATTACTACAATACAACAACTTGTTCTCCTTCTCCTCTACTCTTATTTATTTCCTTCAAATTGCATCATGCCTCTAGAGTCACATGAAGGTTGTGTTGCATCTGTTGTCAGAAGGCTGCACCGGATGTTTGCATTTTTTTTCATATCGTCTTGCAAACTAGAAACTGGAGCTCATTCCATAGTACTGCCGCACTTACAAGACGCCACTTTGCAGGTAATTTAAATGGCTAAAATGTAAATGTAATGCATGTAAGGTCGAGCAGATATTGGCACTGACATGACCATGCTTGAAGCTTTTTATGGATCTCTTTCTCTCCTGGCTGGCTCATTACTAGTGCTTTTAGCCGCTAAAGAGGCGAAGTCCATTTGCACAGAGGAGGTCTAACGAGTCAAGTTATTACAGCAGCCAAGTGTGAGATTAATTAACTCAGTGGCGATTAAGAATGCGGGTCCGACGAGAATCTCGGTGGCGAGGGGAGGGGAGAGGCGCACAGATAGCGTGAGAGAGAGCTTCCACTCAGACACAGATCGAAGTGATTAATCTCCCCGGGCCCATTTGTGGGTATGTGGCATCGAAAAAACAAAATAGCCATAAATAATAATGATCTCGGCCCTGCACCTCTTACTTTAAGTTAATGATGCCAAATAACAAACAAACTAATTAATCTGCCTCTGCCCGCTGCTGCAGAATTGAAATAAAAGCCCGGTCCCCAAAATAAATCTATAAACCCTTTTTGGTAATCAATCCGCAGCTGTTTGTCATCATAGACCATTAACCGTTAGTGCAAAGAATGAAAAAAGAAATGACGTCGTATCCAGCTATCTCATGCAAGAGAGCAACGCTGCTGCCAAGGTTTTGAGGCATGGAAACTACTTCACTCCAAAGCCAGTTTTGTTAAACAGCCAGCAAACACACACCTGGGTAGGAGAAAATGATAGAGAAGAATGGGAGTGGTAGCGAAGGAGAGACTCCGTCATAATAGAGACAGAACAACAGGAAGGAAGAAAGGATTAGTGAGCGAAAGAGAAATGACAAAAGCCAGACGACCTGCCCAGTTTACCTTGCCCAGTGTTTTATATAAACAGCATCTGGTGTGCGTGAGTGCATCTGGGCCACTGTTCCTCTTCCTGTTTGTATTTGCACATGCTACAGTTAAAGGTTTTACATAGAGCGCCACTCCCCGACTTCAGAAAGAGATATTTGTGCTTTTATGTGAAATGTCTTTGTGTATGTGGATTTGCGTGGCTCTAACAAAAAGGGTGTGTGCGTGCGACGGTGTCTCAGTCACACGGCCCGCAGAGCCCTGACCTGGCGGGCTGCATTCCTGACTTTAACTGCCCTAACCTCCCTTTTGTTCTCTGCGTCTTTGACCTGACTGGCTAATGACTGGGCAAGCAGGTAAACTGTAACAAGCCCTCTGTCTTCTTAACAAGCTGATGTGAGAAGCATCAGTCTGCCCGCAGGGTCTGCCCGCCACCTGGTCCTCCTTATCCTTCCTTTTGAAAAGACAGGACAGGGGAGTGGGGGTGCGATGATGTGCGTGCGTGACGGCGGTGGGGGTAGAGAATAATTACTCATCTACTAAAATTCCCCATATGCCACTTTCCCTCCCTTTTCTTTTTTTTCCCTCCCTTTTTTTTCTCCCTCACAGGTAAATGAGGGCATACCTGGGAAATTAACATGACTGGCGGTGATAATTGACTTGATAATTACCCTGCAACATCTTCATAAATCATGAGCGGCTGCTCGATGAGCCAAAAGACGGCTTTTAGTGCGTCTAGCCGGAGTCCACGCTAATAGGGTAGTCCCCGGCTCCTATTTTGGTTCTGTTTTTTGTTTATCCAGTCTGTGCAAGTTTTCCGAGGAGAAGCAGAAAAGAAACAAGCAAACCTCAAAGGCTTTTGGTCTCTTACCACCGCAGTATTTTTTAAACTGTTTTAAAGTAATTGGAAGCCACTGGCATGCGGAAAATGCGGACCGCATCGGGGCTTTGCCCCTCGCTGCAGACGCACGGGCAGCTGTTCCGGGTGGAACAGGAAGTAGCCCTCTTTAATTAGATTCAACGCGATCATTACATGCTGCACACTGGAAGTGCATTGTAAGGTGATCTGATATGTTGGCAGATGACTGTATTAGGAGAGACTGTATTAAGAGAAACAATAGCAGAGGGAGAGGGAGAGAGGGAGAGAGAGAGAGAGAGAGAGGGCATGTGTTGAGTGAGAGCGACTCAGTGGCTATTGAAACAGAATGGCAAAGCTGGGTGCTAAGCCCTTTTCTTGTGGTGCTCAGCCATTCAAAAAGCCACGGCTTTTATTCAATGCCCGGTTCCAGCTCTTTCTAGGCTACACCCCCAGTGTACAAACAGGATTTGTGTGTGTGTGTGTGCGTGAGCCTTAATAACATGTCTCATTTTCTATTTGTACGTGTGTTGGTGTTATTATAGTTTAAATAATGTATTATGCATAATGCGTGTATGCATTAGCATTATGTAAGTGTACAGTATGGGTTTGCGTTCCCATGTGATTGAGTTCTGTTTGTTGAGTCAGCCGTTGCTGAAACCTGCTATTAGAGCTGTGAGGTAACTGCTCGCACACAATCCGGCGACTGCACAGGCAGCGCAATAGCCCGCCTCCTACTGAACAAAAGTGTGTGTGTGTGTGTGTGTGTGTGTGTGCGTTTTTATGCCTCTACTGACTCTGAGACACTGTGATAATCACCAGCTTCCACCCAAATAAGCAAATACTCATTCATTCACACAGGTGAGTGTGTGAGTGCACACGCACACACATACACCGATGAAATGTTGCCATTGGAATTCACACATTACTCCCCGAGGACGAGTTGCTGCTATCACATTTTCATACGTTTGGTCCGAGAATCTGTGCTGTTATCTTCTACACGGTCTGCTGCCAGCAGAGCCATCGAGCTGTTATGAATGGACACCCTGGTTGGCACAGGGGCAGCGGAGGAGAGGAGAGGAGAGGAGAGGAGAGGAGAGGAGAGGAGAGGAGAAAGAACATGACTAGACAGGAGAGGAGAGGAGAAAGAAAGGACTAGAGAGGTGAGGAAAGTAGAGGAGAAAGAACAGGACTAGAGAGGAGAGGAGATGAGATGAGAGGAGAAAGAACAGGACTAGAGAGGAGAGGAGAGGAGGGGAGAGAAGGGGAGAATAGAGGAGATGAGAGGAGAGGGGAAGAGAAGAGAAGAGAGGAGAGAAGGGCAGAGGAGAGGAGACGAGAAAGGAGGAGAGGACAAAGAAAAGGACTAGAGAGGAGAGGAGAGGAGAGGAGAGGAGAGGAGAGGAGAGAGAAAAGGACTAGAGAGGAGAGGAGAGGAGAGGAGAGGAGAGGAGAGGAGAAAGAACATGACTACAGAGGAGAGGAGATGAGAAAGAAAAGGACTAGAGAGGAGAGGAGAGGAGAGGAGACAGGAGAGGAGAAAGAAAAGGACTAGACAGGAGAAGAGCAGCAGTGAAGTAGACGATGGCTCCCTGGGCTGCGGGAAAGCAATGAGCAAAAACAGTTCCCATCAGGCTGCATGTTAAACACAGATACTTCAGGCAGACACAAACATACGCAGGACAGTGCAGACGTCTACACACATACACACACACACACTCACACACACACACACACATACACAAACACATACACACACACACACAAATTCTCACATACATACACACACACACACATACAGATACACACACACATACACAAACACATACACACACACACACACAAATTCTCACATACATACACACACACACACATACAGATACACACACATTCACACGCAGACACACAGTCTCTGAAGGCCGCTGCACATGTCAGCATGCCAAAAACACAGTGGCAATGAAAGAAGCACAGAGGCTGTGGGGAATACAAGAGAGCGCGTACCGGCTCTCCATCCTCTCCTCTCCCTCCTTTTCTCTCCTCACTCCCCCTTTTGTTACCTTACTGGCCCCCTTTGCCTTTCATTCCCATCTCTTTCTCTGCTTTGCTCCCTCTTTGAATATCTCTTCTTTTCTTTTGCACTCCCATCTCTTGCTCCCCCTTCTCTCCCCGTTTTTTCTCTTTCTGCTTTCGCTGAAATCTACGGAGACTTACAAGCAACGCTGGTATAAACGAGTCTGCACTGACTGACTTTTTTTTTTTTTTATCACAAGCAGCCACACCCAAAGCTGGGAATCTCTCTCTCTCTCTCTCCCTCTTTCTCTTTCCGCTCGCTTCTCCCTCGCTTATCTCGACAAATAAAACCCATATTCAATAGTTATTTCCTTTGTGCCGCGGCTCTATTAGGCTGAGAAGTAATGCATTGAAAAGCACTGTTGGCACACATCCTATTATTGTTTTCACACGGTTCATTCCTCATTCATTGCTTTTTGGATGTGATGTTCCAACATTTTAATTTTACTGCAGAATCACTGAGCAAATAGAGGTTCATTTTCTTTCTTCAAGGACATTTTAACAGTCTATTAATGGACACACACCGACCTTGGTGATCAAACCAACTGCGATGTGCGTGGTCTCTGTAACCACAAGGCCACTCTCCCAAGAAGTCTTTGCTCGGAAGGTAAAGTATGAGGGCAGGTTGTTGGCAGCCAAACCCCATTGGCAGACTCGATATGCTAAATGTGACTTTGACGGGGTTAGCGAGTCCTGACACTCACCTGTCACAAGGTTAGCCTGCACCACTAATACCCAAAATCCCTCAGAGAGGCAGAGGCGCCAGGTGAATTTCTGCTCACAGACAAACACACGCGCTCAGACTAACATAATGCTGGAATGCTGCCTTCCTTGGATGAAGATGAGAAAGAAAAATAGGATACATAGATTGGTTCATTTTGTATACACAAATCTGTAAGCATGGACGCCCGTCTTTGATTCAATTGAATTCTAACATTTAAATGAGACTGTTGAGTAAGAATGAAGCTCATTTCACGACTATTTAAATCATAATCTATCTTCCCCTCTCCTCGTTTGACCTTTGAGGCACTTCATATTTATTAGCGTCCTCCGCGCCACCTCGCCTGATCCTTATCAGGGCTGCGAGCGACGGCGTGCTGTTTGTTCATTAGCCGTATCCACCGAGGAGTCATCAGAGCGGTCCGCAGGTTCGGCCAGACAAAGCAGCCAATCAAAGAATATCGGTAACGCTTTATCTCGTCGAGTAAATTACTCCACCGCCCCCCCCCCCCCCCTTTTATGTCTCTCTCTTTGTACATGAACATATAATGAGGGAGTTGTTGAACATCAGTAACACGCTTTAAGTAAATGCCAAAGTACACGGAACATGAGACGGCTAGATAAAGAGGCATGTTTTAGGAGATGTGAGAGCATATTTTCCGTCACGCTGGCTGTGTTGTTACTGGTTGCATTAAAGTAAGGAGTGTTTTAGGAAATTCAAGTGATGGTCTTTGCATTAACAGTCTGCTAGATAACAGAGAATTCTGTTTTTTTTTGCTCTATGAACCCCCGCTAACAAATGAAGGTGTAAAATACAGAGCGTACAGTATATTTTATACATAGGTGTGGTTGAAAGCGAGGTCACGGCGGCGCTGATGTAAGGAGGCAAGGCGTATTGTCTGTTTGTTATCTTGGCATGTGTCAAAGAAGTCTTTTTATAGAAGTTCGAAATGTGCACTTGCGTGCGTTCATGTGTATGTGTGTGATGTGTCTGCCTTTCATCTGCGTGGCAGACTAGTAAATCAATCAGAGCTGGCTGAGGTTGCAGTTATTGTGTTTTAAATATGAATTGTATTCAAGGTATTGCTGCCCCTCCCCCCCCACAGGGAGCGTGAGGTGAGACGGAATGAAATCAACAGCCGTAGTGACACACGCACACTCTATCAAACACACACTGATAGGCAGCCAAATGGCTCTTGTCTCGCTTCCTTTCTCGCTCCGACTAATACAAATATGCAACACGCGCGCAGATACCCACAAAACTTGACTAGGAGATCCGAATTTCCATATGCAGATCACTCGAGGCAAAAGCGAACCTGCTCCTCGCTCGCTTGTTTGCATTTTTTCAGATACGCTTGGCTGAGTCATTCGCCAGGAAATCAGATCATGGCATCAAGGCGTCTCACGCACTGCACGAGTCACCCTGCGCCTGGATTCAGTAATCTAATTCATGACTGGAGTGTTATGCTTAAACAGTGTTCACTGTCAGCATTCGATGAAAGTTATTTGATGGAAAAAAACCCAGACTGAATTATGAAATGTTGTAAAACATAGAGAGAGAGAGAGGGGGGTGGAGAATTTCCAGGAAGGGTTGTGAATGACAAATCGCTTCATTTATAGTAAAGGTTGAGGCAATAGTTTCCCTGTTAGGTGATGTAAACATCCCGTGTCCCTGCAGAAATCTGGTTCTGTGCCCGTTTCCTGCTGGTGGTTAAACACAGGCAGACCTGATGCCCTTAAACATAAGCATTTGCAAATTAGGAACATGCCTTTCCAACATGAAGCGGTGAATGTGACATCAAACCTTTTAAAAGCAACGCTACAACGAAGCCATACTTGATTATTACTCACGTCTGATTTCTTTTTAGGGCCTTTTTCAACTTACGGAAAAACACAAAAGGGAAGAGGTGCTTGTTTACTGTAATTGTAGGAGTTATGTTTCCATTTCACATGATGTCAGCATCAAATATGTGGCCCCATGCGTGGTTACCAGTGAGAGGTGACTTCAAGCACCGGCAGCCCTAATTATCTTCATGTGACAAGGCCAAACATCTCAGCAGGGTCTGGGATGACTCCTTCAGAGGAGGAATGAAACCCAGTAAACTTGACGTCACGCAGGGAAGCACGGTTGTAAAAAAAAAAAGTGGTTAGGTCTTCTCAGACAAAAGGCCAAGAACTCTGTTATTAAGTCACCATAGTCTGTATCAGCAGTTTTGCAGAAGCAGCACGCACATATGTGAAGACTGCTGCTGTAAAGGAGCAGGCAGAGACACAAAGATAAATGTGGAATGCTATGGGACGGTGAACAAAAGGCTTTCGCAATTCCCTTCTGAGAGCAAAATGTTAAGTGCAGCCCTCACAGTATGGGAAATGAAGCGGTAACTGAAAGGTTGCAGGTTCAAAGCTATAGCTCAAGGATTCGGCTGAGAACGCCACGTCGGTCAGCTGGATCTTTGGCAATCTGCCGTGCCTTTCTAACATCGCTGCTTTCATCTAAAAGCAAACAACAACGAAAAAATGCGCTGATTAGATCGAGGTACATTTAAAAGGAGCAAAGATGGCACTCCTGAAGAAATGCAGACACTCACGCTATCGAGGTTTCCCATTGAACCTTTCCAGAATTGGATTTTTGGAGGTAATCTAAAGTGCTTGTGTCAGAGAGCAAGTAGCCAATAAAACAAGTGCTAATGCCCCCCCCCCCCCCTCCACCCCACCCCAACCGTGGATGTGTGTGTATGTGTTATGTTGTCAGTACTGTTGAGGAAAGGGCTGTGACTTGTTCAATAGTAACAGAACACAGAGCCATTCAATGAACCGGCGGGACAATGCACACAGCTGTGAACGCCGGGTCTCGGGCAGGGTGAGAGGTTGGGTGGTTAACTATGAAGTTGGGGAATAGAAGGAAGAGAATGTGCACGTTCACACCAAGGCCCCCAGGAAGAGCGCTGGTCGTTGATCCCAATTTTCATAGTGGCCAAACAGCAGTACTACAACTTCTGTGTCCATCACGTGATACCATTGAGCCCAAAAAGACTTTTTCCCCATAGACTTACATTGGGAAAGAGACGTCTGTAACTCAGCGGATGATTTTTTTTTAAGGTGAATCAACTTCCCAGTACGAACACTCTAACAGCCCTTATTTAAATCATTAGGTCCAAAAGTTGTAGAATGCACTAATAGCCGAATCCAGAGTTATTTCCCTTCTTCCGTTCATGTGAATGAGACCCAGACGGAGGCTGGAGCGAGGACTGGGAGGCCGGGTTAGCAAGCCGTGACAACAGCGTGACGGCTGTGGCCCCGTGACCGAGCCATGTGATGCTACTGCGCCCGCTCCAAGGGCCCAATGGATGCGGAAGATCGTCGGAAGATCCCTGTACTGTTCCAGCCGGAAGACGAGCCATTTTGGCATCGTGCGCCACTGAGCGACTATCTAACGTATCCAGTTCTCTTCATACATCCGTGGTTCACACGCACAAAAGGGAGTTTGGGGGGGAGCTGTAGTTTTTGAGACTTCACCTTTTAGACACTAAGTGAAAAATAAGTTGAATTCCTAAGTGGCAAACATTAGAGCGACTAATCCTGGGAGGTACAGAGGGTAAAAGCCACGGTGACAAAGCAGAAGCTCTAGTTTCAACCACTTAGATACATCGATGACTCAACGCAGGCACACGTACGATCGCTCACGGCAGCTTCGCAAGGGCCAAACGTGCACGCACACGTGCACGCATAGCATTCACACACACACACACACGGAGGCACACCTGGTTTTGTAGACAGCTGCCCTTAGGGCTACCTGTTCGTCAGATCCTCTGTGCTTTGTAATTAGGGGAGTTAGTGAGAGAAGGGGATAGGGAGGGGCAGATGAGAGAAAGACGGGGAATGAGCGAGAGAAAGAAGAAAAAAAAAAGAGGGGGTGAAGACAAAGAGGCCCAGTTCATCGACGGCAGTACAGGAACTAGACTAGACTTCAGGAGCCCTTGAAAAAAAAGGCAATGCACTCTTTAGTTATTGCATATATAAACATATGTGTACTTTCAAAAAGCAGCTGGCTCAAAATGTCCTCCTCGCTGTGATCAAAGCTGTTCCAACTGCTCTGCTCCCTCAAAGCCTCCGACAGAAAAAGAACATTGTTGTGTTTATTTATCACAAGTCCCAGAGTCATCGGGCAAGAGCTGCTTGTCAGAAAATGCCTCTGCAGACACGGAGAGCCGAGAAGACGGACAAAAAAACAAAACAGAAATGGCGTGCTGTTACAACCCAAATAGCATTCAGCCCCGAGGTATCTTTTGATGAGGGGAAAATAATTGAGGGGCAGGGGCCCCGCGCCGAAACGCAGAGAGCAAAGACTCGCGTTCATTAGACGGGGGAGAGATGACACGAGAGTCAGTGAGAGGGGAAAGAGTCCGGAGAGAAAAAAATAAGGAGAGATGGTGATAGAGAGGTGGAAAGAGAGCTTATGTCCGAGGTATCGACGGCGTAACCCTGTTAGCGCGCACACGCGGGACAAACCTATTGTGTGACAGCCATTGTGGGATGACTGACAGTGAGTGCTAGCGGGGTGAAGTATTTGTGTGTGTCGATGGGGAGGAGGGGTATGAGAGGCGAGTCCGTTCAGGAATTCCACAGAGGAATCACCTCCTTGGCCTGTCCATGTCGCAGCAACCAATTACCGTGACTCTGTGTGTGTGTGTGTGTGTGTGTGTGTGTGTGTGTGTGCGCTGAAGGGGAGGTCTCGCCATAAAATGGAGGGGGACTTCTCCTAATCATCGCACTCTGGCCCCGCACAAAGGCAAAAAGGCTGCCTGGACTATTTGAATTTGAATAGCATCTCTCCTCTCCTGCTCGCTTTTTTTTTTTTTTTTTTTCTCTGTGTCTCTCCCTCTTTTCTCTGGGTGACAAAAGCGGAGGCAACAAAAGATAGCGCAGAAAGCAATCAGGCTAATAGCGCTAATAAGTCGAGCGTGGGGTCCTCGCTCTCGGTGTTGACACATTTCACTGTTTCTGTGGCTAAACAGAGGCTCAAGTGTTTGGCAACCAGGCGGCATAGTATTTTAATGGAGTGGCTACCCCATGCCAGGTTGCCATGTGCTTGGGTCTGTTTGACTGTAGGAGAAAACAACAAAAGCGACTCGGAGGAGAGGTGGGGAGCAGATAATTAACTAGTGGAGTAGCCTGAAGGGAAGGATTTCGGGGAAGGAGTCATTAGGGGGGGGGGTTTGAAGTTTTTTCTTCATTACTTTTTCTGGCTGAAAACAAAATCCCGCTGTCATCATGTTTCATTAATACGGCAGTTAACGCTAGAATGAGAAGAAGCCATTTTGTTCTGTGCTTACAGCAGGAGCTAACAGGAAGCAGCTTTTTTAACATTTCAGACATCGCTCTGCGTCTCCAAAGTTGTCCAGACGCATCATTTAGCTCCCTCAGCGTTTGGTTATCTTTCAGTTGTCATCTGACGGGGTCACGCTAACAAAGACGCGCATGCTAAAAAGCTCAAAGCAGTCGCGGCGAGATCCAAAATAAATCCCTCACCTGTCTGCTCCTCGCCAACCGGGGACTTAGCCCTGAGAAACGACTACACATTCCTCCCTCTCAATAATAGCCTTTCTTCCCCTTTTCCTCTTTCGGCCTTTTTTTTCTCCTTTCTTTAAGAAGTCTGCTTGTTTGAACAAAGAAATATTTTAAGAGGCTTGTAACTGTGTGTGTGTGTGTGTGTGTCTGTGTGTGTGTGTGTGTGTGTTGGATGCGGCCATAGGGACGAATGCTTCAGTGCCCTCCCCTGTTATTAGGCCTGCCCTGTCATTACGGGATTAGAGTGTAGGGGTTGGCTTAGCGTGTGTGTGTGTGCGTGTACGTGCCTGCACGATCTCTCCGAGCCTGTTTGTAGTTCTGCAATTTTTTTCTCACACGATCAGAGTTCGGAGAGCAAACAAAACGCTGACATACACCCCCCATGTTTGTTACGCTAATCCCAGGTGCATTTGACCTCGATCATAAATAACACCTTACTAAAAGCGATCCTCAGGTTACTCAAACAGCGACTCTCTAATTGAATAGTCTTCGCGAGCGGCGGGAGGTTGAAAAACATTCCCCCGTACCCCCGCGCTCCACATCCATCACGGCACAGCGTGAAAACACAAACGTGGATGTGGAAAAGGAGGAGGGAAGAGGATGAAGCCAAACGAAAAGAGGTCAAAGCTTTCACTTCCGAGAGAAAGAGGAAGTCGTTAGAGAAAGTGAGAGATAAGACGCAGGGAAAGAAACGGAGAAAGTGAGACGACATGGGAATTATCCGTCGTTTCACAGGGATGATGAGAAAGAGATTGGGAAAACAAATGAGAAAAAAGTGAGAGTGCGTGCGAGGAAGATGGATTAAACAGCCTTAGTGCATCTGTGTATCCTGATCCAGTGCTACCTCCCACATCTGCACGCCTCACTCTCACTGTGTGTGTGTTTTACGGCAGCAAATTTGCAACTTAATTTGCCTGATTTACTCTTTTCTCCCCTCCAACACAATCTCTCATTTATTTTACACTTCCCGGAGTTGAAAGGGTGAAACGTAAAGCACTAAAAGGCAAATGAGAGCGCTCTCTGTGTGTACAGGGGAGGATCTTATAGTCACACAATGGCTGTTTCTCCCTTAACTCGTCCTTCTGGTTTTCTTTCTGTCTATTTTTCTTTTCTCTCTCTGTCGACCGGGCCCATTAGGCAAGCCGCCAGCATGGTCTTAGAAGCTTTCAGAGGTTGTTTGCTTTAAAAAAATAAAAAAAAATACCTCTCTCTCTTTAATCTGTCTCTCTCATCCTTTATCATCCATATAGCACAGGGTTTTTTGCGGTTTGGCACACAGAAACGGTTGCTTTGTGCGTGGGCATATAGCACTTTATTCTGCTTTGTTATGTTTCCTTCATTGTGTGTGTGACTGCGCAGGTGTCTGGATTTGCTGCACGGTCATGAATATTGCAGTGCGCTACTATTGGCCGATTTGTTGTTTACACACATAAACGTGGCGGGCAGAGACAAATGAGCGTAACAGCCACCCGCATGCACACACGGACAGAGAGGGAGCGGCCGAGGGTGAGGTCGGGGTCACTCAGTGCTTTCGCTCTGGCCCATTGACTCCGGATTGGTGCTCCACTTTGGGCACAATACAGAGCTTTGCACCGAATACACACATGCACACAATTACGCTCCCACATACACACACGCAGACCCGGTGAGGTTCAACAATACAGATGCATCGAGAAGAGGGAAGGGTTACTGCTGCACATGCACTCCCGAATGATCCACTGTCCAAACCACTGAGTCAGACTGCACATCTGTGTGCGTTTTGCATATCTCTCTTTCTGCTCTCCGGCTCTCGTTCTTTCCCCTCTTTGACACCCCCCCCCCCCACCGCCACACGTCTGTCATTGTGTTTCACCGCGTTGTCATTTTCAGCAAGGTCAGCTCTAATGACAAGCCAACGCGACCATACACACACGGCCCAGTCATAATAATAAACACCGGGCGGCGGAGGTGTATAATTTCCACCACACCGGCTTCTACCTGCCCGCGTAGATGTCGGTAACAGGTCCCAAATCACACACTGTCATGGTGTGAGTCAGGGGAAGTCCCGCAGCTAATATGCGCTGACACAGTTTCGGAGATGAAAACACTAGTAGGCCCTTGTTTGCTCAGGAGACAAACCTGGCTCGTTGCATCTGGTTACAAAGAGAGAGCTCTCTCTCTCTCTTGCAAAAGCAGACTGAATTTGTGATTTGTTTGAAAGCATTTCCACTATCAGCACAGAGAGGAAAATCTGAGACAGACAGGCGAGAAAGGGAAAGGATTTTGTGCGACATAGGTCGCAGCGCTACATGATATTCACTTCAGCTCCCAGAGCCACTCCCAGAGAGACACTTCTCACGGTGAAGCTTCCAGACCATTTCACCTGAGGGCAACGAGCCACAGCTACGTCTGAAATGTGATTGTATGTTGTTTTTTTTCCACAGGAAGATATTTCCCTTTGGCAGGAACTCTCTTGCAAGTCATGTTTTCTCACAGGTGTCATAGGCGCACACACACATGTCAGGGACGCTGTCACTCAGAGCACGAGGGGATGGGTGGAATTCAATGGGAATTCCCAGCTGTAGGAACATGTCGCCTCCACGGAGCTACACATAACTCACAAGGGGTCTCTGAGTTCGAGGGGTTTTTGTCCCCGCCGGCAGCAGGTATTTGGAAAAGGGAGGGGGGGGTTGAAATTCTGGGATTTTATTTTGCTCCCAAGTCCCGTTTCCTGTCAGCTTACCAGGAGAAAGAAGAAGAGAGAGAGACAGAAAACATCAGAGATGGTGGTTGACTATAGCAAAGGGGGCCGAAGCAGGAACGATAGAACATCTCGCACTTGTTCCTCCCGTGACCAGGGACGGCTCGAGCTCGCTATCTGGCAGCGGCGTTTCATCATCTTTTACTATCTTGTAGAACAGCACAGCGGTTGAGATAATAACGGTGGCTGCACACCGCGCCTTGAGCGCCAGGTAGTAAAAGACTCAACATTTTTATAGTGTTCCTTCCCTGCTCTCACAAAGCCGACGTCTTTGCCAGGAGAAGTGGAACGTGGAGAGGAGAAAAGAAGAAGGGATTTGCAGGAGAGATCCCTGTCCGCCATTTTGTGTGTATTGTGTACAAGTGTGTTTTTGTGTGTGTGTTTGCCAAGAGACAGGTGTAAAAGTATTCAAGAATTGACAGAGACTGAATCCAATTGAAGTGTTTTGACCTCTGTTCTGCTCAAGAGCTCCTCTTTTGTGACACCTAAACTTTATAACCCCCCCCCCCCCCCTCTTCATTCAAGCCTTCTGCTGGGTTATATATCTTGTGGAGTTTTACAACCTGTTGCTCGCTGTATGTGTGTGGGTGTTATATCGAGTGTGTGTGTGTGTGTGCGTCGCGTTGCCCTGTGGGAAGCGGAAGCGTTTCTCAGCGAGACTCGCTGTTGTTTCCTTTCCCCCATGTATAAAAAGCAAACGTCTAATTGAGACTAATTAGCCAGACGAGGAGCCGCAGTAAAATGTCACACAATACCTCACAGATCACCCACCTAGATCTCCGCAGCCTCCGCCGTCTCTCGGTCTTCCTGTCACACACACACAGACACACAGCGCTTCTTTGTCTAATTGAATCTAATATCGCTCTAAAGCCCGCGCTTTCTGCCATTCAGTTATTCGCCTAGTTATCTGAGAACAACGTTGGTCAAAGCCTCTTATCTCTTCCCCGCGGTTCATTGTACAAGTTTTATGACGCCGTTGTAAAACTATTGAAAGTTCTATTGATCTCCCCTGTCGCCCTGTTCCTCTTTGTCTGACCTGGTTGTCTTCTTTCTTTGCTTCCGTTCACAGAGACGCTGATGGACACGAAGTGGGCCACGACAGAATTAGCCTGGACTGCGCACCCTGAGACCGGGGTGAGCTCACAGCACAGTGTGTGTGTGTGTGTGTGTGTGTGTGTGTGTGTGTGTGTGTGTGTGTGTGTGTTTGCATGCCTTGTAAGACTGATTTATTAATGGAGACACAGATGGTGGAAGAGAAGAGAGAATTGTGTACGCAACATAACTGGATTTGTATTTGTAATTTAACTTCACATATAAGTTCATGTGCGGACAGTAACTTTGACTCTATGCTTGTATTCAAGGGGTACGTTCAGAGTGTGCGTGTCTTGGAAGTCAAATAGTCCGGTAACACTTCATTTTACAGGAACCCAAATTTCATGGTAATTAGGTGATAATTAGCAAGTAACCTGTTTGAAATTTCTTTGGAATTACTGCCAAATTACCCCAATATTTACCTCAAAATATATCGGAAATTACTTTATTATAAACATGATTTAATAATTATATGCTAAAATAGCATATAATGGTTAAAATAGGGCCCTTAGGCTTGAGAAGCGGCTGTGCGCTGCTCTTCATCGGAGGTGGAAAACCAAAACTAATAGAAGACACTTCTGATCAGGCACAAATCTCACCATTGTGTGACTTATTGTCTACACAAATGTAACCTGGTAGCTAAAGTAATGATTCAGGGAGTTTTTTAAGAAATTGCAATGAAGTGATTTGCTAATTATTATCTATTTACCAGAAGACATGTAAATAAAGGATATCAATTAACTTTGTATTCTTTTCCTGGAAATGTATTCAATAAATTACCAGCTATTTATTACTACTTATTGGGAAATAGCGGAATATAATTATTAAATAATGTTTTAATAGATATAATATAATAACAATAAAAGTCCAGAGTCAAGTCCCAAGTCAGGACAGCAAAACAAAGTCATTTTTAATCAATTTTGAGGTAAATATTGGGACAAGTTGGCAGTAATTCCAAAGAAATTTCAAATAGGTTACTTGCTAATTATCACCTATAATTACCATGAAATTTGCCGACCTGTAAAATGAAGTGTTACCAATAGTCCTGCACACCTTCATCTGCAAATCACTCAATAGGATTTGTTTTGGTATTCAACAGGTTGCGCTTTTTAGCAAGCAGAAAAAGAAACAGTGCAATCCAATTTCACCGACCCGCCCAGTCACAGATGTCCCCAGTGCACTTAAAAACGCCAGTTTCCTCATGAACTAACCTCTTAAACACTAAAATATCTCTTGCCGTTGACCCATTGCACGCCCCGGCATCCAAATCTACCACACACAAAGTGCCAGTGACAGCCCCATCTTGCTTTCCCATGTGGTCCCCACAATGGCCAAAAGAGGAGCAGAAAGAGTCTTGACCCCTCCTCAGCTACACTTCAAAGACCCCCAGCGCTCCTCCCCTCGCCTTTGTGCGGCCCTCTGACTCGGCCCTTGTGTTTTCAAACGTGGGCCCCGCATTTTTTTTTTTATTTTTTGTTTTTAGCCCGCACTTTGCAGGGACATTCCACCCCAGCTGTTCGAAGTCGGCCCACCCTCCTCACTCTCCCCTTCCTTTACTCCCGAGTAACTAAGCACTAATGAAGCCAGACACACTAGCCACCTCAGCTGCAACAATCAGCAGGACAAACGCCCTCGCAGCCCTTCGTGCCCTCCTTCCTCTTCGCCCTTCCCTCTTCCCATCCGTCCGTCTTCCTCCGCCCCCCCTCCTCCTCCTCGTTAAGATACAATGAAACGGCGATGCTCCCACCGGTCCCATGCAGAACGCCTCCCTGTTTCTTTTTCCAAAGCAAACCCGCAACAGATGCTCCTTTTCAATAGATATACATACAGTGGAGAGCCTTTAGCACTTCAGATTTCCCACATTACCAACCAAAAGACTGGAGATGAGTTTCCACCCTGCCTTTTTTGTCTTTTTTGTTTTGTGGCAGAATGTGCCACAGACGGCGGTTGTCCCTGAGTTATCTTTCGACCGATCTTCCCTGTTGTCTGGTCTCTGTCTTTATGCATAAACATATTGTGCGTGCGTTTATTCGTATGCTTTTGAGGTCTTGCAACAGGAGCGTCACAGCCTGTTTTTGTTACGGGTGACGAGCGTTTAAGAGGAGCCGATACAGTGGTTGAGAGGACAAACAAAACAATGTACAGCGAGAGCTGGAAGGGAGGGGGGAGAGCAGCGAGACTGAGATTAAGTAAAATCTACAGAAATGTCCATGCAGAGAGAGGGAGACGGCACATGAGAGAGAAAAAATAATCAATTTCTAAGAAAAAATTCTGAGAAACAGACCCACTCACAAACAGACTACACACACTCTCCCAGGGATGCTGTCCAGTCAAGTCTGAGTCATAGTGTTCTTTCACACAGTTGCACAACACATACAGATAAAGCATCAGACATAAAGCTACAAACATAGGGAATCCAGAGACAACCAGCATATAAATGCTACTATTAATGCCACCACTCTTGGTGTAAAAGAGAGGTGTGAAAGCCATCTGTGAATGTGTGTCTGTGAGAGCACATTCAATTATTGATATGTGCAAGCCATCACATACTATGTGAGTGCATGTGTGTACATGTATTCTTTCACCTCTGTGTCTGCACTTTGGTATGTGGATCTCTTTGTCTCACTGTCTGTATTAATAGCCTGTAGCATCTGTGCATCATGCATGTCTGTGTGTCAGTGTGTGTCAGTGTGTGTCAGTGTGTGTCAGTGTGTGTGTATGTAGACACCTACTGTATATCTAGCTGCACTTGTGTTGTTGCTTGGATTTTCACTATGTCTCCCTGTATTGTGTGTGTGTGTGTTTGTCCATATACTGTATCATTTATCTTCCAAAACAGATGGGTCATGAAAGGGGAATTCCACTTCATAGCAAGGATTCAGACCTGGAATGACACCCAAAGGGGTTTCCATAGCCATACACTAACAATATTCCCAGCTAGTTAGCTTGTGGAGATAATAACTGTTGTTAGAGCATCGCCGTCTGCTTCACAGACCCCCAGCACGATAAAACATGTTGTGAACAAGCTAAAATGTCTTCAAAATTAGCCTCGGAGAGCTTATTCATACTGACAACAAACAGAAAAATGAAAGCACATAAAAGCTTGTGTGGGCTACAGTCTTTCAGCTAATGCCTAAAGCTAATAATACTAGTTTACCTTAGTTGCCGTCAAGGTTGCTAACAGTTTACCTTGAATTCATTTAAGGTTGATGAATGAAAAGTTGTCCATAAAGACGTCTTAAACTCCTGCAGCACAGCATGCGTCACCTTACTTTGGACCTTCAAGGAGTGCGTCACAGAAGCAACACTTTAATAGGCTACTCTATTCAAAAGTATAAGCAAAAACTACAAGCCTTTCTACCTTTCTGTGGACCTATAAGGCAAGAATACTTCATTATACTTTACTTAAGTATATCTCGATCAAAAGATTAAGTACAAGTAGGCCTACAAGCCAAGTATACTTAGACTTTTCTGTATACTTGTCAGTGTGAGCTAAGTATACTAGACTTTTCTGAATACTTGTCAGTATTTGCCAAGTATACTTAGACTTTTCTGTATACTTGTCAGTATGAGCTAAGTATACATAGACTTTTCTGTATACTTGTCAGTATGAGCCAAGTATACTTAGATTTTTCTGAATACTTGTCAGTATAAGCCAAGTATACTTAGACTTTTCTGTATACTTGTCAGTATAAGCCAAGTATACTTAGACTTTTCTGTATACTTGTCAGTATGAGCCAAGTATACTTAGACTTTTTGCGTATACTTGTCAGTATGAGCCAAGTATACTTAGACTTTTCTGTATACTTGTCAGTATGAGCCAAGTATACTTAGACTTTTCTGTATACTTGTCAGTATAAGCCAAGTATACTTAGACTTTTCTGTATACTTGTCAGTATAAGCAAGTATTAAAGAAGTTTACTATAAGCACACTTGAATAAACCTCCTTTTGGTAAGGGTATTCATCGTCATCTGAAAGTAAAATCTTAAGCTTTGGAAAGGACAAAGAGAAAACGGACTGGATCGCAAATCTTGCATAACGATTCATCTTGTTGGAAATCGATGCCAAGAAACTTGACCCTTTTTTCACATGACCTACTTAATTCATTCAGGCTTGGTAAGCAGGCGCTCAGAGTGTCTGGCCACTGGTGCGTGTCCCGGGGTGGGGATGACCTCTCTCTGAACACACACACACACACAAACACACCTACACGTACATACTCTCAAACAGAGCGAGTAAACACCCGGGCAGACAGACTCACACAAGCACTTTTAAACAAACACGCACAACCTCACACACACACACCCACAAACACTTGGCTCCTTTGCAGGGGGTGATTTATTACACTGAACTAAATAGCCATTGACACTTCATGCTTTTAGCCATCCCATTGACCTGGCCGGTGATTATCGATTCCCTCTGGTCGCTTCCTCCTTCGCATCTCGCTCTCGCCGGACCATCGTTTTAATGCCAGAGCTACGCCCATTCTCCCTCTCTCTCCCTCCTGGCCTCCAGGGTCTTGGATGAATAGACTTGTCTCCACCACATCCATATCACAGCCTCAATTAAGACGCTCAGATGGAAACAACTGGGTCTGGAGAACAAATTGGTGCTTTTATGCCAGAGTTTCAAATTTTCCGAGGCGAACTTCGGTCCCCAGAATGCAACCATAGACGTTTAATTTGTCATGGATGTGTCTTGGCATTTAAGCATTCTAGTCTTTAAGGGTGGCTGAGTGATGAAGACCATCCTGTAATCAAAAGGTCACAGGTTCAATCTCATTGATTTAGGTAGCAAGTCCAATGACAGCCATGTAAAGTAGCGCAGCTGCACTCCGGCTTTTATTCCTTTGTCTAGTTTTATTTTGTTCCTTCTCATGTGTCCTTCTTTAAAAATGCTTTAATGCATTGCCATGCCATATGCAAATCTCTTATTTGAAAGGTGCCATGCAAATAAACTTCCCAGGCCTTGGCTTAGCTAAAAAAATAAATGTTTGTCTGATAGGAAAAGGGGAGCAGATCCCTCAGCACACGCTCACAAAGATATATTATACACACAGGAATCGCTATTTGAAGTGAAATGATTTAATCGTGGTGTCCTCATTCCAGATTGAAGAATGCATTAGATTACAGCGTCTCACAGCAAAGCTTTTACAGTCTAGTTTGCTCACGCTCATTTAATGAAGCTGGTAATCAAAGTTTAGAAAATTTAATCCCATTTTATCCAGAGTAATTCACCCCCTGGGTACTGCAGTAGCATTGAAAGATGTGGAGGAGCGTAAAAAAACGAAAATCATGAAGGTTAACCGGCGTCTTCATTAGAGGACGTTGCGATCATTGCTCTGTAATTGAAGCGTAATTGGTTGTGAAGCAATGTGTGGCTGCTGCTTCCAAACAGATATGAGGTAAACATGCTGTGGTGGCTCGGTGGCGAGGAGGTGACAGGTTGCCGTAATTGAGATGAATTTGCAGTCCTCGTCCCTGGCTTTTTGCTCCACTAAACAGAAATGAAAAGGGAATTTAACTGAAAAATGCCCAAAAAGCACAAAAAAATGTCTGAGTATCTGTCAAAGGTATCAATACACATTTACAGCCTCTGATCTTTTTTCTTCTACTCTGTTTCAGTGGGAAGAGGTGAGTGGCTACGACGACGCCATGAATCCCATCCGGACGTACCAAGTTTGCAATGTACGAGAGGTCAACCAGAATAACTGGCTACGCAGTGACTACATCCCACGGAAGGATGTGCTGCGTGTATACGTGGAGATGAAATTCACGGTGCGCGACTGCAACAGCATTCCCAACATCCCAGGTTCCTGCAAGGAGACCTTCAACCTCTTCTACTACGAGTCGGACTCGGACTCGGCCACAGCCACCAGCCCTTTCTGGATGGAGAACCCTTATGTGAAGGTGGACACTATCGCCCCAGATGAGAGCTTTTCCATGCTCGAGTCCGGGCGGGTAAACACAAAAGTTCGAAGTTTCGGGCCGCTGTCCAAATCCGGGTTCTACTTGGCCTTCCAGGATCTCGGCGCTTGCATGTCGCTCATCTCGGTGAGGGTCTTTTACAAGAAGTGCTCCACCACCATCGCCAACTTTGCTGTTTTCCCAGAGACGGCGACTGGGGCCGAGGCAACCTCCTTGGTCATTGCGCCGGGGACTTGCGTCCCCAACGCCCTGGAGGTGTCCGTGCCATTGAAGCTCTATTGCAACGGAGATGGCGAGTGGATGGTTCCCGTAGGAGCCTGCACCTGCTCCGCTGGCTTTGAACCAGCTATGAAGGAAACCCAGTGTCAAGGTGAGTGTTTTCACAACAGGTATTTTAGGTCAGCCAAGGATTTTATTACTCAGTGTTTATCATGGTGGATTAATCTAGAGGTTAGAGAGACATACTGCAACAGGGTACACAAGGTTAAAGCCCAGACTCACATTTTTATTGCTGAGAAAAGTTACATTCGCATTAGGGGTGTCAAACGCAAAAACGTTTTAACGCCACTTATTTCTTTAACGCATTAACGCAATAATATCTTTCGGAGGTTGTAGCGGGTTCAGTTTAGCTAAAGTGAAGATACTGAAACTAGAAACTAGAAAACCTAAAGAATCCATTGGTACCAACTACGCCATACTAGCTTGCCGTGAAGGAAGATAAATAACGCTCCAAACTTTGGCAAAGAAAAACTGGCATGGCCATTTTCAAAGGGGTCCCTTGACCTCTGACCTCAAGATATGTGAATGAAAATGGATTCTATGGGTACCCACGAGTCTCCTCTTTACAATTAAATGCCCACTTTATGATATTCACATGCAGTTTTGGGCAAGTCAAGTCAGCACACTGACATACCGACAGCTGTTGTTGCCTGCTGGGCTTGTGTTTGTCATGTCATGATTTGTTTTTAATGCTAAATGCAGTACCTGTGAGGGTTTCTGGACAATATTTGTCATTGTTTTGTGTTAATTGATTTCCAATAATAAATATATACATATATTTGCGTAAAGCAAGCATATTTGCCCACTCCCATGTTGATGAGAGTATTAAATACTTAATACATTTTGAACTGATAAAAAATGTACGATTATTTTGCGATTTATCGCGAATCAATATTTTAATCGATTGACAGCCCTAATTTGCATTTTAGGCACATAGTATCTGATGGTTCTGAATTACAATGAGTGAGTAGTAAGGGGTCAAAGTCTTGCTGAAGGACGCTTCATGCTGGACAAATGGCTGTTGTGAACACACACTGATTGTCGGAGAGATTGGGCCGCTATTGTTTTGGCTACAGGTTACAGCGTCTATCACCAGATTGTCCAGCTGCCACATTATTATGAGGCCATTTATATGCCTTGTATTCTTTGACACATTAATCCAATGGCTACAAGGCAGAATAATACACACTGGATGACACCGTCAGCATGCAGCCGTTCACCCCTCTGACCTCAGTTTTCGCCTGGCAGCTGGTCGCTAAATAAATGGAAATGCTGTCTGTTTCTGAGAGGCCCTATGATGGTTTCAGGTCTGATGGAAAACATGACGGGTTCACGGAGGTTGAGAGCAAGGTGAATTTAAACAGCGAGGTCCCGACGGAAATGGAGTGCAGGTGACAGCGCGGGGGAGAGCGAGGGATAAATGGAAAATGTGTGTGTGTGTTGAGGGGTATGGGGGCGTAAAATTAGGGTTAGGGTGCGCAGGTCAAACGGAGACAGCAGAGAGAGAGAGAGAGAGAGAGAGAGAGAGAGAGAGAGAGAGAGAGAGAGAGAGAGGAGCTGGCAGGGTTATTTATCAGCGGGGTTGAACGTGAGGTGTCTGTGCATGTACAGTCTGTGTGTGGTTTGCCTGCCTGGGTTCAGAGGGCTCATTCTTCTCCTGATAGCAGTGAGAGATGAGACTGAGAAGACCTTTAAGTTAAGCACCCATCCTGGTGTAAGTGGGTGGATACTTTACACCGGCAGCTTCTGGCAGACCCTAAATATCTGTGCTCACCTTTAGAAAGGAGCATGTGTGAGAGAGAGAGCGTACTAAATCTAAAGCATGGTGTATGTGGTTAAAAACTCATTTGTTTGCTCCTTGGCAGCTCAAGGTTAAAGCCCTGGCGACTGGGTCCTGATAAAACGTACTCTAATCAAGCCTCACTGGAAACCACAAGGGATAAATCTCCCTCTCTTTCTCAGGTCCACTCCTCTCCATACTCATTTCCCATCATCCTTTCGCCGTGACTCTTCTTTTCTCTGTCCTCATTCAAACATGCAGCCACCACCTTTCTCCGAACTGGTCTTTACCTCTCCTTCTCCCGTTCCTTCTCAATCTCTCTCATTAATACGCCACCAGAGTTACAGTAAGGATGTCAGCCGCAATCGATGACCCTTTTTTTTTGCCTTTTTTCACTCGTTTGCTGCACATTTTTCACCCCCAATATTCGTTACTTTCCTCTTCATGCTCCACACTTTCCAATTTCAGCAGCATACATTCTAATCAGTTCCTTAAGCTTTGTGTTCTGCATGAACATAGAGCTTAGGATAAGACACAGGGGAGTGGGGAAAGGAGGGGGGGGGTAAAAAAAGCGCCTGCAGGATTAGCATTTTCTATGCCTCCACCTCTTCCACCTCTCCCTCCCTCTTTCTCTAGCCCCTTGTCTCTCTTTCTTCCTCATTCTCTAGCGGTTCCTCTAAGGGGAGAATTGATGAAAGGAAGAGGATGACCCCTTTACTCACTGGAAGTGATTGATCAGCACTTTTAGCCCTTCCCTGGAAAAAAAAAGCTCATTTTAATGGGAATACTCCATCAACACCTTTCGTCAGGCCAACATGTTCAAAAACTAACACTGTCATCCCTCAGGGGGGTTGAGGAATTGCTTGTAGTTTACTTTGTGTGAACTCAAACGAACTTGGTCACGATACCAAATCGAAGAAGTTGTTCTCCCACCTGGTAAAACTCGAGGTCGTTTCTTATCTGTTTACCGAACAGTACTTCCTGTTAGCCAGTGGTGTGGACGACTCTGATTAATGGTGGAAGAACAAATACACTCAGCGCTAATGTACACGCTGCAGTCAACTGGTGGTTTTGTGCTAATATTGAGCTTTCAAGGAAAACACGGGGAAACAGCAGGAGCAGGAAGTGGTCTGCTGTAGATTTGACCTCCAACCTTGGTTGTTTTTTTTTTAAAACAGGGAGCGAAAAAAACAAACGCTATGGTGATGATTATCATTCAGAGGGACAAACATAGCGGTGTGTCCTTGACGTTGACGAGCTAACGCACTAGTGGGTCAGCTAATCAACTGGCCCCTGTAAACTTCGCCTGTCTCACCTGCTCTCGTCTTTTTTTTTATTAAGCACTGCGGCAAACTCATTCATCTTTTAACGAGATAGTTTATCAAAGATATGGAGCCTGCCAAAGACTTCTGGACCACAGCGCCGCCGTCGGTGTTTCCCCTGCACGTCTGCAACTTATCACCTGAGTTATAAACTTCCAAACAGCCGCTATAAATGGAGATAGGGCATTCACAAAGGACAGCAGTGTCTTCATCTGATTAACTAGGTCTTCGCCAATCGAGAACCAGTGCTGAAGGTAGATTTGTGTAGGTTTGTAAAGGGAGCGATGTCAAAGACGGAAGGATGCAGACAAAAGTCTCATAACACTGAAGTGACTTGAAGCCAGGATGGTGTGTGTGTGTGGGTGTGTTTGTGTGTGTGTGTGTGTATGACTGATGTTGTGGGGACATAAATCTGTTCACACAGCCAGATTGTGGGGACTCGCCTTTCTTTTGGGGACAAAATGCAAGTCCCAATAATGTAAATCATTACATTTTAGGATGAAGACTTGGTGTAAGGTTAGGTTTGGGTTAAGGTTAGGGTTAGTGGTTATGGTTTGGGCTTGGGTAAGTCTCCAGGAAATTAATATAAGTCAATGTAATGTCCTCTAAAGTGATAGAAACACGACTGTGTGTTTGTGTGTGTGTGTGTGTGTGTGTGTGTGTGTGTGTGTGTGTGTGTGTGTACAGACACGTATCTTTGCACAGTCGTGCCCAGACTCATGTTTGTGTACACCTCAGTATGTGTTATGTGTGCCTCTCTGATTCTCTGTGCGCTTGTTGTTCATATGTATTTCATAAAAGCCTGAATTCAGATGAAAGCACCATGCCAGCGTTTTTGGCTCTGAGGGTCGTGTATGTAATTTGGGTTGACAGTCTCATCGTGTGAGCATGGGTTTATGCAAACAGCTACATGCTGCTCAAAAACCCCCTTTTCCCACTACAGTTTGCCGAAGATGAACCCTCCATAAGGGGAAAAAGGGAACATGTGGTCTTGAGGGGACAAAAACAAATCATGTCCATGTGCACACATGGACATAAACAAACAAACGCTAAACACATCAAATACTGTACGCTGTTTTAGTCATTTTTGCCAGTGAGCTGGAACACTGTTGCCATAAAATTTTCCACTATAGTTAAGACGTTACATCCTGACGTGAATGCTTTCATACTAAAGCTAAGGATTAGTGAAAGTAAAATTGAGTATTTTTATTTTTAATGGCCTACTGCCCATTTGGAAAATATGACCCACACAAATGTAATATAAGTGTAGCAAAAGTAGTTTTACCTCAAATTGTTATATACATTCCTCGCTATTACTCATTCACACTTTTCTTTCTCCATTTTTCTCTCTTTTGCCATCAGCTTGCAGCCCTGGCACCTTCAAGTCCAAACAGGGAGACGATTTCTGCTTGCCCTGTCCAGCCAACAGCCGTGCCAGCTCAGGAGCATCCAGCGTTTGCTCCTGTCGAAACGGTTACTACCGCTCAGACGCCGATTCTCCCGACGCCCCCTGTACCAGTAAGTAAAGACTGATTTCAATTGACTGGATAGCATCAGCGTGTTTTAAAGTCATACTGATCTTGTGAAATGCTGTTTTGAAAACCAGACAGAAATAGATTTTTACCTCATATTCAGACATTATTCAAACGTATTGTTTATTGACTGTGTGGTAAATGTTCTCCCAAACTTCCCCCTTTTTGTGAATTGTGCCCTCAATGGCTGATAAAAGCCCTCATGAGTACGTTCCCACCAAGCCACACGGATGGCAAACAAGCCTGCTTGCTTTCCCAACGTTATCCGAAACGTTATCATCCACCCCCTCCCCCGCCCGCTTCCCTGAAGTCTATCTGTTCTCGATGCTGCCACCCTTTTGCAGACAGACAGTGAAGGAATTTTCCAGCAGCAGCGCCTTCGTTAAGAGCAAACGCTCACACGTAGGAGCTAATTCATTCGCTGGTGTAGAGAGAAGAAGAGCCTTTTTTTCTGTTGCTGGGGTGGGGGGCTGATTCTCCCACAGTGCAGTGAGAGATAAGGCTCCGGTAATTGGATAAGAATTGCCAAGGCTCTGCCAATAGTTTGTCTCGCTCGTCCCCCCCAGCACTTCACACACAGACACACAGTGGAAATGAGCATGCAATTCAAATTTGAACTCCTGTCCTCTTTGAAGAACTGCTGGAACAGACTCTTGTTATGTGGAAGGAAAAAAAAGGTTCTAGTTAATGCATGAAAAATGTACTAATACCACAGCACAAGGAAAATTCTTGGGTCGTGAATTGTGTTGATAGCAGCTATGGAATAATGAATGCATGTGTGTATAATGATATGTAAAGTGTGTTTTGCAATCTGTCCATTGTCAGTATGTCTCTGCGCTGTCACCAAGACAAATTTCTTAACACCTATTGTGCATGGAGATTAAATTCACCCTCGTTCCAAACCTATTTTCCTCATCTCATCCACGCTTTACTTCCCTTTTTGCAGCTGTCCCTTCTGCACCGCGCAGTGTCATCTCCAGCGTGAACGAAACCTCGCTGGTGCTTGAGTGGAGCGACCCGCGTGACTTGGGCGGCCGTGAAGACATCTTCTACAACGTCATTTGTAAGAAGTGCCTACCCGAGCGGGGAATGTGCTCGCGGTGCGACGACAACGTCGACATCTCGCCGCGCCACCTCGGCCTGACCCAGCGCCGCGTGGCCGTCCGTAACCTACAAGCCCACACGCAGTACAGCTTCGAGATCCAGGCGGTCAACGGCGTTTCTAACAAGAGCCCCTACACGCCTCAGTTCTCTGCAGTGAATATCACCACAAATCAGGCCGGTAGGTGCAGCTGCAGCCTTAGCTGTCAAAGATCAATATTGAACTTGTAGGCACTGCCGACTTTTCAAAAGGCTGGAAAAAGACACAAAAGGATGCCAGAGAATACGTTCTGTGCTTAAGAAGTGGAGATCAATTTCTTATGTGCATGTAGGAGTGTGTTACATATTTTCCCTTTGAACAGGGATTGAGAAGGAAGACATTCTTCTGAATGAGCTTAGAAAGGGACCTTTTTCACACGCCCACAGCATGCTCTGTACTAACACCGCTGCAAATAGCAATAGCGAGGCAGTGTGTATTCAAAGTGTTGAACCCTCAGTATTCGAGCTGCCCACTGCTTCCAACCCACCACTCCTCCAACCCACAGCAACAACAGAAACTAGGCCAATGTAGCAATCAGTGCTTAGATCAGAAGACTGAAACCCAGCTGATGTATACAAATTATATATACCTACATATAAATACAATCAATTAATGAGAAGCTATTGGATGTTACTCATAACACCAAGATGTACGATATCAGGGTTAATGATTTGGGATTAAATAGATAGATAGGTATGTGGGTTGGTGAGAGGGTAGGTAGGTAGATTTACCAGTTTTGCAATTACTTACTGAAATTTGGCAATTTTCCAGTTGGTTCAGTTGACCTTAAATGGCCTCAGTGCTGTTAAGCTTACTTTACACTTTAGTTCTTGTGGGTTGGTCTCTTTGTTGAGGTTCTCCCAGGGCTCTTAAGTTGTGCCTTGGGTGTGTTTAGTCGCTATGTTAAATTTACTATTTCTGCAGGCTTAAACAACACCAAGGATTATCCCTCGCTCCTTCCCCCATCATCTCTGTCCTCTCTCCGTGGCCTTGTCCTCCTCACCTCTAACCTTGTGTTCCTGCTCCTAAAAGATGCTTTAGGAATGCCTTCTGTTTGTGGGTCTAGGACCCAAAGGCCCTACAGGGCCCCACGTGAGGGCCTCATTGTTTTACAAGGGGTTCGGCACTGGGCAGATAGGGACCACTGTCCATCCTTGGGTGCTTGGGGTCAGTTGGGTGCAGAAAAAAAAAGAGGTGAAGGGAAAGGGAGGGGGGGGGGCAAGAGAGTGATCAGATTATCCCCTGGTGTAGTCCCCAAGACCATCCCTGCATGTGCATTCACCTTTTAAGAACCAAAATAAATACGAGGGCGGTGATAAGCCCCAGGGGCCACCTCCATGGTTACTTCAACGTCTTCTCCCGGAGGAGGGCCCCTAATCCCCTGGCTGGAGTAACCAGGGGATCTGCCTAGGAAGCATTGTCTTCTGGGGGAGAAAGAGAGACGTGGTGGGCCTGGGTGGATGGCAAGGGGGGGGGGGGGAGCAGGGGGAGCACAGAGAGAGAGCAACAGAAGGATGTCTGGCCACAAATGCAGGCAGCAGAGGGAGAAAGGAAATGCAAGGGGGAGGATGAAAGAACTAAAAACTGGGGATTAAAAAGCTTGCAGGAAGGGAGAGAGACTGAGAGAGCGGAGATGGAGGTCTGCATTGGTGAAAAGGAAGATGAAAAGTGAAGAGCTTGAATAGGACAGGGGGAAATTAAAAAGGTGATTGTGTGAGTGTAGGAAAAAGTGAGGAACTTTATTTTTGAAGAGAAGGTACAAGTGGAGATTGACAGTTATGAAACAAAAGCTGAGTAGACCGTAGACTGAGAGGAGGGAGTGAGTCAGATGTACAGAACAAGCCTGAACTTAGAAAAGAGGAAAGAGAGACAGGGAGGCAGACTGAACTTGGCCATTAATAGGCACATGTGAACAAAGCGCTAAAAGCTCAGGTGGGTGGAGGGCCAGTGTGTTGTATGCTCCTCTGTGAGTGTGTGTCCACGAACCAATGCATACTTGTCTATTTGTGTGCACATTATATAAATTATGTCCACATAGTGCGAGTGTGTGTACGCACAGCACATAACGCATAGAATTTGGAAAACACGACTATTCCCGAAAACTTCTTCAAGAGTTTGGAGAAAAAGTGCAGCAGTAGTTCAGCATGAATGCAGTTAAATGAGAAGTGAAAAGTCTACATCTGTATGTGGCTGCTTGCCCCTAAGCTTGCCTGCAGTGCGTGTATGGCAGAGGGAACTGCATGTACCAGAGACTTATCCATCAGTTTTGCAGTTTGATTCTCTTGTCACAGGAGAATTAGACATCCCCTCTCCCTCCCCGCGGACTCCGGGAAGGAGAATTTGAGCAATAGTGAGGGAATGGTTCTGCATACTAACTATTGGCCAACGCTTTTCACAAAGCCCACAGCCTAAGACTTTTGTACGCGGGCTTCTGTGGACATACAAAGGGCACGGAACTTGAAAAGACATAACATAGAAAACGATAAATAAAGCGGATTTTCCTTTGTTTTGTTTTGCCCTGTTGTAGCTCCGTCTGCAGTGCCCACAGTTCACCTGATGGCGGCCACAGCGAGCACCATGAGCCTGTCCTGGCTGCCTCCAGAGAAACCCAACGGAATCATTCTGGATTATGAGATTAAGTACCATGAGAAGGTAAGCGGCAATGTAAGTCAACGCCTCTAATTCAATCCAATTTCATTGACTTGCATGCTCCATGTTTCATCTGTGTTTCTGTAAATGTGGAAAACAATGCCTCTGCTGATAAACACATGGTTGCAGTGAGGCAAGTCACCAGTTCCAATCTTAGCTTGTGTGATCATCCTCCCGTACTTATTCCCCTCTTCCCGTCCCTCTATCCCTCCTTCCTTTTTCTCTCTTTTTCTCCTCCCAATCCTTTCCCATATTTCTATTATGCTCTGCCCTTTTCTGTACCCCTAATTCCATCTCTCCCTCTTGCCCTCCCTCTTATCCCCCCGTCCTCTCTCAATCCATGCATTAGAAAGTTTCTGTATTTTCCCGGGGCCCAGAGCGTTGTGACTGGATCTGCCTCGGGGAGAGAACAAAGGCTCTCAGTGTATATCTGCTCTGCTTGTTGTCATGTCCTCCTCCCATTGAATTAACACACCGGCTACAATCTGTCTCTCTCGCTCTTGTCTCCATATTTTTTTCACTGGCCTGCATGGTTTAGATTGGTGTGTAAGGGAGGGTAGAAAATCAGAGAGGGGATGGTGATGAATGGGACAACACAGGGGGCTATTCCGTATTGTTTTCATCGTTGACTGTCTTTGTCTCTGCAGGATCAGGGTGAGGCCATCGCCCATACTATGACCGCCCAACGAAGCAACGCCCGCATTGAAGGTCTCAAGCCTGGTACGCCTTACGTGGTGCAGGTCCGCGCCAGAACAGTGGCCGGTTACGGCCGTTACAGCAGCCCAGCCGACTTCAGCACCAACCTGCAATGTATGTTACTCCCTACTTCATTACCCAGGGATATATTGGGATATTTGTGGCTTAGCAGAAAATACCTCTAGAATTGTGCTGTGCTTAGGTTTATGAACATAATGGAGGCTCAAAAGCTTATAGAGCTAGAAGCTACTGTGCCTAATCATGCAAAAAGACTGAAATCCTTGCAGAGACATTGACTTCTGATTTGGTGAAAATCTACCATTTCCTTGCAATCGGTCAGGGTATCAGCCACAAGCTGAAGTTATATAAGTATGCGAGGGTGCGCTAGGGTCTGCGTGATGTAAATTTCGTCATCAGAGGGTGTATATGTAGGCTCTGTGCGGACGTCCGTGTACCGCCAATTTGTTGTGACCACACAGCCACTACGCACTACTGCGCACGAGTGGAACACGTCCTGCAATTGGGCAGTATAAACAGAACTACTACGCGTCCATTTGAGAGTGTAAGCGAGGCTTCACTCTTACTCTACATCATACCTATCATTAAACAGACAAAGAAAAATAACTGAATAGTCTATCTTGCAGTCTTTATAAATGCATTTATTAGTCTCGGGAGCATGAGGGCATGGTTACCTATGTAAGCATACGATTCTAAAGTGGGCGTGAGTGGCATGCAAGCCTACAGTAAGACTTATGGCAGAGCACACCGTGTCACAGTCTTCAGCTATACAAATGGATTGCGGCTAGTGTGGGTGTATGTTTGTGTCAAGTTCTCCAAGTAACCGCTTTCTTCTCTTTGACCCCTAAAGCCGACCCTCCAAAGTCATGGCAGGAGCAGCTGCCACTCATCGTGGGATCGGCCACCGCCACCTTGGTCTTCATCATTGCAGTTGTGGTCATCGCTATCGTCTGCCTCAGGTCAGAATAGAACTCCTCTATCAGCCTCTCAAAAAGTCCGAACACGTGCAAGATGAGCACGTGTGCACTGACTCATTAACGGCAGAATATGTTCAAACAGCGAGGACTTAGAAACATTTGTGGAAAATATTTTTCCTTCTAGTTGAAAAAAAAAAAAAAGAGATAGCTTCAAATGTCAACTTTGTTTGCATGTCCTCCAAACCACCCCGGACCAGTCTCAGCGGATTGCTGCGCCACCTGTGAGGCCACTGAATGCCAGATTAGCCTTCTGAATCTGTGAATAGTAAACAGCTTTGGCCAAAATGCTACTTTGCTCACTGGACACAGCATGGCGGAGCAGCTGTTGGGCCTGATAGGCCTGTCCTCATGGCCCGGCACTCAGTATCAACTGTGCGCTTGCCCGACCACAAAGAACCCAGATGCGGCCCTGTCTGCTGGGCCCAATCGACTGGGAAGACGAGAGCGGCTGCTTGCGCCTTTCAAAAGGCCTGATGCTGCATCAGTTGGGTCCAACCGCACTCGTTTATCCTTCTACCACTCGTTTGTCAGGCGGCAAATGCAGTCCGTGTGTGTATGTACGAGTGAAAGGCTGGCAACCACCGCCGACTAGCGCCCACTGGGTTCCCTCCACAAGCCAGTTCAGGCAGCGGCTGACAAGCGTGGGCATCGGTCACGCTAGACTGAATAATAATCTCCCTTGCTCCCCCACCTCTTCCTCTCGCTTCTTCGCTCTCTTCTATTTTCACACCGCTACATTGTGTCTCTCTCAGGGTCTTGGCTTAGCCGCTGCTCTGACTACCACAGAAGAAGAAGAAGGAGAAAATAGTAATAGTACAAAACACAGAGCTTCGGCATATTACGGAACCAAATTAGAATTTGAAATAAGATGCAAATCACCATCGGGTATTATTGCCCTGGTTACTGGTTGGACAACAAAGGAAGCACATTAACATGTAATTTCAACAACCCAGCCCCCTCGCTCTGTCATCATCTTTGCCCCCCCCCCCCGCCCCCGTGTAGGAAGATGAGGATACAGAAACTGAGACAAAAAAAAAAGAGAGAAGGGAAATGGTGAAAAAGGAAGGAGAGACTGACAGCAAGAGAGAGAGAGAGACAGTCCACGAGGAGAAAACAAGAGGCAGAAACGAGCAGTGTGATGTCTGTAGGGCGAGAGAGGCGAGACAGCTGAGCTTGCTGTTTGAGTCCGCTTTTGTCTCGGCTGCTCATTTCGAGCGTGTACCGAGAGTGAATGGCTTTCACTTGCTGCTTCACACAATGTTGTGATATCTTTTTGTTTAGGCTCGTGTTGCAGTCCCCAAGTATGAATCATTTTACCACCAGGCATTGATCCAATCTTTATCTACAGCGCATCCCTCGCTTCCCCAATGCAACATCGTAGCGTGGCTGCATCTCTGCAGACATTATTAGGGATCTGTTTTCTCCTCCCGCCTTTGTTCCTTTCCGGCGTTTGCGCCCCGCTGTGTGGAGCCCACGTGACTCAGTTTGTGTTTTCATCTCTCTCAACAGAAAGCAGAGAAACGGTTCAGAGTCGGAGTACACAGAGAAACTGCAGCAGTACAGTAAGTCTCTTTGCTAAGATGGCCCTCCTTTTTGCATTATTCCCATACTTCTGCTCAAGTCATTAGTGACTCAGCATCCCACTAAAGAATAGCTCACGCAACATGAATTGGTTTGATCATCTAGTGCATTAATAAAGTATTATAAAGGATCTATACTTGGTGGATAAAGAATATGTTCTCAGAACTTCACAGTGTTGACATTTAGTTTGACGCCATAGATTCACTTTCCTGTTCTTGCCACTGAATCCCCTATAGTAACGCCGGGAATGAAAGTCTACATCGACCCCTTCACCTACGAGGACCCAAACGAGGCCGTGCGCGAGTTCGCCAAGGAGATCGACGTGTCCTGCGTGAAGATCGAGGAGGTCATCGGCGCAGGTAACCCACCAAAGCTCCTGAGCTACAGGGGGAAGACTGCTAGTCACCTCCAGGCCATACCGTTAGAGGACTTCACACCAAGCGGTACTTTCACTCAATTCATCGCTAGCCCTCCTCCTTGCTCCCTCCCCTCCCACACTCGTCATCTGTTAGGAACCCCTTTCTAGTCTTACAGATGTCTCCAGCACTCTGTGTTTAAAGCATTACTAGCTTTAAGTTAGCGTCACTCACAGTCCTAGCACCCTTACGTTGTTTACCATGCCATTTAGAGTAGCTGTAATACCTATTGTATGGTGGATTATCATTTCACCCGTGTCCTTAAAACGGAGCCCAATCCTGGATTGAGAGAGTTAATTATTAAAAGCTCTATTGTTTTTAGCTGTAAGATATAACTTTGAGTATTTGCACATGAAGTTCCCTTTTCCCCATTTTTTAATTTCACCCACATTTGAGTTCTGTGGGGTGTAATGAAAGAATTTTACACAAACCCATTACTGTACAGTTGTTATTGAAAGCCCATGTGGAGGATCTGACCCTACAGGCTTATCGAATGGGTTACATTAAATTGTTTTATATGTAGTAGCCTGGGGATGTGTTGGGTTGTACAAAGCAATTCCTGTTACCAAGGAGCATGGCTAATATTTATCTCCTGCATCCCCCGGAAATATTGATCCCGTCTGGATGGGGTGTAAGATATTAAAACGTTTCTTGTCCAGGATTGGCCGTCTCTGACCCTGCCCACTTGTTAGTGTCTTGAGAACCTCTTTCTTAAAGAGTGCTTCTGCTGGATCACTATGTTTAACCCCTGTTCCTGGTATTATGTGGTTGTGTCCCCTCCTTTAGAACCCCCCTCCCCCAACGTGATGATGTTGTAGATAGTAAAATATATGATGTATTTGATATATTGGATAGTAATATCTCTGCTCAAAAGCTGCAGGGCTGTGCCAATTGAGTTTTCTTAGCATTGTATCTGAGCCAAAATGAAGGACGTTGTGATGGCAGAGATGGGAGTCCCTACTACTGCTTCTGCTACTACCATTACTACTGCTGCTGCTACTACTACGACAGCTCTTCTACTTCTGAGGCTACTACTTGAAACCCGTCGCTTCCCAGCATTCGCCTTTTAAAGTGACGAATCCTCAACCCCTGTCTTCCCTGTCCCCCCTCCTCTCCTCTCCCCCTTCCTCCATCCCTCCATCCCTCTCTCCCCTGAATTCCCCCCACATCGCTCTCATCGCCTAATTTCTCTTGCACTCTTGCACACGCTTGGTGTAGACTCTAAACGTAAAGCGTACACGACCCCCAAGCTTCTATCTCCACCTATGTCCTCCTCCTGTGCCCGCTTCTCCAGCCACTCTGAAGCATAGCACCCCCCCCCTCCCCCACCCCCACCCTGTTCCTTACCCCCCTCTCCTTCCTCCTCCGTCCCCCCTCAGCTCCTCACAACCCCGCTTTACCCTTTCTTTTACATTTCAACATGCGTTTCTTTCAACTCTACATCATCTCACATTTCGTCATCACGCCTCACACGCACCATGCCGTTTCTTTTAATCCGTAGCTTAACAGCACAAAGTCATTGTATGCTCCCCCATCGGCACCATCCCCTGACCCTGGCCTAGAGTCCTGGCTTCTCTTGCAGTTCCCCCTGTCCCACCCCCTCCTGCTACCCGTCCCTGGCTCCTTGGTTCTAACCAGTTAACTGTCCCCTCTCCCCTCTTTTCCCCCACTCTCCTCCACTCTTCCGTCATGCCTCTCTCCCCTCCCTCTTTCTCTCTCACTCTCTCTCCTTCTACTCCTCTTTTGCCGTTTCTCCGACCGGCTTACGTGGGCTCTTGCAGGAGAGTTTGGGGAAGTGTGCCGCGGTCGCCTCAAGCTGCCTGGGCGCCGGGAGATCATCGTAGCCATTAAGACTCTCAAGGTGGGCTACACTGACCGCCAGAGGCGAGACTTCCTGTCTGAGGCTTCCATCATGGGCCAGTTCGACCACCCCAACATTATCCGTCTGGAAGGCGTGGTCACCAAGAGTCGGCCGGTGATGATCGTGACCGAGTTCATGGAGAACGGAGCGCTGGACTCATTCTTAAGGGTGAGAAACAAACCGGCACCACAAACACGTTACGCAGCTCTAATAATAGCGACTCCCTATAAAACATGAATCTGTGATTTTATCAATAATGCAACGCTATCCACAAAATAAGCCCATCCAAATCTGCTTGATCTCGCTTTTAATTATTCACTTTCTTCGGAGCCATGAAAAGGTCTTCTTAAGCTCTGCCGCAGAGCCCACAATGGTTATCTGACAAATGCCGCATTCAGGCGATCGGTGACATTTACAAAGAGCTCAGTCTCCAATGAATCACTGCCTCAAAGTCACATCATACATTTTCTGCCAGAGAAATGGGGAAGAGCGGGATGGATAGATAGAAAAGAGAAAGACGTTACAGCGTGAAGTGATAGGAGATGAAAGATGCAGGTACGAGGACATAAGCAAAGAAAGTACTGTAAGAGACACTGAAAAAAAGAAAGACCGGTAGGGCAAATAAAAGGTAAAAGGGAGACTAGCATATATTCCTTTGAACATGCAACCTTGATCTAAAATCCAATCTATCCTTGCCGTTCTCTCTCTTCCCATGCCAGCTCAATGACGGGCAGTTCACAGTGATCCAGCTGGTCGGCATGCTGCGTGGTATCGCAGCAGGCATGAAGTACCTGTCAGACATGAACTACGTGCACAGAGACCTGGCCGCCCGTAACATCCTGGTCAACAGTAATCTGGTGTGTAAGGTGTCTGACTTCGGCCTATCTCGTTTCCTGGAGGACGACCCTACAGACCCCACCTACACCAGCTCCCTGGTGAGTCACAGTATACTAGTGTGTGTGTGTATGTGTTTGTGTATTCATGTTTGGAATCAATGTTTAAAGGTGCTACATGTCATGTTTTAACATCAGTACATCACCAATTGTGTTAATTTTAGCCCCTTTTTACAAATTAATCAACAGCATTGCCAAGTATATTCAAAAAATAGATCTGTGTCAAGTCTGTTCCCACATGACACGACCATTATGGGTAGAAAGATAGAATTTTTTTTTTCTCACTGTGGAGGGCAGGTGAAGATGGGAAAAATAAGTTGAAACAATGGATTTAAAAAAAAATGCAGCTGGATGAATGTTTATCGCTGAATTTGTGACATTTTGGAGTCACAAAAGTAGGCCTAACTCCAAAGGGCAGAATTATGGATAATTTAATGGCTATAGAAATTGTTTGCCTGGACATGCTACTGCATGTTTCCACTGAAGCTGTAGCAGATTTCCAGACATAATGCGAGATCCTTATTACTCGAAAGTCTGATATGAAAGATTGATTCTTGCCCCTATTCCAACACGTTCTCATCCCAACTCGTCACATACTGCCGCTTTGTCTCGCCCATTGGCGTCACTTTAGGTTTAGGCAACAAAACTGCTGAGTTAGGTTTAGGAAAGAACTACACGGTTAAGCTTTAACCATGCACTAAAGGGTCCCTTGTGCGGTGGTACACGCGCCGACGGCCGTGAGAAAGCGTCAGTATTTGACACCCTGGGAATGGAAGCAGGCGGCCTATTCTTGCATGACACAACATGTAAAATTGGCAAAGCAGGTTAAGGCACATAGGATAGGGTCCTTTGAGACTGAGTATAATTGTCATAGATGAACTCTGGTGTAAAGATAGGCAACCTCCTTTAGGCGGACAAAAGTTTAGTTTGTGTGCTTCTGAGGGCTCTCTCTTCTTCCAGTGCAACTCAGCTAAAGCCTTCTCAATATGTTACAGTGTCTCGGTGACAGGAAGCAACGATGTTAATTGGGAAGTGCGTTCTTTACTTTGAGAGACAGTGCTCTAACCTCAGCTACAGTTCAGTTTGTCTGGTAGTTATATGAAAGGATTCTATCTGTGATGGTGATATATTGATGTTAAAAAATACAGTTTGTAGCACATTAAATATTCTTCTAGCTTCACGTGTTTGTGCATATCATTTTCTGTAACCGTGTTACTAACCTTGTTGCGTGCGTACGTGGTGTTTGGGGATTCTGCAGCATGCACCCATGTGTTGTGCATCGACATTTCCCTTAGACCGTGTTTTTCTCACCCTCTCTCTCCCTCTTGTATGTGTGTGATTCTGTGTTTGTGCTCCATCCCTCCAGTATTTCATGCTCACCTACTCATTCGCATATCCACAGGGGGGGAAGATCCCCATTCGCTGGACGGCTCCCGAGGCGATTGCCTACAGGAAGTTCACGTCGGCCAGCGATGTGTGGAGCTACGGCATCGTCATGTGGGAAGTGATGTCGTACGGCGAGCGGCCGTACTGGGACATGAGCAATCAAGATGTAAGCTGATATGAGGATTTTTTTTTCCATAATGCCATGTATCCATAATTAATGTGTGTATACCATATATTAATAATTTGTAAGAAAGGGCATTCTGTTTAAATAGTCAGCATTAAAATAGCATTTCGCAGTAGAATATACTGTATAAATGTAGATAATTTAAACCACTTCTGCCGTCACTGTCCAAAAGCCGTTCTCTCTCTGCATATCCACCCACAACTACCACTCGAAGCTGATCTTCCTCTGGCCCTTATTTCTATTCATCCCCTAAAGCATTTTTCCTGTTTATCTCCGACTCTCCCATCGTATCCCTCCTTCATCCTCTTCTGTCCTCCCTCACTTGCTATTTCCATCGACCCATCTCTCTCCTTGTGTTCCCGTCCTCCCTCCACAACCGCACTCGGTGATTAGAAGTGATTGTGATTTCTCTGTCATCCTTTCCTCAGGTGATAAATGCCGTGGAGCAGGACTATCGACTGCCCCCACCCATGGACTGCCCCACAGCGCTGCACCAGCTCATGTTGGACTGCTGGGTGAAAGAGAGGAACCTGCGACCCAAATTCACCCAGATTGTGGCCACGCTGGATAAGCTTATCCGCAACGCCGCCAGCCTCAAGGTGGTCACCAACAGCGCACAGTCCTCTGGGTGAGTTGTAATATTCTGATATAAAAAGCACGTTGGTCACATTAAGTTCAGCATCACTATCTTGTGTACGCTCGGTGGAGCTGGTGATTATAGAAATCCACTTTAAGTGTGATGCTGTTTCTCTTTGGAGGTCCTTGTTGAGTTTTATTAAGTGGATTAGTGATCTTCATAAAGGGCAATAATGTCACATAATGGTCATTGCATAATGGATATTAGTGCTGATTGCTTTCTAAAAATCTTCTATGGTTGTCTGAGGTCATATGTTGAGGAGACCCGCTGGACTCTTGTGATAGATTACAGTAATAGGTCATTAGATTATTGAATGAAGTCACTAGCCGTGAGAGTACCGGCCGAGCCATTTCATTTGCACCTGAGCTATAGCAACCGCGATAATGATTTCCACTATGCAAATATTCCTTATCCAGAGTTGATACGGTGTACGTGAGTAACTCTGACTCAGCTGTAACAATATCTTAACTCCTATAAAGTGCAGATTTCTTCCCATACAACTCTTTAGTTCTCACAAATGCAGCCCGGGCCATTATGCAAAAATCTAAATTACCATCAGCTCAATGCAGCCCTTAAAGCGACTCCTCCGCCAACTGGGAGCTCAATCAATGATGTCACATCTACATTTAGCTGCACCACCTTCCACCGCAACCTGTTTCTTGGAAAGAATTTGGAGAATGAGAAGGTGGCGGAGTTGGAGTGATAGGGAGGGAGGGGGGGGGGGGGGGGGGGTGACCTACCTATCTGTCCCCGCATCAGGGTCTTTCTGTCCTGAGGGAGGGCCGCAGACAATCCTGGTTCGGGCTCATGGGGGAAGCCGGGGTCTCGGTTGGCCACCGGAGTGACGTTCTTAGAAGATTAAGCTTGCGGTTAATTAGCTCGATTAGGGCGATGCAAAAAAAGAGAGCGGCAGCGCCTTTTAATTAGCCACTAACGAGATTTTAAACGGGCCAGCGGAGAGGTGGCCTCCTGCCGACGAACCTAACAAGGGAGGAGTGAGAGATGATGCCGCCGTCCTGGTCGGCGGTGAAGGGTGGCTGGAGGTTAGCTAACGCTGTCTGGGATAAAGTCCGTTTGGTTGTGTGTGTGTATTTGACATGACTGCATAATGCATTGTAGGTGTAAAGTGGAATGAGCAGCTGAGGTTTGGTGATGTTAGGCTTCTGGCACCAGAGTAATATCTGTGTTTCTTTTTCGACTGTTGAGTCGCAGAAACTTCGTCAAAATGAAGAAAAGTCTAACCCTTTGGAGAAACTTTGACAGTCCCAACCACTGACCTTGGATTTAGGCTAACTGTCTCACTAGCTAGCGTACAATATTACCCAGCTTCCCTGCTGTGTTTTTCTGCTTGTGGCTCACATGTGGCCAGCACCCTTTTGAAGCCAACTTAAGAGAAGGACGACTAACAATACTCCATTAAGAGAAGCCAGCGTCTGGCGTTAACGACGGCCCGAGGCCTTGGGGGCTCCGAAGCACAGGCCTTATTAAAAATCACTCCATCTACACCACTCAATGGAGCCTCTGTATCACTGTTATTAACTCCCCCTCCATGCCTTTTTCTCTTTTCCTCCCTCTTTTCTCTCTCCATTCCTCTTTTAATTGTTAATGAATCTAATGCCATCAAAAAGGATGACAGGGATCAACGGAGCAGAGAGGAGGAGAGACAGTGGCGCTCTTTCTCTTCGCCCCGCTCCCTCATCTGTTTCTCCTCCGCATCTCGCCGTCTCCCCCCTCCTCCACCTCCACCTCCTCTCTTGTTCATCCGCTCCACTTCTCTCCGAGTTGTAGCACAGTTTTATTAAAACTCCCAAGGTGGCCTCTCTATCTACAGCATTGATCAGCACAGGGCGTTCTTTAAAAGGCCCTTTTGGGCTGTCAACAGGTGTGCGGGAACATGCAAAACACACTAAAAAAAAAAACACGTTTACAGGAATACACACACACTTGCAGGTTTGTGAGTCACTCCTTCCATGTTTTGCCAAGTGTCCGAAGGTCCATGAGTCAGCCCTGCCACGCAACCGCGCACACATGTGAACGACATCTGTGTTTACATTCCACAGATAATTCTCCATTGTCATGAAGCGTTTTCCCGAAAAGTCTTTCCACCTCTGTGGGATTGTGTTACCTTTTTTTTTCTCGCCAACCTCGGACGACGTTCCAGAAAGAACATATACATTCAAACACACCCTGAGACAATGTACTGTAACGCATACGGCAACTAGTTAAGCTCATGTTCATACAGGGAGACCAAATCTGATTTGAGCTGACCAGCAAAGACCGCACGGAATCCAATCTCGCCAGATCAGATTTAAACCACATTTGTATGTGGTTTGAAAGTGCAACTCAGTACAACCACCCAGATTGGATTTCAGTGACATCTCACTGAAACAAGAAGAACAGGGGCCAACAAACAGGAAGAGAGCTACCCAGATATTTTAAGGGTTTGATGTGGCAAACATAGCCCATTCCGCATTCTTAAGCTGCCTTCACATGATATGAAGTTTGCTCTTCGCTCACCCCGAGGTGTAGGGCGCAGAGCCTTGCACAGGCAAAGCGCAGAGCAGGTATAATATGGCATTAAACAATGCACAGGGAATGCCATTCACTGTTTCTAGGCAACAACAATAGTCGCAGCTATTATCTCATTGGTTGCACTTTGAAAGGTCAGAGGCAACCGAGGTCAAAGTTGAAATAATCTGAACTTTGAACCTTGAACCACGCCAAGGGTAGCGCTTCCGCCCTGTCGGGTCTCCCCATAGGAAAACAATGGCACGGCCAGAACAGAGCTGATCATGTGCGGGCGGCTTTACATCACTGATGCTGCCAATAAATGCATTCTTGATTAAAAAAAACATACCGACTCGGTTACTGTGACACCTGTTGTTGTTGTAATTATAGCAAACAATTATAGTTTCTTGATATAAATCTGATCTGGTTCCTTGTTGATTTTCAATGTGTGTCGTCATCATTCAAGACCAGATTTGACATCTGCTCTATGAACACACCCCACCTCGCCTCACCAGCTGCAGCATCCACCACCCTCCACCCACCACCCAAGCCTCCAGCCAGTCTCTCCAGTCATAAAAAGTGACCCCCCACACCCCCTCTCACTCAACCCCCCCCTGCACACAACTCCTTACATGTGGAGGAGAGGAGAGGAGAGAGGAGGAGAGGTGGAGAGGTGGAGAGACGGAGAGGTGGCGCTCAGCGGGGGGCGTTCGTGGGTGAGGTTGGCCGGTAGAGGCAGCAGAGTGACGACCTTAACCCTCTCTCTCTCTCTCTGTTTCTCTTTCTCCCTCCTCCCCTCCCCAATGTAGGGTATCCCAGCCCTTGCTTGACCGCTGCGTGCCGGACTATACCACTTTCACCACTGTGGGGGACTGGCTGGACGCCATCAAGATGAGCCGCTACCGTGACAACTTCGTCAACGCCGGATTTGCTTCCTTTGACCTGGTGGCCCAGATGACAGCAGAGTGAGTGGAGAGGGAGCGGATTCAGCTAATCAGGCCTAAAGTGATTGACTGGGCTTGAGTTTGAGAGTCAAATTAGTGTCGCACGGATTGACCTTGAGGGAATAAAAATAGTCTCATGGCTAAATTAAACATGATAAGATGTGGGAAAAGTGGCTCCGACTAGGCTCAGACATCAAATGAATAACAGATGGGAAGGATAATATATTAAAAGCTCATTTTATTTTGGTCCATTTATCAGACATTTCAGAAATATATTTGCTGTGCTATGGAGATAAATCACGCCTTGAAGACATACAGTATCGTGCCTTCTCCTGTTATTAGTTCCAGTATTTATGAACACATAATGTAGTGTATAAAGGGGGAAAAAAGGAATATGGGAGATTTACTGGCAACACAACTTGCCAAGAGACATGAGCAAGAGATAGATTATTAAGTACAAAACGGGAAATCACAAGATCCTGCATGCTTTTCCTGTAATTTGGGATGTAATTGACCAATCAGGATAGGTTTGCTGCAGAACGGGGAGGATTATTTAATCAGGAGGGGACTAATAACAATCACCTGCTTCAGAAGCCAACAAATCTGATACACAATCGACACAATTCACCAGCGTACTACAATTTTTCAGCAAGCCCTCGTCGCCGCTTCCTCGACTACGATCTCCAGCTGACCTTGACGATCGCCCGCCTCCTGTTGTGTTTACAAACAGGAAATGATGTAATGGAAGTCCTGGAAATTGGAGGGCCAGTGACGATCAAATAAATGAATTAGGATTATAATGATAAATAAATTATCCTCATTAGCTGCATAATAGGCAATGGAGGTGGGGGTAATTTGTTTCAATTTGGCCAGGCTGACAGGTGTGGTGTACTGGTTCTCTGTTGCCCTTAATGGCCAGTAATTCCTCTAATGGCGCCCATTTATTATCATTTCATCCTCCATCGCTGCCCTGATGGGGATGGCGAAAAAATATGAAAAAACAAAACAAAAAAAACACCATTTATTTGTGTGAAATTGTGGAGATGCACCCTTATTTAGCTTTGGAGAGGATGGGTGTGCAGTGCGTTTATGTGTGCGTTTACGTGCACACTTTTTGTACTAAAATGGATGGGGCCACAAAGTCATTGAGACAAGCAGAGTGTATGGTGTCTGTGTGTAATATTAGATTATCCAGTTATCTGTGTGTGTGTGTGTGTGAGTGAACGGAGAGGACGCAGACTGTGGCAGAGCCCCAACAGTCAGCTAATCGCCGCCCCATGCAGACGCCGTCCGCTCTCTCCTCAGCTATCGACTGGGGAAATCAAACAAGCGAGCGGAAAAGGGAGGTTCTCGTGATATAATTGTACGGCGTTAAACCAACATGGCCATGATGATTAGATTACGCCGTCTGACTAATGACGGCCAAAGCAGGTGCGCTCTCCCAGGCCTTTTTAATGTCAACTGTACAGTACAGTACGTCAACATTTTCACATTTTCCCACTCAACCCGAGGTTCAGGCCCTCCACTTACTCTAAAGATCACACCGTAGCTGCCACGAGCCCTCGGCTAAAAGACTAATTTACACTTTCCAGTCTCATTTGCTGTAGTTTTTCTTGGATATTGAGGAATATTGTGCAACGGCGGCCGAGTTAGAGCTGATTTACTGACACACAGGCCCGTTCTAAGTATGAATGATACTCCTAACTGAGTAATCGGTCCAGTATCTTACAAAAAAAAAGATCTTCTGCCTCTCTGTTTCTATAGCTAAGTGGTGTGTGAAATCTACCAGCTGCCGAACAGTATAAGTTTGCTCTTTAATCATTAACTCTCACATTATGGTGCTTTGACTCTCCTCCCCTTACCCACCTGCCGGGCAACACAAGTACGTTGCATTAAGACCAGCATTCACTGGATGAGTGTCCCCGTTTTGTTGACATACCCTCTGGAAGCCATTTTATGGGTGATTGCCAAGGTGCTGTCGCTGTTCCCACCTGGTACAGCGTGTGTTTACTCGCGGGCGAAAAGTCAAATTTGCACTTCAACTTCGAACATGTGATGTTTGTCTACTTTTAGACTACTTTTTACGACTGAGCCACCTGTTCTTATTTCCTTCTCCTTTCTTCTCCCTCCCTCAGGGACTTGCTGCGGATAGGAGTAACGTTGGCCGGCCATCAGAAGAAGATCCTCGGTAGCATTCAGGACATGAGACTACAGATGAACCAAACACTTCCTGTCCAGGTGTGAGTGACGTGACACACAAGACCGATGCAGTCGAAGGACAGCCAGACAGGAAAAAGGGGGGCGGAACTGTGCCAGAGAGAGCCATTGGAAAACCCTAGCTGCCTGACCCATCTCTGCCAATTAGACGCTATGAAACTGGCTTGCAGTGCCTCTGACTATTTTATTTTCCTTTATTTCACTACCACTTCCATTTCCTTTTCCTGCTTTTTTTTTTTTTTGGTATTCGTCATTTTCGCTTTTTCTATCCAATCAGAATTTGTGTGTTTTTGAAAGAGGAAGAAAAGTTAACCCCCCCCTCCACCCCCACCCTTATATCTCATGCGTGCCTCACCAGCTCTGGTGTGGGTTGACGTTTGCATGCATGTGTGTTTTAGTGAGGTTGGCCTTAGCCCTGTGAAACTGAAATGTCACGCAAGAGCCCTCCCCGTGACCTCTCAACCCAGCTTTGATGGACGTAATACGTAGTAAAGAACGAACGCCCCTGGTTTATAAAAAAAAAGGTGAAAAACGAAACAGAAAACAGAGGTGTTTCGGACCCACGGGAGATAGAGAGGACAATCCTTCCCCTGATAGAAGTTGTGTTACTGTGCACGTGTGTGTCGTTCTCCATCTTCATATTGAAGGTGTGTTATCTAAAAGGACACTTGCTGGAGAAGGGCGAGGTGGCGGAAGAGTATATACGATGGGCTGAGGTCAAAGGTCAAGAGGATGACAGAGGTCAAAAAGGGTCAAAGGAGGGCAGCCACATTTTTTTGGACACTTGTTTTGGCTGAATCCCCGATAGGTCACCAGACGACCTCTTCACCCCGACCTGCAGTGACTCAGGATGGCTCCACAGCTCGGGATCACCTGCTCATCATCTGTGTTTTTACATATAAAAACATGTTTTATTTTTGTTTGTCCACACACCTTTTTTTTTGGCTGTCTTACACATTTTTTTGGGAGAGTTTCAAAATGGCCGGTCGAACCCGAGTACCCCCCACTGGACGCTTTACGTGATTACGGGGGGAGACAAGGACTGTGGCAACACTATAGAAAGACCACTTGGCCTTTTGTGTGCATTTTTTGTATGTGTGCGTGCGCATGTGTGCGTGTATGTGTGATTAAGTGTGCTTGGACGTGCGGTTGTGTCGAGTTGCACACAAGTATACTGTACAATACAGCTTCCGCTATTTGCCACCGTGGAGAATTAACGCATGAACTGAACCGTGACAAGGAGCAAATATATCTGAAACAATTTACGCTATATTCTGTGGACAACTGTTAAACATTCTTTTTTACTGAATCCAAAAGAGATGAATTTAGGAAATGCATATATATATATATATGTATATATATATATGTATATAAATATATATACATATATATATACACAGTATATGCACCATGCAGAAACTGAGAGAAACCGTGATGGACACCTTACTTTCTACTTACTATTATCTGGATTTAGAAATAATCAAAATTCTTGTTTTAATTTCTTGACATCCTGCCCAATGTATTTATTTGTACCTTGCCCGCCAACCCCCAACCCCCCCAACCTCCCCCCCATCCCCACCAACACCCAGATGGACAGTATTTGGGACATTGGAACAATCAGAAGGAAGAGAAACTCCAAGAGGATTCGCCTAATGAATTGCTCATTATTAAACAAAAAGAAATTGCATATAAATTGGATATTGTATTTTTGTTGTTGTTCTAAACAGCCTGTACATGTTTTGTAACAAAAATACGATAAAATAACAAAAGAAAAAATGGTGTTTTGACAAAAATGGAAGTGTTGTTGTGAAATGTTTCATTCAGAGTGAAATTAACAGAAAGCAAAGCAAGGAGAGAGAGAGAGAGAACGGAGGTAGACAGGAAGAGATGAACAACACCTGTGGTTAGACTGCAGTACATTTCGCCCTTTTGCTCTCCGTCCATTGTTGTGTGTGAGTGTCTGTGTACAAGTTTGTGTGTGTGTGTCACCTGAACTGGATATTAAGCTTCCCCAATCCATTCTCATTCTCAACAGAAAGAGCATCTGTGAAGCACTGAGCTGTTACTAATTGTCTTCTAGGCACATTTTTCCAACTGAAAACCTCCTTCAGACCACTCACATGCATCTCCGTGGTTTAACTAGGTTTTAATTTGACTTATTTACCATTACCTCCAACAATGGGATCCTCCCAACCCATCTCGTGTTGGACTGTTAGAGAGTCATTACCTGCCTACCTGCCAATCATTTCAATCGCCCCAGAGGCGGAGCTCCATCACCGGACCTACTCTTGCCTCCCTGCAACAGGATCCTCATCAGAGGATCCAGAGCTGTCAAAGAGTGAAACCTATTGGTCTTTGTCTGTCAGGTCGATTAATGCGGCAGCCAATCTGGCACTGCGATGATACGAGCATGCGGCAAGCGCAGACATACGGCGCGCTGACCTATCATTATCTCTCTTCATTTCCTGTCTGGCCTGCAATCATCCTGTCTCAGCTCGGGCTGCTGCGTGATTAGTACAGTGCAGGATCAACAGCCCTGGCACGCAGACAGCCAAAATCTGCAGACCCCCTCGTCCTAAATGATAGCAGCTGCATCACGGAGACCGTACTATTTGCACTTCTCACGGAGGGGTGTTTGAAGGTAGCGGATTATTAAAGGGATGGGGCTGGCTGCACCACTGGGTGTGATCTTCCATGACAGTCTCCATATTGTTTGGGTAGGAGCTGATCAATGCAATATGTGAATATTATTAGTTAGGTGTGTAATGATAGCCATGCAGTGTGTCTTCCCATATTACTTTTGTCAGCCTCTCGAGAGTCCCTTCAAAAGCCATGGAGGATATTATGCAAATGTGTTTCCCGTTTGATATTGTTTCATTTTATACCACATACGGACGTTTTCAATACGTGTACGCTCTGTAAAAGGGCTTACTAACCTGTAACAGTGGTAGTACACAATCAAGTAGTAATTTAACTGTCGTGTACTAAAACTATACAGGAAATAAGTCTCATATCCTAAAAATTGCAATGAAAAAGTGTTGAAAGAGCCTGTTAGATGAGCAAATATTTTTTCTTGATCTCATTCTGCAGGATTATTTTGTTTCTCCCCAAAGCAAAACAGCATTTTGATTGAAAAAAAGACTGACAGAGTCTACTGTTGGAGACGAGAGAAGAGCAGAATTAATGCAATCAGAAGCTCACTTTTACCTAAAAGTCTCCCAGGAATATGCAACATTGCTCCCTCCTGCACTCAGCTCAATCATTCAATCAGCTAAGCCCCACTGTTGCAAAGTCGCACCAAAAACAGACAGTTGATGAGCATAAAAATAGAGCAGGGGGAGCTAAACACAATCAGATGGCAGACATGCCCACTCTTGAAAAATGGCAGCGCCTTGGCGCTCGCATGAACTATTGATGAGGTGCACATGGCGCGCCGGGGTCTGGAACTGCGTTCACAAAGTCAACCGTCCGTGAGTGATGAGCTCGACTGGCACTGTAGCGCATCTTAAAATGATTAAACCGCCGCCACATCAACTGCAAACAATTTATTCTTTAACTGGATTTTTCACACGTTCATGGTTAATATTTAACATTCGCAGGGAGGAAACTTCTGACTGCACACGTTGCTGAAATTAAGATGGACTGTTATGTTTGTGTGTGTGTGTCAGTGTGAGAGTGTGTGAAATATAAGGATTGCCATTTTTATACAGAAACACTTTGATCAGCAGAGTTTAGGCTTTGTCAGATGTGGTTATCTCTTTGTGTGCCAACAGGATTGCCCAACATTCCTTCCACCTTTGGTTCCCTATTTTACATCCTCCGCAGGTCGTCAAACACGTCCACCCTTCACTTATAACCGACTTTATTTCTTCAGTTGTCTGTTTTAAATAAATATATACAGTACTGTCTTTTTCCTCTGTCTTCTAACAAGCTCCCTCCACATCTGTCTTTTGGTCACTTTTGAAACCCCCCCCCCCCCCCCACCCCCTCTTCATATACAAGGAAGTGAGATGTTTCAGAGAGTACTGTACATGTATAGTGAACTGCGAGGAGGGGGACGGAGTTAAGCGCTGAGAAATGCAATTGTTAATTCCTCTTTGAAAAGCATTAAGATGTATTTAATGGTTCAGAAATACACAACAAATTACTAAAAAAAAATGATGCATTCTTGTAGAAATATTTTTAAAAGACCCTTTTGCAATTAAATTATTTAAGAAATGTGACCCGATCTCCTGAGTCTCTATGTCGTGTTTTTGAGTCGATAAATCAAAGTAAATTGTTCTTCCATGCCAACGCATAACCACACACATGTTCTCCAGTCAAGACTAGCACTTTCACTGCTTATCATTTTATGGCCGTCTCTCGCTCCCATAATCATTGCCAGGACTTCATGTCAGCAGTTATCACAATAACACTTCTTGTTGATAAAGTGGCACCAAAGCCTCCGTTCAGACAACTATCTGCTTCAGATAAACATACCACACTCACAGATTTAACTCTGCATATCACTATGAAATGTGCTCGCTGTACCTGTAAGCGGGAGTAGTTCATTTTTCATCCAAAAGCTCTCTGATTTGATGTTTATGTTCCAGACAGCTTTAGCCTGCATCATTCCCCTCGCCTTGGAAAAGCCTGAGGACATTTAGAGTAACACTGTCTGTAAAAATATCTTGTCTTTCATCATTTATAGCTACAGGCACCTGATGAATGGATATTGATCGTTGGGAGAAGTTACCCGGAGTTCATCTATTTCTAATGCTCCTTTAGTTGCTGAGTTCCTTGCCATTAGTGAAGTTAAAAGACCACTATTCTTAAGTGTTTTGTCAAATTTAGCGGAGTTAAATTGCACATCTGACCAGAGGAATACCAAAATGTTAATTCCAAATCTGATACAATTCCGCGAAACCATCACAAGGATCGATTTGCTCTCGGCTCACAAGTTTGCGAGGCATGTTGTCACAATCAAATCAAAAAAGTTTGCAAACCACAGAGCCATGCCAAGGCCATGCAACACTGAAGCTCCCCGTATTGTCTTTCAAGCCCACTAATTTATACAAGCTCCTCTCATCTCTGCAGGCACTGAGCCAACAGTCTTGCTTTCCAGCAAAAAAAGGGGGAAAGATGCTCAGATCATAGATTCTACCTCATCCGCCCCTCACCTTGTCCCCTGGCTCCCCTCTCTTCTCCCTCTCCCCGTCCAATTAAAGACAGAGCCTTGGAACGGGTGGTCTCGGTGTCTGGGTAGAGCAGATATTTTTGAAAAGCTCTCCCCCCCCCTAGACGCGCTCGGAGAAGTTTCAACAGAGGATTATGTGGGTTCTTTTTGTGTTGCAGAATAAATTTCATCTCGGATCTCCCCGACTTCTTCTCCACAGTTGTTGTCAGATGATGGACACACTGTATTGAAGCATTTCACGGACAAATAATCTGCATTTTCTTGGCACCACTTTGGCAGAAGCCCCTTTCCCACTGGACAAAAAAAACCACTAACACCCACAAACATCTGGCTTTTGCCTTCAGTGGGAAAGATTACAATCGGTATTCATTCCCGGGACAAATGACTCTGCAGTGCAGTAGTCACGGGTATTCATCGGCTCCAGCTCCGATCAGCAGTGACGGAAACATGACATCCTGGTGGACACGCTAATTTTCGCCCCCTTTTCTGGAGCGATGCTGATGTGCGTTGAAGTGAATATATATAATAAATAAATAATACATTTGGACAATTATTATAATCTATTTACATACAAAATACACAATTCATATGCTCTCCTCAAAGCCACCAGTCTCCAGTCAGAAAACAGTTAATTTTACCTTGCTGTAAATCGTTGTAAAACTCACTTCATTCAGACAGACAGAAACAAAATAAAACTCATCATTTTTGTTTCCAGTTTCCAGTTTGAAAGAGAGACTAAGTCCAAGTAAAACAAAAAACAGGAAGGCCAGTGCAACGGCACAGCATACTTGCAATGGGAAAGGAGTCTATCCACTATTTTTAGCAGGTTTTCCCGTGTTTAAAAAACCTGCATATATGCACTAATTTTGGTGGAAAAAGGGTATTAACCCCTGTAAAGAAACAGAATTAACTACACCTCCCGCATGTATTTTGAGACAGATTGGGCACCATATCATTGGTTTTGAGTTGTTTTGACTAGCCCAGATAGCGGGTGCTCCATCAGTGCTCGATACGTGGCATAATTTGTCAGTGAATATGGAACAATGCCAAGATGAACTAGAGCGCTGTATACTTTCATACAGCCATTGACAGAGTGTCACATTACTCCGAGCTGGAGAATATTGATTGTGTGCAGGCCTGTTTCATCAAAATATGCCATATAATGCGAGTGGGGAATTATTGAGACGTCAATTAAGATCAATTTCTTATCCCTGCTCGGTCACTGAGGCGGCATTAGCATAAATATCGCAAAGCATTAGCATGTCTTTGCCACATGTCGGTCAGGACGAGGATCAATGCGGAACATGATCACACAGCCATAGAAAAAAAAAAAAAAAAAAAGAAATCCGCTCCCTTAAACCCTCCTTACCCACTCCTTCCCTCGTTTCCAAAGCGAAAACTCTGTCTCCCTTTATTCCCTACGGACGATCCCTCACTCCCCCCCTCTTACGAGCTCCCCTCCTAACACCCCAACACCCGTCCTCCGTCTACTATTTCATCCTCTCCCATCTCTTCTGCCATAATCCCTCTCTTTCACTTTAGCTTGGCACAGCTAATTGGTCACGTCTGTACTGTGACATGGGGACCTGACATAATTGCTGGACAAATAGCGAGGCATTTAGCTTCGGACCTGTCTCAGCTAAGCTGTGCACAGACACCAGCTGACTGGAAAGCCTAATTACCACTCCGACCCCGCAACTTGCTAATTGGCAAATACTTCCAACAAAGAAGTATGTTTGTGCCTGCGAGCATGTGTGCATCTTTGTTTCCTTCCTTTACGGGTCCTGTGAAACAAACAACCACATAAAATACTACGAAAAATAAGCAATATGTGTGATATGAGTCATCAGAGAGATTTGCGTTACAAAATGTCTCATAAATTTCCAATGGTCATCTTGTGAAGTGTCAGTTTCAGTGTCATACATCCCGTTTCTTGTTGTTGTTGTTGTATTATTTTGCTGTTTGTCATGACGATGCTAATTAAATGTTCTGTTTGATTAGTTTAGCTCATTCCAGACTTTCTCCACACACAATGCTTTTGTTTTTTTATACAACACCCCCACACCATCTTTCCAACACATGCACTCTCATGCAGACCCGATTGAAACGATTATCACTTCCCAGGGTTTTGGGCAATATGGCATTACTTTAACAATACATTCATTATGTTGCACCAATTTCAGCATGTTTCTCCTTTTATTTGTCTTGGCCTTTTAGCCAGTCGTGACTGGAAATAAATGAATTAAAAAGTGGATTATTATGCAACATATCGTCATACAATGCCTGCAACGTGTCCTCATACAATGCCTGCATCTTCCTATGATATCTTACGAAAAGTTATCTCTTATTTTTCATGCGTTTTGTCCAGCAACACGTGTCAATTTCAGCTCGCTACATGCATACAGTCTTTTCAAAATAAACTCCCAGCTTCATAGAAAACAACTTGGTTAGGTTTAGGCAACAAAACTACTTAGTTAGGTTTAGGAAAAATGTCGTGGTTTGGGTAAAAATGAAAACGGGAGTGGCGTTACTTAAATACGGAAGTTATTTGACAAAAATCAACACTGATTTCTGATTTCACACGGGATACGAACACTGGCCTCCTGGGAGAAAGTCCAGTGTTTTTGGACCCAAACCAATCCACCCCGACCTCCTTCCTACGCAGCATTTATCGCTCTTTATACTTCCTGGTTCACGATTACGTTGATTAAATATGAAATGATTTTGTGGGATAAATAGGAATTACAGTGCATTACTTTTAGTAGGTATAGCTACAAACGGTGTATGAGAGCAGCCAGTAATATTACAGACAGTAACCAGTATATAAGGCATGTTTAGAAATAGTCAAGTGTTTTGTGCAGATAGGAATCTTTAATAGTTACATATAGTAAATAAATATTTTTTTAGTGGAAGAACAAGTTTTTCACTTTGTCCAATACTCCCAACTAAAGATCGCTTCCATTCATAGCATTATCCTCTTGCAAAACCCCTAAAATATTTGACCACCCGCTCACATCGCCCCCTTCCCCAAAAAAGGGGACCCGACCTTTTCTGCCCCAGAACAAGAATCCTATTGTTGGGTGTTTGGGTGCAGCTGCATGGTCTTTCTGTGTGACGGGTTGAGCATGTCTGCCAGGGAAACAATATTCGACAGGACTGCGCCCGGGGACCGCGGGGTGACCTGGAGTTCACGGTCAAAGCCGAACAGTTGGTGGGAATCTGTCACATGTGAGAGAGGTATGGCAGCCTTCAGGTGCAGCGAGGCCACTGAACAAGCACATCAAAATGCCGCTGTGGGAAAGATAAGATGTCCCCATGGCTGCAGTTATCAAGATAGAGCCTTAATTTACTGTAAACAGAGCGTAATAGCAGCGCGGCGATGCATAAATCACATGGCCTGGCGTGAAACCGCACTGACGTGGCGGGCCTGCTGCTCTGGGGAGCAGAGCTCACACATACAGCCATGCATACATGATGCTCCGTGAGATAATGATCCTACTTTCTTGCAGAACCCCTGCTGAGCTTGTGTCCTCATCATAGTGCAGCAGACGTCTTGCTGGCTTGTGTTTGTGTGTCTTTCGGGGAGTTTTATGCACTGCGGTGTTTGCAAAAGGCTTCGGGCATGTTTACTCTACAGAAAAAAAAAACTGAATCATTATGCTAACCAAAAACATAAATGATCTCAATATGGAAATCTGTACTTACTTAAATTTTATTGATAGGGTTTAGACTCTAAGCTCATGGATAGGCGTCGACTCGTATGAGCGGAACAGTCAATAGGAGACAAACATAATCTTTTAATCAGCTAATTGACCTGCCTGCAGGAGCCTTTTGTGTCTGTCTGAACCGGTTACCGGGAAAAAGATCTTTGAACTGAACAATAATCATTCTCAGTTTAGCTGACGTAATTAGCAAGAATAATATCCCAACAAACATCTGTTGGCCACTATTTCTTTGATGGGAATAATCCAGCTGCACCATCGATAATCTCGCTCACCGGCTAAAGATAATTAATAGCTTGCGCTTTGCACACATGAAAGACGGTGGTGACATTGCCAAGTCGAGGTCATTTTTCCTCTCCATTGGTGCCATCGGTAGGCATGAAGGGAAAGGGCCTTGTTCCCGCCTGACATCTCATTAACTGCTTGTCGATATTTATCAGTCTTAATCAGAGCTGTGGCAGGTCTGGTGTGATTACTTCCTGGGTGTGAAAGCAATCACACCTCGTCCTCCCCACTGTCCTTGATTTACGGGGGGAAGAAACGGTCTGGCACGTTTGAGGAAGTTTGAGAGGGGGAATAAAACCCCGATGGAATTGAAAAGAGCACATTCCCAGCTTCTGCTTTATCTCCCCTTATTGCAAACATACTGCAAAAAGATAAAATGCATCAGCATCCAAGCTTGGCAACAATGACAAGACTATTTGTTTTCTCTCTTGAAAATTCAGTAAAGGGTTGTATTATTGTGCGTCAACAACAAAGGAGGGGGGTTAGAAAACTGTCAAGACATCTCAGAAATGCTACACATTACCCGGCCACGGGAAGTTTTCGATTACATTCAGAATGGAAAGAATTATTTTCCCCCCCATCAACACACTATTTATTTTGTCTGTGAAATCAACATATTGTCTACCTCGAGCGTGATAGCCAAAATGATTATGTGCATTAATTCTACTGATATGGATATTCTGTCATTATCAAATGAGAACAAGATATCACAGTGACGGACGATATTATTAGAGTATATTTTACACATTGCATCACGTTGGTACTGTGTTCATACTAGGGTTAACTAACAACAATAATAATATCAATAATAGATCAAAAACGCTAAAAGAAACAACTCCCTTGTGAATTAAAAATGCGAGGAAATAGTTGCACCTCATAATTACTATATTTCCTGTTTTAATTTTGTTAAGTATTCATCCTGCGGGCCACCCAAGAAGATATTTTGAAGCCGATTTTTTTCAGTGCCTTCTACGAGCACAGTATTGAATCGTTTTGATCACAGAACACCCAAATACGCAGCCTCAAGCAGTAAAAAATAATGAGGGGACAATAATCACCCCATACAAACCATAGCATCAACAAAACAGACAAAATAGTATTAAAATGAAGGGAAACTCGGCCATTAAGAGGTGGAAGATAGACGGAAAATGGAATCATCTTTGTTAAAACCATAACCAGTTTCCAACAGCTGGAAATACCCTGTTTCATATGTGTACTATGGGTTTATTCAACAAACAAACAAACAAACTGGTACAAATTTTATTACCTGAAAAAAAGTCGATAAATGTTGGATCAAAACGACCCCATAAAAATTAAATTAAGGGGGCAAATTAATGTTTTGTTCACACACAAACTATAGTCGTCTACATCCACCATCCGGTGTCCAGTCTTACCCCTTGACCTCACTAAGGACCTCTAACAAGGCCAAAGTGGAGCAGCCTAATGTCAGGTGGCAGGCGGACAAAGGTGAGGCGACGGGGGGTGTTGGCTAATGCGCCAACATTCTTGCGGGCTTCGCAGCTGTGTGGGTTCGAAGGCCAGCGAGGTGTTTTTATGTGGAACCAAGTGTCAACTCATTACGAACCCGGCTTCACCTCTCTGCACCGCCGTTGACCTGTAAACAGTACGAGTCGCCCGGAGTTGTCACGAAACAAAGGCGGAGGGTATAAAGAAAAAAAAGAGTGCAGCTTGAATGTAAGGCGAACGCAGCGGGAAATCCAAAGCGCTTTCCGACCAATAAAATAAGATGAATCATGAAAAGTGGGACATTGTCCAATCTCAGAGATTAAAAGGCTGGCCATGTTATGTCTGTTTTTTTTGTTTTTTTTGCCGTTATGTTTGCTGCATTCGCTCTGCGGCGACGCCACACCGACCGCGTCACCGGGCTCTGCACCAATCGCAGCCACTCAGTCCCGGCAGAGGATTCCGATTGGACAAAAGTGGCCGATATGTAACCCCGCCCGCGGCCAGACTCTCGCATGATGGCGGACGGGGGGGGTCATACAAAGGCCAGATCGTGATGCACCTTGGGTAAAATGTGTCCTCTTTTTCCCGAGGAGGAGGAGGGCAGTTGTGAAAGCAGAAATGTAGGACAGCTGGCGAACAGAGAAGCCATCATTCTGTTAAACTAGACACAGATTTAGATAAACTACTCAGACATTCACGCTTTAAGGATAGTTGTTGCCCTCGTGCTACACCAGCGAGCGTCGTGTTTAATAGCTGTATTGAGACGAGCCTAAACACACAGCGCTCACATATCGCTCATTAACAAAGATTTGCATCAAGCCTAATTTAGCAGAGTGCGCTATCAGGGTGTAAATGGTGTCCAATGAAGAACAATAAAGGCTCTCAATAGAGGCATAGTTAGCGCAGGCAATTGCCTCTCATTACATTCTAGATCGTTAGAGCCGCGTCATATTAAACACATGGAAAATGTGAAATAAAAGCCATGCTGCACACATCAAAGGCTGCCTATAAACTCAGCTTCTATAATAAGATCAGAATGTGCTAATTTTTGAGGCAGTATTGGCTCGTACTATGTTGCATGAATTAATAGAAGAGGAAGAGAATGTTAAAGGAAATTGGTTGTAGGAGCATTTTAACAGCAGCGATGTCCTGTTTGTTCTGCTGTTCTCGTATACCCTTAATCCTTCTCCCCTTAATCCTACACTTAGTGGTTACTGTATATTGGTGTGCAATTACAGAGGAAGCTTTAATTACAAAGCTTCATCTATTGTAGTTTTTTTTACAACAATCAATGTGGTGTGATCGTCGAAATGAGTTCAGTAACTAAATTCACATTTTAGTTACATTAGAATTTTCTGAACAATCTGCTCTCAACTCAACTATCTTTGTTGACACAGATTGTGATTTTTGCATCCTTCAGATGGTTGCACCTGCACCAGTGCGTATGTGACTGTGTGTGGTCATACCTCTGGCTCTTCGTGTTTACTTTCATGTCTTCATGCTCAGTTGCAAACGTGTGCGTGTCTTCAGAGGAGACGATTTTGCTGTGTTGACACACGAGCACCATCCCTCCCTGACGGGAGCAGAAAAAAGGATTAGCGGCAGGTTTGAAAAATAAAAAAATGAAAAAATCTAGACATGCTTGACAACAACAATACAAGCACACCTCCTACCAACACATGCTCCAGTGGGCCCGTGTGATGTGATAAAAACCATCACATGAGAGGCTGGGAGGCATGGCAGACAGTTGGAAGACATGCACAGACACACAGCTCAATCCAAACGCTATCACTTCTCCTGGCTCACTGTGTACCGCTGAGTTGAAAAGAAGCAGCACCTGCACCTTACAAAATGCTTTCAATAGCACAAAATGTAAATTTAATATGGCGCATTATTCAATTCACTTTATTTCCACAGACAGTAGGTGGGAAAGTGTGACACTTTATATTTTACTTTGATTTGATTTTCTACCGTGTTCCAACCTTGACTATGAATACATCATTTATACAGATTTGCCTTCACAGTAGCTGCATGGCAATTAAAGGAGTCATCCAACTTTGGCTCTCTCACAATGTTTAATGCAGCAACTGATCAAGTTAATGTTTAATTTAAATGGATTTTTACTTTATTGGTGTACTCATTTATCCTCAACCTGCTGCTTCAGGTAGCGATTCAGTCCACAGGTCATCAACATTTTGCGATAAAGTTACACTTGTCCCCAAAAAAGTCTGTCTCCTATTCATTAATTTAAGTTCCCTGCAAGCACACAGCCCAAATAACAAGGTGCGTAAATGCCAGAATTGCAAACATTTGTTTTAAAGAGGACCTTGTATTTTAGGTTTCTACTAGAACATGTTTACATGAATTAATGTTAAAAAAAAAAAACACTATATTTTTCTCATATCAACTGTGCTGCAGCACCTGTTTTTGCCCTCTGTCTGAAATGCTCTGTTTGAGCTCGTGCCCCTCCCTCCCAAAAAAACCAGTCTGCTCTGATTGGTCAGCTGGTCCACACTGTTGTGATTGGTCAACCTAACCAAACTCTTTGGACTCTGCTCCGCTATAACTAGCTTTGTTTGAGGGTGTGCCAAACTAGCCGCTAAGCAGATATTATGCAAATGTGTTACTTGGTGACATCACCACATTACGGAAAAAAGGCGGGACTTCAAGCTAGGCGTTTCAGGCAGTTTAGGAGCAGTGGGGGAGAGTAACTCCCTTTGGCGTAGACTTTGGGCTTTGTAAGTTTGCAGACCTTTTACATGCACAGAAGACTATATTAAGGAAAAGGGAAAAGAATAATAAGTCCTCTTTAATTGTGTCAAACAGTGATTGGATATATTTTTCCTGCTAGCACTGAATCTCATACACACATATTTCCTATAAGAGCTGACCCACATGCAGGATTTTTGTGCGACTGGCGGCTAAATCGCTCTGCTTACAGCACTTAGAGGGTCACGTCTCCTTGCTCAAGGGCAGAAAAACAGTAATGACAGGGTGAGTTTGAGGCAAACGGACATCTCCTACACCTTCCTGTTTAGACGTTCCAAATCAGTTTGAACTGCCGACCCTCTGGTCAAAAGTGCACTTCTCGCACTGTTAACTTGGCGCTGTGCGTAGTTGAGATAATGTGACCGTGGTTGCCGGCTGAGCCGGATTTTTTTTTCTCCTCATGACACACACCCTTTCGCTGGACTGGTGATTATCGCCAATCTTTATTGCCTCTGCCGGGTAACGTTCTCTACATGCTCACAGAGGTGCAACCTTCAAACACACACACACATAACATGCATTCCTGTACACAAGAGCGCACACGGTTCACCTTGAACACAAAGATACTGATGTTTCTCCCAGAGGACTTTGAGAACAGTGGAGGGGAATTGAATCGATTTGATGATAGGGGAGAAGCGGTGATTATGGTAATATGTCTTTGTTATGGCATATAAGAAAAGAGAAAAAAGAAAAAAAAACACAGCCAAGCTCTAAAAGGGACGCTAATTTTTCACTACTCTTCTCTTTTGTTGCCTCCTCTTCGATCCCCCGTGCCTTTGCCCCCCCCTCCCTCTCCTCTCGCCTTCATTTTTAATCCTCAACGCCATCTGCCCCCTGCTCCGAGGGTCAAAGAGCGGTCATGTTTACTAAAATGGAGTTCATCTCTGGTGAAAAATCATGACGTACTGTAGGTTTATTAAAAAGCTGTCCCTTCCCTCGATCATGTTTTTCTTCCTCCGCTCACTCTCTCCTCCTGCGTCCTCCCTGCAGACCCATATTCATGACTGGGGAAATCAAGGGTGCGTGCTATCAATGTAGCCTACAGGAAACACACTGCACATGCTGCATATCTCTAATACTGTATCCCACCCACCATTTCAAATCGATGCAACACCTGAATGCTTCCTACATGTTCTGTCATATTGTTGCTTATTTACACATAATGTAAGTGCATATTAACTATTTGTTGTTCTTCTATTTAGCACTACTTTCTTGTAGTACAAAATAAGTTCCAGGTGTTTTATTCTAACATACCGGAGGCACTTCAACCACGTCGCATTACCTCAGGCTGCAACTAGATGTCGAGTGACAAAAGAGAGTGGTACAAAAGATTATTTCCAATGTCACGATCAACACACCCACTATAACTTTATATATTTTATTTATTTCCTGAGTGCTGAGTGTTTACCAAATGAAAGTCCTTAACTTGCCTTGAGCTGTAAATACAGGAATCGACCATTATGCTCTGTTCTGAAAAGTAAGAGGCTTATTGCGGACTGAGACGTGGCACACGTACGCGCATGACGCGGAAGCTGCCAACGGTGATGAATAGCTTTCAATCAGGCCACGAAATGGGTTCACACACCTCTCGGAAGGGGTTTAGACGTATAATTGCTGCTGAGAAGAAAGGCTATTCGGATTACTTTGTAGGAAATTCATTACAACCTGACGGGGTTCATCAGTGGTAAGCATAAAAAAAACATTTAACCTTGTGGGAGATGGAATGACTTTTTAAACACATTTTTAAGATAATTTGTATTCACCTAAGATCAGTGAAAGTTAAACTTAATTTGTTTGAGGTTTGAAAGTTGTCGAGGTTAGGGAGCGCTTTGCTGACTGAGGATCTGGCAATAAGAGCGCGCGTCATCAATCTGTAGGATTTAATCAAGCTGAAGTCAAGTTATAGTTTCATCAATTTTATTACACCATTGTGTAAAGTTGTGTCATCCTTCATTAAATATTACTATAATTTTAACCTGCTAACTGGGGATTAAAGATATCAAACCAATGAGCAGAAAGTTGTGAGAAATTTGGCAAAATATGCATGTCAATATTGTATATATATAATCTTTCTTAATGACACATAGCTGATTTAGTTTACTTCATCATCAGATGATTGCACCTTTTAATGCCTGAGGACATAAACTCAAATCTCATCAGCAGAATATTGAAAATGTTATTACCACCCACATGTCCAAAGCTTAATGAAGAGTGATCTTCTGGATTTCTAGAAAGTGCAATCCAACAAGACTGCAGAAATAACTACCTAATACTTGACTTGAGAGAAGCAAAAACACATTGACACCATATACTGTATATAAGAAGTGGACGTAGTCACCGTGACGTCACCCATTGTTTTGTGGACTGCCGTTTTGAAGCCTTGAGTTCGGCATTTTGGCCATCACTATCTTGTTTTTTTTAAACCAGAAGTGACACAAGAGAGGGGAGCTAAGAACAGCAAAACGATGAATAATTTTCAGGCGACCGAAAATGTTACAATTGACTTTCATGAACTGAAAACACACTGTGAAAGGGTTAAAGTTGTAAGACGAAAACACAGACAACTCCCAGATCGGACAACGCCGTGGTAGCGACCTGTCAATCACAAGGTAGCCACGCCCTAAAGCCTCCCCTGCTTTATGGTCTATTTGACTCTAAATGGGACCATACTTTACTAAATGAAAATCATGCTGTATTGAAGAAGACTTGAAACTAGTGACTAAGATCACAAACTCATGTTTACAATGTTTACTGAGGTAATAAATCAAGTGAGAAGTCGGGTCATTTTCTCATAGACTTCTATACAATCAGACTTCTTTTTGCAACCAGAGGAGTCGCCCCCTGCTGGCTATTAGAAAGAATGCAAGTTTAAGGCACTTCAGCATTGGCTTCACTTTTCAGACCCTGGAGTTGCCCACTGACACATTGTACCACACTTCTTCTGCCAATGCTGGGGTGGAAATGGCCATAAACTGGAATGCAAGAATGCTTTGTGTTTCCCTGGTCTTGATTGCTATTGTCATGTGTTTCATTTGCTTATATTAAATACATTTGTGGAAAAAATGCCCATGCTACTGATATGTGAACGAGGCTATCTGGCAAAGATACAAACGAAAAAAAAAAAAAAACGAAACCAAAAAAACTAAAAAGAGAAGCTGCCCTCCAGAAGCGACTGTCACTTCACTGTTAGTCTCCCCTGTGTCTCGGTGAGTGAGCACAATTTAACCTGTCCCGAGCCAGTTAACCTGATAACGTCAGGTGCGCCAGCTGGCATGATGGGAGGGAGAGCAATCCCACTCCATCTCCAGTTAGCACTTTAAAGCTTGCCCAGCCATGCCACATAGCGTGAGCATGCAGGCATGCTTGGCCCTGTCCCGAGGCAACCAGCCTGCTTTGGAACAGGAACATAGAGCCACATCCTGTCTGTGCCTCCAGCCAGTAATCAAAACACACCCAACCTCACCACAAAGCTATTACATCTAATAAGTTTGACAGCAACATGTAATAGTTCTGTTGAGATTAAAGATTAGATGCACTGCAAGATATCAAAAACATTTATCTATTGGTTTTCAGCTTGTGGTTAACCTGGCATCTCGGAAGTCACAGACTGGTTTATCAACATGCTCACATAGAGGAAGTGTTACATTAGGCTCGTTCGAGGTGAGCCAGGCCTTCGCAGAATCGATCACCTTGCAATGCACACCGGTTAGATTTATGTCCGACTTGATCCCGATTTGCTCTGAAGTCATGCACACGTGGGCAACGATAACCTCACGAGATCGAGGCGGCCGCAGTTTTTAGAGCCAGGCGCCGCAGTTGCTCTCCACCGACTGCAAGACCCAGGGCATTATGGGAAATGCCTGGCTGTTGCCTGCTTTACAGGGCAGATATAAAGATAATAAAGGATAGAATCCAATGCCACATACATGCACATTTCCACATATATTTACAAACAAATCCGAATGCGGTCTGCAAACTACAAGTAGCCTACAGATCGGATCTTACTGGATGTTACTTTTCCTGTGACTTCCTGTAAATTCTTTGAAGGCTGATGGAAACGGCTGGAAACTGTCCGATTTGACCACAGCTTTTTGTCACCGCCCCCTGCTGCTGCCGCCTGATCTCGTCTACTTGTCCAGGCGAGGCGCAGTTCATCTCGAACGAGCCTAATATGTAACTTTAACAACAGGCTTTGCCTTGTAACAGGCTCTATAGGGTTAAGAGTCAAAAGCCAGTTGTGAAAGTAGACAAAACAAGTTGAAAATACAAGTGGAAAAGAGACATCATGTCACCTGAAAGACTCCCGAGCTGGTGCTGGTCCCGATTTCAGTACCCGACACCTCGGCGAGTCCCAGAAACGCCGATGCCAGAATCTCACAACACCTGCCCAGGAAGAGGTTGAGGGACAACAGACAGTCAGGAGACCAGAGTGCCTGACTGCAGCAAAGGAGGCCGATGACATCTTCCAGGTCACCGGAGAGGGCAGCGAACCAGAAGTGAAGCAGCAGAGCCAGAAGTGGGAGCAGTCACTGTGCTAACCCGTGCCCTCTGAGAGTGGGCTACACACTACCTGGATACACACTAGTGTACCGGCAATTCTATAAATCATTTCATCCAATAGGCAATATAAGGATGTTGTGGTTGTAGTTGTGTAGTTAGGCTAACCATCATTGCACCACTCTTCTTTGCCTTATGTAGCTTAAAGCCTGAGGCCAAGTTAGCATATGAACATATGAAGTTTAACATGCTAACCTGCTAACAATAGTCATTTCAGCAGTATTTTTTAATAAAATAACCACACATTCATTTTTCATACGCACACACATTTAATTCAACCTAATGTATTCAACCCAAATTAATGTATTGGTTATATTCAACATCTGTCACCTAAATGTTTGTTTGCATGAGCATATTTACCTGCTGGCCATTGGGTCCAAACTGCCAAACAGGAAGTGGAGCATCCAATGGGCTTTAGGGGGAACTTGGACTGTGCCATGTTGGTTAGTACAGAGGGGGGTTTTAATTGTTTCAAGGAATAGTCTTTTTAAAGTACCCTCAATAACTTTTAATGTTAATATTTCTCTGTTAGGATAATTAGATGTTTTTACGTATACACTTATATTATTATATAATATTATTGATAATATAATAATTGTTTTTTTTCTGGTTGGAAAGGCCAGGCAAGGGCAGAGAAAGATGATAATGAAACTGTGCTTTGGGTCAGGGACAGAGCAAACTTTTTAGTGCATGGTGAGCAGCTTTCGTGGGACTGACGGGGCCGCCATATTTAGAGTCCTCATCCTCAGTGTGTCTATCGATGTTGAAACTGGAGCAGGGTGAGGTGGAGACAGGTCAGACACAAGCTGACATTGTCGGCCCGTCTGAACCAGTGGGGGTGGGGAGGGACATCACGAGGTCATAGCCAAACTGGGAGCATGGCGCCGGAGGTCAGCATGCCGTTCAGCTCCCACGGGGGTACAGGACATGTTGTGCCCTTGCACCCCAGGGTGCTCTGTTCTATGGACATGCAATCAGCTAGACAGTCACCTTTGAACTTAAGCAGTGTCTGGTCCTGACACATGTGATAGTAGTTACCGTGGTGGCCTCTGGGAAGTGACACAAGGTTAAATGTGAATGGATTAGCCAACAAGAAAAAGAAAACATTTAGTAATGTCAGAGAATTACGGATTTCTGTATTTTACATTGTTGCTTGTGTTGATTTCCAACTTTGTCAAACAGTGATCCAGTTTGAGGTGGACCATTCAAATTTCAGCCTGACTGCTGAGGTTCACCAAGGGAGGGGGTAATATCCAAAGAAAAAAATCAGAATTTCCGAGATTTAAGTAGTAAATTTACGAGAAAAAGAATTTGGATATTCTCTCGAATTAAAGTGTTAAATTGACGAGAAAAACTCAAAAATGTTTGAGATTATGAGGTCATACATTTCCAAGAAAAAAATAGGAAAAATAGTGGATTGCAAATTTACCTTTTTAGTCTCAGAGATTTTTTTTTTTCTCGTGAATTCATGACTTCATAAACTCGCAACTTTATGAGTTTTTCTCGTAAATTTTCCAATTTAATCTCAGAGAATATCCAATATTTTTTATTCGTAAACCTACGACTTTAATCTTGGAAATTCTGATTTTTTTTTCTCAGAATATTACCCCCTCCCTCAGCTCCATATTATTTTTTTTACCTACAATGGCACTTTGTATCTATGACATATACTTCACTTGTCATTGTAAGTACACATATCAGTTCCACAATCAATTTAACTTTTTTTTTCTACAGTTTTACTTTGATACCAAGGAGTGTGTGAGAGGTTGCGTGTGTTCTTCTGTCTTTTTATGTCTTTGCGGCTTCAACTTAATGCAATAAATCAATACAGTATGCGATTAATTCCAAAAGATAAATCAATGATTTTATTATGACAGCATAATAGTACATGATCTACAACTCAACCACCTTTGAAACTCAATAGTCTATACAACTCAATATTGTTTCATTCGCTTCCTCAAAGGCTGGTACATTATCCAAAGCCATTACCTACCTCTTTCCAATTCGAGCTTACTTTGCCCCAAAGTGGAATAAAACACGATTAATGATTTCAATTACTCTGACCCTGCTTGCCGTTTACAGTGCCTGAAGTCTGGGCGCGGGAGCTGTGCTGCATAAAAGCCGATGGTGAAGGACATTTACTAGGGGAATGATTCAGTGAGGGGACTGGCAGTTTGTGCTGGCTCATCAGTGGGGGGAACAGAGCTTCTCTTTGTGCCGGAGCCGTCCTATTGCTCAGCTCAGAAACCACACTGTAGATTCATGCTGCTGATGCTGCTGGCCTGCCATTCTCTTTTACACGTCTCGGGATGGGATACCTGTGTAATTGGTCTCATGAAATTTCAGAATGAGCAGAATGTATTAAAATGTAAATAATGTGCCCTGGGCTTAAAATAATTCGAAAAATACATTTTACGTCTACATGAAAAAAAGCACCGTAGGATGTGAGGCAAATTAAATGTGTATATTTATCCTCAACTTTGACTACATTAATTTATGCTTATTCCATTACAGAGTTTATCAAAACCTTATCATTAATACAGTTATTTCATCTTGGGTCATCAAAATGTGACCCCAAGTCAATGCTTCAACTATATGGGAGAAGACCCAATGATAAAACTATTAGGATAATTTGTTTTATCCATTGGCACCCATTCTTCCATATTCTGCATGCCTGCATATAGAGCACTGCTCCTCTTCTCACAAAATATATTATAATAATTTTATACCACATATGTAGAAATGCGTGAAAGGGAAATATGAAAATGTTGTGCAGAGTCAGCGTTGTACAGTATCGTAATGGAATCTCATTGAGCCAACACAGTGGATTTTTTTATTGCCTCCGCACCAGCGAAAGCTGTGGCCGGAGGCATTGTGTTTTCAGGTTGTCCGTCCGTACGTATGTACATCCATCTGGTCCATTCTCATGAACGTGATTTCTCAAGAACGCCTGGAGGGAATTTCTTCAAATTTGGTATAAACATCCACTTCCACTTAGACTCAAGGATGAACTGATTAGAAGTTGGTGGTCAAAGGTCAAGGTCACTGTGAACTCACAAAACACATTTTTGGCCATAACTCAAGAATTCATATGCTAATTATGACAATTTCACACAAATGTCTAACAAGATGAAATGATGAAGTGATGACATTTTGGACAGACATGGATGTAAATTGCAACTTGACTGGTTGGCTAGTTTGTTCTGCAACAGTAGCGTGTTATCTGAGAGCAACAACAGAAAGCAAAACTTGATTTCTGATGAAATACAGGTTTTGGAATGCATTAAAATGCAGAAAGAATATTATTTCAAGTTGGTTTAAGTTACTTTACAGTCCAATGTTGCCAAATCGTAATAATTAGTCAGCATTAATCAATATGATGTCATATGAAAGTTTAAACAAATCATTCACCCAAGTTCATTATGTCTGTTTAAGAGCCCACATATTAACTGTATGGTTGAGTCTCAGCACAGCAGAATGAATTTACACTTACATGTATCAGGTGACCATGATGCCAGTTGAATGCTAATATTGCTTTGTGTCTGCTGGGTGTGAAAGCAGAAAACTGTTTGCTGGCGTATTTGCCATGACAAATATATAAATATTTTTAACACAATGCACTGATATAGGGTTAACGTAACCCCCCACACAAACCGTATCCAAAGTTGATATAGTAGACTAAAGCATTTTATGAGGCTGTGTTGCAGACAAAGGTCTCTCTGATTTAGGGTTGAATGGTTTTAGCAAAAAAAAGAAAAGAAAAAGAGAGATAGAAAGATGAGAAGAAGATGTTTTATTCCTGCAGGGTTTCAATTTGAACACGTGCCACCCATACTAAAAATGCATGCACTCTTAGTGCTGTAAGGTCCTTTGGATAAAAGCATACAGCATATGAAAAGAAGATGAGGCGAGGTGATGGAATGTGAGAATGCTTTGAGAGTTTTCAATCAGAGGAGGTGGCTTGGCTTGAGGTCAGAAAATAATACCTTTTTATTTTCATCTTCACAGGCGAGGCTGAGAAGTCACAGACATGGCTACAGATTAACAGAGGCAGACCAGCTCTGCTGGGTCCTCCCCATAGTCAAGACCTCCACCGTCATCTTCACATAGAAAACCCTTTAACGGCAAAGTTGCCTCAGGACGTCTTGAATATTTAAGAGTGAAAAAAGTACATGCACAGACAGCAGCCATGTGGACTGATAGTGGGTTTTCTTAATTACCTGAACTGCTTCTCACAAGGCTTTTAAAGGGTAATGTTACTGTAGCTCTTGATAGCAGAAGGTGACTAATGACTAATGACTGCATTAGGTCATTAAATAACTGAAACATGCTAAATCTATTTAAATATTAGATCACAGTTTGTAGTTGAGCACATATTTGAGTAACTATCTATATCGGCCAGCAACGTATCCTCATACAACTGTTCGTATGATATGTTATGAAAAGTTATTCCTCATTTTTCGTGTGTTTTCTTATGAATGTCCAGCAACACGTGACGAATGTCCAGCAAATTTCTGGTCGTAACAGTCTTTTCAAAATAAACCATCTTCACAGGAAACAACTTAAGTTTTAGGTAACAAAACTACTAAGTTATGTTTAGGAAAAGTTTGTGGTTTGGGTTAAAATATCTCCAACAGTAAATGCTCAGAGAAAGTGTGTCGGAAGTGTGGTGACGTAGTTTAAAGAGCGAAAAAGAGACACACCGGGCGGGAGGGGAGGTGGATGGGTCCAACAAACGCAAGGCTTACATTCAGGCGACCGCTGTTCGTGTATTTTGCTTTAAGTTTTATTTCCACATTACAATCAACTGTTCATTCATGTCCCATGTTCACAACGTTCAGTTTCATTTTTACTTTGCAAAGTAGGAGTTTTAAGCCCAACCATGTAGTTTTTTCCTAAACCTAACTATAGTGGTTGTTGCCTAAACGTAAAGTCACACCAAGGGTGTGATAAAGCGGCAGTATGTGACAAGTTGGGATGAGAACGTGTTGGTGTCCTGGACGAAAGTCTGGTGCTTTTTGACCCACCCATCCACCCCGACCTCCTGCCTACGCGGCGTTTGTCGCTTTTTATACTTCCTGGCTCACAATTTTGTGGATTACATACAAATTGATTTTGTGGGATATATAGGAATTACAGTGCATTCGTTTTTGTAGGTAAAGCTACTGATGGTGTATGATAACAGCCTGTGGCAAGTGCTTGGGGATCTGCCTTTTAAAGTCGCCTCAGTAAGGTATCATTTAGTGTTCCTGGTGTTCATCCCTCAGCCACATCATCGGATATGAGGATTTTGTGACCCAGACCGATTGTCATGTTCACAGAATCCAAGCCTGTCATTCGACGAGGGTGTTAAGTATCAGTGTGTTGAACAATTATTTCAGCAAGAAAAAGAAACAGGTGTCTCTTCTCTTCGAGCTGCACTTCAAAGCTCTCTGGTGGCCTTTGAAGTCGTAGTGTGCCAATACCTGCGTGCAACAGATAGACAGCAATCCCATTTGAGTATAATTCCTCCTTTTCACAAGTCCACCGCTGAACAAATAGGAGGAGAGGAAAAGATAGAAATACAAAACAAAACGTGTTAAGTGGATTCTTCCGTCGCCTGTAATCTCCCCGCGCCGCTGAAATGCCTCTGGAGCTCGGCGGTGAGGTCGGACAGTAACAATGTCCTTTTCAGCGGGCGATGAAAGAGTTTCAAGTCATTCCCTATTCTGTGTGGGCCTTTGTGCCTCTTATCCACTTATTCAAATCAGTATAAATGGCAATGTGTCATATTAGCAGGCTAAGCAAAAGAACAGAAAAATGCTTTGATATGTATGGAAACAAAAGTGAAAAGACTAGCGGAGAGAGCAACTTGAACACACAGGCTCGATCCACTGATCCTCTCTAGGCTGCTTTGTGACATTCCCACTTTGGTAGAGGTTACAGGCAGCCAGTGTGTGTAGTTATGCATATGTGCGCTTAGTAGCATTTAAAACTGAGGCCTTTTTATATGCCACATACAATGCCGTCCTCACACAGACACCTCCCTCCAGATAGAGGGAAAGGAATTCTGGGAGTATCAGTCAACCAGGCTGGGGCCTCAGATTGACACAGCCGACTTAGACTGACAGGCTACGCGAGAAAAGAGAGAGGGAGGCTCTGGGAGCAGCGTCAGGGGGCTGAAGATGTCATCACCATATCCATCATCTCCGCATATTAGTGAATGCAAGAACTATGAAGCATAATCGTTAATTAGCCGGGGCATGAACTTGCCTTGAAAGAAACCCTGAACATTCCCAAGGTCTTCCCACCCTCCCTCGTGCTTTCATTCTGCCGCCCCCTTCCCCAGTGGCCCTATCTGTCCTTTTAGCGGAGGATAACCGCGGCCCTTCTTCACCCAGCCGTGCCGTTTTATCATTTGAAAAAACAAAAGGAGAGGGGAGAGAGAAAGGAGAGGGGAGAGGGGAGAAGGTTCGGGGGGAGAGGGGGAGGCCATTCAGAGTTCTGAGAATGTTGCTAAACAGGATTAGAATAGGGGTAAACAGTAGCACGCTGCATGGGGGGCCAAAGGGATGGGAGTTTGCTCCAAAAGGGGCTGGGTGGGGAAGACAATGGTTAGATTAGCCATCTGTGGGGCTTCTGGTGCCCGGCGTCATTAACCGGCTTAGGGCCCCACAGTAACACCAGACACCCTCCTTCCTTGCATTAAGTATCAAGCCTTGTGAGACTTGTGTGTGTGTGTTTGCGGGGACGGTTGGTTGACAGGGGGAGATAGTTGACAAGGTACTGCCTGATGAAGCTGATAATTGCATATACAAACACACACACATGCATAACGTGTGTTTGCGCACATCTGCTTGCACACTTAAGCCCTTGCCAGCACGCAGACACACACACACACACACACACACATAAATTTAGCATAACCTCCCCATGACACCAACATGCCCCCACCCCTGCACCCCCAGTCTCAGTCCCAGCTCAGGGGAACACAGTTTGACATTCGCTTTGTCTCCTTTATTTGTCTCCCGAGTTGATCGGTGGCATTTTGCATATCATTGGTTGGAGGGGGACACATGACTAACACTGGGGCCTTATTCAAGTATTTACCACAGAGCAGAGAGGAGGGAGAGCGGTGCGGAAATTCTAGTCTGTTCACAATGGGCATTGATGCTGTTTTAATTCCCAAACGGGGAAATTAGATGAGTACCCGTCGCCTTCCATGTCCCCTTCATCCTCACTGTCTATTTACTCTTAAGTGATCATTTTATATTGGTTGACACTGATCTTAGTTTTCGTTTTGAATATATTCACTTATTTACGGTGTATAGGTTTACTGTAACCCCATGAGAGCCACAATAAATCTGTTTTTGTCTTTTTCAGGGGGGTACAGGGGGTCTTTAGGCGAAGAGAGGAGGTCAACAGTATATACCATTTTAGAATAGGCGAAAATAACACATTTATACTGCATGCAAAAAACTGCATGGTTTCTGCCCAAAACTGCATATGATTATCATAAAGTGGGCATGTCGGTAAACGGGAGACTCGTGGGTACCCATAGAACCGATTTTCATCCACATATCTTGAGGTCAGAGGTCAAGGGACCCCTTTGAAAATGGCCATGACAGCTTTTCCTCGCTAAAATTTAGCCCAACTTTGGAGCGTTATGTAGCCTCTTTCCCGACATGGTAGCATGACATGGTTTGTACCAACGACTCCTTGGGTTTTCTAGTGTCATGTGATATCTGTAGCTTCACTCTAGCCCTAAAACTGAACCTACTAGAACCTCTGAAAGACAGTTAAGTCAGTTGGGATCGCAGGCGGGTCTCAGAGGGGGTAATGATGTATTGCACACACAAGTCATTAGAATTAGAACATGCAGGGAAGATGAGACATAAAGATATAATAGGACAAACCAACAAAACGATGAGCTGAGATGAACTATTAGGTGTCTTGAGTCATATATTTTAACTTAACTGGTCTTCAGCATGACTATAAATCATTCAGCACAGCACAGTTAACAGCTCTCCATGTTGACTCATTAAGGCGTACCCCCTGTCAAGTGTTTATATTATGGCCCTGACATAAATGTATGGTTCACTGTTTGAGGTGGAAATGCATGTGGTGCACAATGGCTGTTGTGCAATTACAGTGATAACCTGGCATTGTCAACCTAATTAGTGAAGCTTAATGGCTTCTTGTGTCATTCTGTAATAATCAACATCTCTCGTTTTTTTTTTTATTTTTATTTTTTAACAACCATTTCAAATTATTCCATCGTTTATTCCACTAACATATGAACCTTAATGGAGTTTATGACAAAGCAAAGGTCCACTACTGAATCTGTTGGATCATCTTCAATACTAATTGTGGTAAGTTGCTTCACTTAAATGGTTGCAACATGTGATAATGTTGTCATGGATATGAGGCATGAGACAGCTGATGTGTAACCATGGTAAAAGCATAATTTGCGTGAACCTACCATACCTACAAACCCTGGGTTATGGTGCCTTCAAATGGGGTCGCGTTTACCGTGTTTACCAGAGTCTATATGAACGCACCCCTCATGTCGTATTCACGACCTCGTAAGTGGAAAGTTTCTGAAAGCTCCGAGTTCACAAGTTGTGACGTGTTTGTTGATGTGATCACAAATGGCCACACCCATGGAAATTCATTTTTCGGTGCATAATAAGTTAATATATTGTAATTTTAGTGGTATATTGTTTTTCTTCATATTCTTATAATAATTCTGAGGAAAATGTTGATATTCCCAACGGCCCACTTGCTAGCTTGCTAAATTGTTAGCCTCTGTGACCTTTAGACACCAACAGTAACGTTAATATTGCCGTTGCGCAGCAGCGGCGTTCTTCACGACTTAACCACTTGAACGCCAAGCATATCGTGCACACGACTTCCCATGTTGTAAACACGAGCTCACGAGTTTCATTTGAAGGCAGCATTAATCACAGGTGGCAACCTCTGGTTCTGAAAAGTGAAGCCAGCAGCAAAGATGGCGACTGCCAAAATACCGAACTCGAGGCTTCAAAACGGCAGTCCACAAACCAATGGGTGATGTCACGGTGACTACGTCCACCTCTTATATACAGTCTATGGTTATTCATTAAAATATTATTCATGTATATGTACATTCTGCACAGATGTAACTCCCCCCCCCCCCCATGCCACTTTTATTTAGATTACATGGAAGCTATACAGGAGGACGTTACTGTTATGATTTCATTTCCACCCATTTAATTTGCCACAGAGCAAAGAACTTCTAAACACTTTCTTTTGTTACACATCACTAGTCACCCTCTTTTTTCTACCAGTCGCCTTCTTTTCACCTCTCGTCATCTGGCTCTTGATTAGCGGTTAACTTATAAGGTCAAGGCTGGGCCAGCATGTCTGCGCCACTCTCCCTTTATGTTTAGCAACAAGACACCTCTAGGTGTGTGTCTCCTGCTTTGTATGTGCCATTGTCAGCTCACCTTGTAATCCTCCCTGACATCTCAATCCTCAATACTGGTTAAAAGGTGGCCTACATAGCAGGCAGAGAATAGACATTGTTCGGTCTAATTGTCAACGTGGCGGAGAGGAGAGGGGGAAGGAGGACTGTTGGTGCTGAGGAACTGGTGGATTATGTAAGATAGGAGGAACAATGCAATATGCAGTGAGATTTGACAGTATTGTGATCATGTAAACACAAATCTTTGGTAGGAGCTGATTTGTTTTGGTAAAATAAAGACCAAAAATGTTTTCTTTATGGGATTTAAGTGCATAATTTTCAGGTGGTTTAGATGTTACCGTTTTGAAAGATCATGATCACAACAGTATTATCTCATAGGGTTATCAAACTCCCTAAAGCACTTATCTTTCATATGTTATTAGCATTTGTCCTGTATACCAGACCATGGTACACTTTTAGTCCCCTTGTGCATGCTAAGCATGAGCAGCACCTGAGGCCATTTTGATGACATTGATGCACAATGATACGTTTAAACTAGGCCCCCTAATAGGCCATTACCTTCCTGATTGGCTGCTGGTGAATTTCAACTGGAGGAGAGCTGTTTGCTTTGGACTGATTAGTACCATTGTCTCCATTAACCCTTCTGATGGAGCCCCGCAAACTCAAGAGCCACTTCGCGATGACGGCCGTGTACAAACGAGATCCCGATTAATGGATCATAGAATTGTTCATTAGCACTCCACCTGCCAGAGCGGTGCTTGAAAAATGCAAATTGGTTGTTGTTTTTTCTCCCCTCTCCCAATCACCTTTCGAGTGATATTTGAAGTGCAGGCGCGCTGTTAGTAACGTTTGGGTGTGAGTCAGGGGATTAGGGCGGAGGTTCAGCTCAGACCCACTTCCACAGGAAAGTGCTTGTTCCAGTATAAAACCAGAGCTCTCCACTACGTGTGTCACTTCAACAGAACACCCAAACCAGATGCTGGTGTTTAAATGTCCTTCAGTAGCAGCCAGTTGAATTATTAAACGTCCGTCCTTGCAGATCATATCTGATTCTAAGTGTTGGAGGTGTGACTGTACAAGGATCAGATTCAGAGGAATGTATTATTTATTGTCTCTAGCTCCGACTCGTTCTCCAACCCAGACCCTTACTGAAACACATGGACATGGAGTCAAGGACGTAATTTCCATTTTTGGGGGAGACATGGAAACTGCTCAAGCCTCTACAATTAAAGTATTCACCAATGACAGCAGTGTATTCTTAATGGGAAACTCTTCATCCGCATTATATAAAACACATAACCCCATTCTGACCAGAAAAGCTCTATTGAGAAAAGATTTAAACAGCATCTGGCAATTACATTAAAATAGAAAGTGCTGTCATTAATTCATTTAACTGTGTAAAATCCACAAATAAATGAATAAATACTTACTAATAATTATCCAGATACAAATGTGAAACCGAATGCTGTCCTGTGCTTAAGGAAGCTGCTCGCCAGGATCACATGAGAACATGAAAGTTCCTTGTTTCTTGAGGAATTAAAAATATTTTGTAAGATAGAGAAAATGTATTTAAAAACAGGATTTGAGCCCCTCACACAGATATGGAGCTCAGATATGAACATCAGATGGATCATAACATTAAAACCACAAAAGACTCTGAAGACTGCCAAAGACTCCTTCTCCAACCACTGTTCTTGGTACATTTGAACTCTGCTTCATCAATGAAAATATATGTAAAAATAAATGAATGAATAAATAAAAAAATAAAAAAAATACAAATAAATAAATAAATAAATAAATAAATAAATAAATAAATAAATAAATAAATAATGCCATAGAGATAACTGACCATTAGAGATCCTTAAAGTATGTGTGGTCTGATGCATATGTTCTGATAAAAGAAGTACCCAGACATTATTTCCCTATTTGAAACTAATGAAATGTTTTTGTTGAAAATAAGATTGTGCATGAACGTTGCAGTGGCAGAAGTACTCGGAATTTTTTTACTTCACAAAAAGTAGTTATACTACAGTGTAAAAATACTCTGTTACAAGTAAAAGGCCTGCATTCTAAATCGTACTTAAGTAAAAATACAAAAGTATCATCATCAAAATATACTTAAAGTACCAAAAGCAAAAGTACTCATTATGCAGTATAATGTATATTATATTATTGTATTATAATTATAGATGCAACACTTTAATGTGGAGCTCATAATTACTTTTACTTTATATATTGCTGGGTAATCTAATCTATAATAATACATCACCATTTATTAGTTGATTGTATTTTGTGTTAAAAATCTGAATCTGTAAAGTATCTAAAGTTGGCAGATAAATGTAGTAAAATGTACAATATATACCTCTGAGAGTAGATTAGCAGTATAAAGTATCAGAAATGGAAATACTCAAGTAATGAACATCAAAATTGTACTTAGTTACATTCCACCACTGCATGAACGACTCATATATATTATATATCATATATATTATATATATTAGAGGGAGAGACACTTGAGAGTAACAAATGAATCCTATGAAACTAAAGGAGATGGCATGTCTCTCTTATAAAATAGCACCCTCAAGGGTGACCATGATAAAGCATTTACAGTATAAGCAGGAGAATAAACTCTATCATCATATCAAAATGACTACAGAGCACTTATAATGGAAATAGTGGAGTATTCTATGATTACAATAGAATATCTTCTTTCATCTCAGTACAGCCAGTGAAAATGATAATTTGCTAAAACGTATGAAGTGCTTGATCTTAGTCACCACAATGTGATTAAGATAAAAATGTGATGATGGTAGATTTGGTTAAACAGAAACAAGAAAAGATCTTTCTCTACAGCCAAATGCGTAGACCTTCAGCATAACTGATTGATGTCGCTCTTCAAAAGACTCATCACACCTCGTATAATCCAAAGAATACACACTGACAGTAATTCATCTTCAGATCTGGCCTTTGTGGCCCAGACTATTTTCTGGAATTCTTTACATTGATACTGTCAGGGCGTTCCTTCAGGAACTATTCAGATCCATCTGGGAGTGATGGAGAAGGCTCCGCGGGGGATTGTGGAGATTAGGTGTCTTCCTAGATTAGGGCTGACAGGGCGCCACGGCTCATCCCCTCCCTCCCCTGGGTATTTACACAGCACTTGGCTCGCCCACAGGTGGCTAATATGCCGTTAGCTCGGCCTCCGTCACCCCCTATATGGCTTGTGTACATATGTGTATGTGTGTAAAGAGAAAAAAGGGTGATAGATAGGAAAGTATAAAGGTGCTGAGAGGCTGCTGGATAATCAATCAAACAAACAGATAAAGAAGTGTGCACACACAGATGTGTTCACAGCGGAATGTACACACACAAATACTCTTATATATACTCTTTCACATCAGCAGCCAGTGCTCCTTTACTGCCTGTCTGCGGCGTGACTAAAGGCTTCATGTGCTTCTCTTTCGTGAATGGTTGCAGGTGTTATGAAAGGCAACTGAGTCCAACAGCTGCTATGCAAAAGTCTACAGAGAGGTTTTGGCCAGGTATTGCCTGTCAAATTGTTTTGATAAGCTAGCATTACTAATAAGGAGACACTCGTGTTTGATCACAGATGAAGTACTGTAGCAAACAGGGGATGGAAATCTACTTCCAGGCAATAATTGACCACTTCTGGTCTTCAGTTCGAGGCAATTTTAAAGATACAAAAATACCAAGAGACTTTCACTCACAGAGGAGTCCCCACTGAGCAATTTGATGTTGAAAATATAGATGTATATTATACGTCTATATGTCAGTAGAGGTTTAGTTTAGGTTAGCGTTATTCAAGGTTGAAAAATGAAAGTTTAGAAGACGTCTAATCTTAGCCTAGGCGTTGTTTCAATCTGCGAATCTGTGTATATGACAAAAAATAAACAGCTATACTGTAAATGTGGCATTTTGCAGTACTTATGTTAACAGGTTTTGGTGCATTTTTTAAATATGTAATGATGTTTTTAAAATATGGTCTAAAACCGGGCTATATGTAGCCAATAAATCCTGCAGCACATCACAACGGGTGATGCTGAAAAGACGTCTATTACTTTATTTTATTGTTTACACTCTGCTCTGTAGCTTCATACAGTGTGATCAGTGACTGAAGTCATGACTGACAGAATGCTGCTTGCTTGTAGATTCAACTGCCCAAAGAGGTGGAAATATCATTTATTGAAAAAAAGCTTTCAAAGGCTCGTTCGCAGAATATGATGGATAGACATAACAGTGTGCAGTGAGAGGTGGTTTGTAGAGGTCGCCAAAAAGGCACTCTTTGGCCTATTGAGGTTCCAGGCTTGTCACACTTCTGTTTTACTTACAGCAGGTGGGTCGAAATAGTTGAGAAACCAGGAGAGTGACCGCTCCCATTATATCTGGTGTATTTGCTATTATTTCTGTTTTAAACATACTAGTTTTTGAGACTTTGGTGAGAAGAGTGAGTCTGTCTGGTTTTACGACCTGAGCTGGCAGGAGGAGAGTGAACATGCACTTTGAGTCGACCTCCCTAATGCAACAGGGAGAGTGTTGGTTAATCCCACAGATGGTTCTTATCATGGCTTTTAGTGTTTATTACTTTTTTGGTATGAATGTGGAAACACGTAACCTGACGCGCCAGATGGTTTGTTACACGGAACCATCCGAGAAGCCGTCATTGGAAACACTTTTGAAAAGGACAGGCACTTCAAAAAAATACTTGGCAGGGGATTGGATGAACCGTCTGTCAATCAAACTCTTGCCGAAGCCAGTCGGGAGAAGAGTGAAAACATCTTTTCCATCAAGAAAAGCCTTCAGTGCCAACGCATTCTCAACCCAACTCGTCACATACTGAAGATTTGTCAGACCCCTTGGCGTCACTTTACGATCGCAGTAAACACGTGCTTAACGTTGTGAAGTCAAACAAAACCACTTACTTAGGTTCAAGAGCCGCCATTGTTGTTCGCCTCTCCGTGTTGTCCCAAACACACCTAAACCGCGCCCCTATAGCTGCCAGTAGTTCCTCACAGGACACTGATTGGTCCGGACACATTACTTGACAAGAGTGTGATCTCATGGTATTGCGAGAATCCAGCTGCCGTGCAAGGGTCGAAAACATATGGAGCATTTTATAAATTCAGGTAGAGCAGGGAAGTTGCATCAGCCTAGGAGCCGCCCACTTTTTCATTTGTGCGTCATCATCAGTGGCTCATACGGCTGCTCCTGCTACCAGCTGACTAATTTTCGAACATATTCATACAGCTTTACAGGCCGTTTTTAACCTCACCATTTTTACGACTCTACTGATGCCAGATCTCCACCACTCCAACATCCTCCTTATGGGTTGAAGCTTTTCGTACTGTCAAATATTCATGTTATGCAGGGAATTAGTTGTTGCAGCAGAACCCTTGTTGCTGCTCAGATTCAGCTGATACACAGTGTGGATTATTGGTTAAAAACAGCAAATGTCAACAGCCCAACATTATCAAATTCAAACTGTAAGTATCCTTTTGTGCATCATAGTGCACATATCTTTAGTAATTATGTATGCATGTACATTACATGCATACATCTCTCAGTATACTAAGCAGAAACCAACCAACCACGTGTTCCATGTTGCCACTGTGGTCCAGTAATGGGTTTTTGGTGTTTTTCTGCCTCTTGGGGACTTGTACATACAAGCAATTAATTTTATCTTGTGTATTTATGTCAAGTAGAAAGTATTGTTATTCATCATCTTGAGGAAGTGTAGTTTCTGGTTCACTTGCTGGTTTAATCCATTACAAAGTGAGCTTGCTATGACTGTAGAGAGGATGAAAGCAAAGAGAAGGGAACATCTTATGTACATATAGAAGGCTACAGTAGTAGCACAAAGGGAGAAAATGCAGGTGGGAATGTCATCAGGTGTTTCAAGCTTGGATATCACTAAACCGTGTCTCTTCTAAAGGGGAGAGTAAGGGTTTGTTTGGCTGGTGAATGGAGCAAGGTGACGGTGTATAACTTACAGGTAGCTTTTCACTGGGGAGTAGAACGAACCTCAGCAATAACAACATATTTTATGTCAGGGTTGTTGAGTTGCTCTCTGCTCTCAACTGAAACAACTGTAGGGGAATGAAATCTGAAGGTCTTTATAGGCATGATTCAGCTTCGTGAAGAAAGGTAAAAGTCTCAGAGCAGCAAAACCTCATCCTTTATTCAACACACAGTATCAGTTCAACAAATATAGGCTAAAACCGTTCGACATTTTGGTACAAAGGAAAGATGTGGAAAGATGGACACAGTATAAAAGTATAAGAACAAAAATTTCAATGGGTAACACAATTTTACAGGTCCGCAAATTTCATGGTAATAGATGATAATTAGCAAGTTACGTAATTGAAGTTTCTTTGGAAAAAGTTATCGAAAATTACTTTATTATAAACATTGTTTAATAATTATATGCTAAAATAGCATATAATGGTTAAAATAGGGCCCTTAGGCTTGAGAAGCGACTGTGCGCTGCTCTTCAGGAGGAAAACCAAAACTAATAGAAAACACTTATGATCAGGTCCAAATCTCACCATTATGTGACTTATTGTCGACACAAATGTAACCTAGTAGCTAATGTAATGATTCAGGGAGTCTTTTTTAAGAAATTTCAAATAAGTTATTTGATAATTATTATCTATTTATCAGCAGACATGGAAACAAAGCATATCAATTAACTTTGTATTCTTTGCCTGGAAATGTATTAAATAAATTACCAGCTATTGGGAAATAGCGGAATATAACTATTAAATCATTTTGAGGTAAATATTGGGGTAATTTTGCAGTAATTCCAAAGAAATTTCAAACAGGTTACTTGCTAATTATCACCTAATTACCATGACATTTGCGGACCTGTAAAATGAAGTGTTACCCTTCAATGCATTGAAAAGCCGTGATTATTGAATATTAAATATGCCCTAGCCTTCATCATGTTCACTCTGTTGGAGGAAATTTCTGAAGCATTAACAACTGAAGTGTCCAGTGAAATACATGACTTGCATTTTAATGGTAATAATTTGTGGCAAAGAAAGGCAGAGTGGGTCAGTGAGTAGGAGTTATTGGCGTGGGTCTGTCTTCATGGGATCAAGACCAGCTTATAGCTGCTGTGTTTCAATGAGCTCTACCATTGCCACTAGCAGAACCACATTAAAGCCCAAAGTTTCCAGGCATTGGCTCTGCTGAAGTGTCCAGCAAGAGGCACAGTAACATCTCTGTAACTGACCCCGACATCCCTGCAGAAGCAAAATGTTCTCCTCAGAGCCACAAAAAAAAGAGAGTATCAATAAATTATAAGAAAACAAATGCATATGGATTATATAAAGGCCTTGCTCTGTTTTGAAGCTTTGGTTGTCTCATTGGATCATTACATTTCACACTGATATATGCAGCATTAGTATACTATATACGCGCTATTATGTATGCATGCCGCAATTTCCATAATTCCCTCTAACTGTCTACTGTTGTGTTTGTTAATTAATTTACAGTGAATGAGTTTATTATCTGCCTGCGTGACTAAGGGCCATTAATTTCCTGATTAAAGCAGGAAAATGTGGTCCCAAGCTGCAACAGAGAAGACTGGGTTCCAGCTAAGTTTGAAAGGAGGCCAGTCATGGTGGTTACACCTGTCGTAGGACAAACCATGAAGACAGCTCCAGGCTTCGTATTGACTGTTCATGGAAAAAAAAGTGTGTCTGACCACTTGTGGCTCCATTATAGCTGACCTAAAAGTGCAAACTGTAGACTGCAAAATGCGTTGTCTCTATATTTCCATGAACAGCCAATATCAAAGTGCGCCGATGAGGATTTGAGTCTCCTGCTTACGCCCACTGTGTGTGCTCTGTTTTTAACTGTTAGACTTTTATTGAAAACATAACTCTTTAAGCATTTATCCATCCAGAGAGAGAGAGAGAGAGAGAGCTTGTTGACTACCTCTGCCTTTACATTACCAACCCTGTCTCCCACAAAAATACGTTCCCATACAACTAAACTGCATTCTCAAATACGTTTCGAGGGAAACATATTTTCTCCTGCATCATGATCACAGTTTTAAACAGTTTTAAACAGTTAGGTTTAGGCAACAAAACTCCTGGGTTAGGTTTAGTAAAAAAAAATCATGGTTCGGCTGAAAATGACTTTGTTCGTTATTTAAAACTAGAATGGCACTCGGAGAGCGCAGACCTCCGCCAAGGTGCGTGACTTTAAAAACAGATCACAGCTCACAGCTGGCGGTACTGTGAGGTGGTCGGCTTATTATTTACACGGTGTGTTTCCGTGTAACGTATCGGCGGATGCCTCTCTCATTCAGCAGCCTTGTTATGTCTGTGTAATGTTACACTACGTTGTCTCTCATCCCGTCATCTACTGCTTTTTCTTTCTCACCGCGAACGGCCAGCTGCTCCCGCACCTCGATGTCTCGCCACACATCCACAAACATATCTCTCTGCTCTCAGAAGGAGGCGGGGTCATGCGTCATAAACACGTCATCAGTTACACTGCGTACGTGTTATACCCCGTGGTCTTAATGCTCAGGCTGATCGGAATTCTTAAAAAGATTCCGGAATCCGGATCATGATCCGGATTGCCACCAAAATGTAATGAATTGTTCATTGTGCTACACTCCACCCCTCCAACAAATTTAATTCAAATCCATCGTGAACTTTTGGAGTAATCCTGCTATCAGACAGAAGGTCTTTCCTTCCAAACGTAATTGCGAATACAGTTTAGTTGTATGGGAACGTCATTTTTAGGAGACAGGGCTGACATAGCCCTGTGATAGTCTGGCGACCTGTCCAGGGTGTACCCCGCCTTTGCCCAAGGTCAGCTGGGATCAGCTCCAGCCCCCCCCCCCCCCCCCTAACCCTGAATAGGATAAGCGGTTACAGATAATGGATGGATGGATGGGCTGACATACACAAACATTAAGACAACCAAATTTTGGCAAAACAAACTTTGGACTGGGTGCAATACACATATACAGTATCACATACAGTATATACCTCAAGCATGCACAACAAAACACATTATTGGTAAGATGTAATTTAAGCTGTTTAATTCTTAAAAATAAACAAGGATCCCCTTGTCAGAGGTATCAAGTGTGTCAATAACTCCACTAGTATAGTGATAAAACTGTGGCTTGAGTACAACATTACAGTGGTAAACCAACAAAAGTGCCAATATAACTGCAAAGTGGACACATCATCTGATCATTCCTGTTAGCACCCATGTAAACAGTGTAATGGCGGTCATCAATCAGATTGATTGCATTTAGAAACAAACAAGCGTCTCAAATAATTGCAGTGCGTCCTGCACATCACCACCCTCGTTCTACCTGTGTTCTAATGATGAATTTAGAAATGATGAGCGAGTTTGACAGCATAATGAGTATGGTAGGAAACCTGATCACTTGTGCACTCAAACACCTTCCTCTTAGCACATCATCAAACAGCATAAGTATTGATCAGGCCAGGTTGTGGAGGAGCATAACAGCACTGAGTAATAAAGAGAATAAAGTGCACCATCCGAGTCCAAGGACGAAATAAACTGAAAAGAAGCTCTGATAGAATGTCTCTGATTGCCAGGACGGCATATTTAGAGAACAAAAAAAGTGATAAGAAAAAAGGATAAATCCAGTTTTCCTCCTCCCTCTGACCTACAGCTGTCCGAGTTTGAAGGAGTGTAAAGTGAAAAGCCGCTGACACATTCTTTGAAGACCTAAAAAAGATTGTTTTTACATTGGCGGATAAAGACATGTAACACTTAAAAGGAGCTATAATCCCAAATGTGCACCCAGACCCAAATACACACAAACACCAGCCAAACACGGACTGTGCCTCCTCATCGGAGATGTTCAATCTCAAAATGAGACACATCAGGCTGCATGCAGGGTTTCACAGTTGCTTTTTGTTTTGTTAGTATACACACTTCTCTGGCATTTACAAGCCCCCTTGCTCCCCATGTGGTTATTGTACACTCAGCTTGCACAGTTTGCCACCGCCGTGCGCTACAACACATCAACAGATGGGAGCATTCCAGTCTTGTCGGGTAACTTGCTGCTTGTTACAGATACATCAAACCAAGCATTAGTCTTTATTTTTTGTCTCTGACAGAAGATCAGCTTGAAACCTTTAATGCAGCGGCGGTGACACCTTGCGAGCAGATGTGCTCGGGATGTAAATGAGCGAAATGGAGTGGGGGTCTGTTATATTTCTGCAATGCCAGTGGTACATTTGGCTGGGAACGATGTTCTATAGCTAAAGACGGGCCTAGATAATCATAGGAAGAGTGATGATGGTAATAACCATTACTGGGCTGCGTGATAGGCCCCGTGGTGACACTTGTTTACAGTTATTAGTCAGCGCACTACCCCGTGCTGCATGACGCACATTAATAATGTGTGTGTGCGTGTTGGAGAAGGAGAGAGATGAAGCGTTATTGGTTAAATGGCTGCACCTGAATGCCACCTTTGGATTCTGACTGTTTATGTGCCAGTGTGATCGTTTGCACATGTACGCACCAATCAGTCTTTTCATAACCTTAATGTGTGTGTCTGTGTGTGTGAATGCATTTAGGTGTGTCTGCATATGTGTGTGCATGTGTGCTAAAGTGTGTTTTTGCAGCTCTGTTTCTGCTCAGTATCCATCTGCAGCGAAGCCATCCATCAATCTGTCGACTCCCCAGCCCACCGTATCACCTTTCCTCTTCCCTCTTGCATTCCTCCCATCCTTCCCTTTTATCTCACACCTCACTCTCCCCCACCACCCCCACCCTTATCCTACTCTATCCCTGTCACCTACTCACAGTCCCATTTTAGGCACCGCGTTGCCGCTGTTGGACAAAAAACATGCATGTGCTTCTAAGTACGTTTTTCAGGAAATAATCAGGTCCAAAACTTATGAATCTTGTTCTGTGCATCAAAATCAATGAAAATGTATAATTCAAGCAGGGGAAAGAAAAATTCCAAAGTTACAGTTACAAGATTCCCCACGCCTAACACACACACACACACACACACACACACACACACACACACACACACACACACATCAAGACCTTTTCATCCATCTAAGGCCATTTCCTCCGCTCCTGGGGGCAGCCACTGGTAGGATCTAGCTGAGGTCGGTGTAATTGTAGCGCCCTTGATCAATGCTCATTTGCTTCTTTGGCTGCTGTCTCTCACTCCCTCTTTTCCCCCCCACACCGTACCGAACTCCAGCCAGCCATGCATCATTCATAAGGAGTGTAAAGAGGAGCTCAGCAGCTCTGGGGCCATCTAACCTCCAGGCCAAGGCTGGCCCCCCAGTGCCCTTTGTGAGTTATGTTCTCTCCTGCCTGTCCGCAAACGTGACAAGGTGTTGTTGCCGAGTAGAGCTGTCATCTGGGTGAACAGGATTTGGAGTGACTCAGGTTGGACCGGGGTTTGGATCGTCTCATATGACGTAGCTCATGTGAATTACTGTGTCTAGTTGCTCTATTTATATCCACCGAAAAGTCCCTTCTTAACTCAGTTACTCAAGTAACCTAGAGCGTTGTGTGTACTGTAAATGTCATTACTTAGCCTGTTAAAGTCCATGGTGTAAGCATTAGAAATATTGTAAAGGGTCAGGTCAAACTAAATATAATAAAACTACACACGCTAAATCTGTAATTGCAGAAAGAAATAGTACTCATGGATAACAGGGGGGCTGTTGTCAACACGGAAATGGTTGTAAAAAGTGTAAAGATATCATGCAGTGGTGAATTACTGTAGCAGTATTGTTTAGCTACTGTATATACAAATCTCCACAAATGTCTAGTGGCACAGTGCATATACTACTGAGCTATTTATACAAGCTTATATTTATAATGTTTACTGTTAACCTTCATAATGTCTGTCTCTTTAAAAAAATACATAAATAATTCATTGCTTCAGCTTCTTTTTTTCTGTATGCCATCAGGTCAACCTCTGACTCACACAGTGTTATGCATACATTTGGATACAAGACACACACTCGCCAACACGGTCGAGATGCCAGCGCAGCAAATTCGGAAAATATTCTATGAAAATGGAAGTCGACTGTACACTTGTAACCTGGATGCAAAGAATACATGATTTTTATTTAGAGCAAAGCTTTGACAGCCGTGTCTTCCTCAGGGAGAGCGCTGTACATTTTGATGTTGGAGGGGGAAAAAGTACAAAGACTGTAAGAAGTGTGTTTCCGTTTGGATAAGCAGTTATTTCTCCTGCATTAGAGGGAGCTGACTTTTTAGTCAAATGGTGAAATATCTCATCTTTTATACTAGTTTTAGTCTGTTGACAGGACATACTGTAGGACTATCATGATAACTGGTTTATTCATTGAAGTGCGGAGGTGCAATCGTAGGATTTCAAAGTTAAACAGCCTAAACCTGCAGTAGGCAGAATGTTTTTGGCATCATTGGGCAAAAATTCCATAATAACCTTTCAGCATATTGTAATTCAAGTGATCTGAGAGATAACTAGACTTCTGCAAATCCTCATGGCTCTGTTTTCAGGCTTGAAAAAATGACGGAAGACTTGGGCCAATCACAGGTCATTTCAGAGAGAACGTTCCTATTGGCTGTGCTCCAGCTGGTGGGCGGTGCTTGATATTTCCCCAACTGATCTCAACATGGCTGCCGGGTCACAAACCTTCTGATTTTACAGCTAAACAGTACACTACAAGATGTTTCTGAAAACATTTGAGGCGAGAAATAGGCATTACAGTAACAGAATATTGATTCATATTTGATCAGCGCTGCCTAGTTTGACCGTTTGATTGGAGTTCGCGAGTGATTGACAGCTGCTCAGAGACGGCAGGCTCCAGCTCGGCTCAGATTGGTTGTTTTCCTCCGGTCTGTGAAATCTTGCAGATGCCATTAGGAGCACCGGAGGGAAGGCCTATTGAAAGAGGCTGGGTCACGCGTCTTCAACACGTCATATCTTTGGGGTACAACACATGCGCAGTAAAACCTGGTCTGTACTCGCCAAAATTGAGCCAATTGCAATGCGCGACCGCAACTCCTGTTACACTGCGCATGTGTCATACACCATACCCCAAGACCCGTGTCTGCCTCCTTCAATAGGCCTTGACCAGAGGACACCGGAGACACAGAGGCACATGATTTTTTCAGATTACCTGTCTCGTGTACTACTGTCAGGATGTAGTGACTGCTTTACAAAAGTAACTTTTTTTAATCATATTTCCTCCAATTCCACCCACTGCAGCTTTAACAGTGCTGATCTGTGCATGTACTCTTTAATGTAATTACTGTCAACAAAAATGCGTGGGCTGTGCTCTTTATTGCTGCGCTACACGCATCCCAGGACCTCTGATCTGCATACACATTTACACAATATAAAGCATTGACTTAAGATAAAAAACTGTGCAACCTCCCGCATCATGCAAACAAATCCTCTCCCTTTGATCCGTGCACACCGAGACCATGAAAGTCAAGGTTGGAAATGAATATCTCATTAGCCATCGCCCCACTACACAGGAAACCCCAATCGAGCCCACGCTACTTGTTTTTTCTTTCCTTCTCACCTCACCCACAAGACCAACACATAAAAGTGCAAGCAGGCAGGGAGATGGATAAGCAGGGAGGCATTATGTAAATAATTTCCTCTGCTGCTGCGCGGAAGCCGCGTGTATTTAAACCTTCCTGCTGTTCCCTCGTTTCGGCCTCCGCCGGCGCCCGTTCATTAGCTAGGCAACGAGGTCATGCAGGAAGGCGGTGCGACATCCGCAACATCAGTTGACTGTTTTTTTGAATGTGGCTGTTCTACGGTCAGGATAACAAGGCGAAGCTGTGATGCGCAGTGTGGCTACGTCTTTTATGGCCGCGGCGGAGCTTCCCTAAGCTGGTATGAAAGGTGGCGACAGTTGGTTTGTGTGTGTGTGGGTGGGTGTGTGCATGCATCGAGCGAGAGCGAGAAAACAGGGAAGAGATCATGAAAGAAAAACATTCCCATAAAACAATAAAGCGTGCACACTGCAGACCTTGTGGCTGCGACTGTATACCTCCCACTCTTCCCCTTACCTCCTCCAATCGCTTCATCTCTTCTTTGATCACTGCCCTTTCTTTTCACAAGCCTCACTCCTTCTGTGGCTGTACACACACACACAAACACTGTCCATGCGTGTGTGTTTTCTCCTCCTTTCTTTCTTTCTTTCTGTTCTTCCCTCCCTCGGTATCACCTCGACTTTGATCTGCATCACAGACTTGCACATCCCTTTCACCTTTTTTGTTCCTCCTTTGCTGTTCATCTGTCATCTTCTCCCATGCATCTTGTGCTTTTGTTCCTCTGCGTTTCTTCCTTATGTTTCCTCATACTAACACATTCTCTCACACCCACATTAGCCAATCAAGATCACCTATTATCTTGCTCATTATATCCATGAAACCAAATTTGAAATAGTCCTCAAATGCTCCCTGAAAGCCATGTTGAATTAACACCAGTAACTTTTTCTAGTCTTTGAGGATCTGAGGTAAACAATTATTGGACAAAACGGAACAACAAGAAAGCATGGATGTAGCTGGCACTCGTTCAGCATGACTTTCCTCTGGCGGCGGTTAATTGAAGACTTGAAAGAGATAAAGATTTAAGAGGAGAGAGAGAGAGAGAGAGAGAGAAGGACAATGATGAATGGCAAGAGTATGATAGGCCCCTGTATCTTCCATCGGTCCTCTCGCCTCCCCACATCATTCGAAGAAGGCAGTAGCCATGGTAACAAGGACAAAGAAGGGCAGAGTGAGAAGTAAGTATAAAAGAGAGGAGTGAGAGAAGCGGGAGGGGAAAGGCAGAGTATTAGAGGAATATGAGATGGAGAAAGAGGACAAAGACAGAGAGACACAGTCGAGAGGCAGGACACAGACAGGTCATCTCCTCCGAGGTCTGACCCCGAGCCAGCGTCAGGTCCTTCCTGCTGCGTGAAGACGTGCGCCCCGCGGGGACGACGACTTATACAGTCGTCACGTCTCAAGGGAAGCAATTTCACAGACACCGTGCGCTGCTGCAAGAACTTCCATTTAGCAAATTTGGCCCTCCGGGATCATAAAAGGCTCAGGGCCATTTACTACCTCCCCGGCCTTTGTTTATCCTTCGATTTTGATCCGTGTTCATCACCACGACCCGGCCTTGTTATGATAGGTCAGTTCTTTCTCTCTCTCTCTCTCTCTCTCACAAAGTTGCTTATATCAAGTGCTGTGATTGCGGATCCTTTGGCATCTTTCTCCTCTTGCACTACCATTCCTGAGAGCAAGGCAGTTGTAACACTGCCAAGTGTTTGTCTGCATGGCAGTCTCAGTGGGATTGTCTTCTCCTAGTGTTTTCCCCATAGGCACAACCTTGGGAGGTACAATCTGTTAGAAAGCCTACAACGAACACAAACACACTCCAGCTGGTTCTGACAGTGGCAGCCCACAGCCAAACACTACAGTGTACTAAGCTAGACAATGCAGCAACGTTGACAAAAGAGAATGCAATCCAAGCCATGTGGCAGCTTGCTGGAGCTGGAAGTGTCGGAAGGAACTTGTAGTAGTCGAATAGCAACTACTGAGGGGGTCAAAATAGGTGTTTGTACAGTTGCAAATATTACATTTTACCCAGAAGAACGTTGAGTTTATGAATAAACACTCAAATGTTCTTAACAAAATGCATCGACGCTGAATTTGACTAGTTAGCAGCTGTCAAACTTTGCAGCTTTGACCTTTAATTATATTCTGATATTGTGTATGCACACACACAATGTCATTTTTTATTCAGTTCTCACTCTGAATCACTGTCTGGCTTTTACAGTTAGTATTGATTTCAGTCTTTGTCCGCAAACTAAATGAGATTTTTTTTACTGCTGCTTTTGGTCGAAGCATAAAACTGTGTGGACAGAGATCTGTATTCATTATTGCTTCCATATAAATATAACTATAATACATGTAAATGCTATTGATCTCGTTTGCAGTCAAGTTTTTATAATGGTGCTTATGTACGTACTTTGTTTAATGGTTATCGTCTTGTCTAAATGACTTTGGCCGACATAATGCGACATATTTAGTGGTAGAACGCTACAACTTCCAGCAGTGATATTTCACATTTTCCTTTGTGGAAAAATTCAGATGGCAAAATGGTTGTAACACTAATTGGTCAACAAATGTATGCTGTAAGAGGCAATTATCCCTAACTGATTTAGTAATTAGGTAATTAAAACATAGTGTATCCTCATGTGACTGTCTAGTTGAACATAGTGTGCAGAAATACTGAAAACTGGTCTGTGTCAAGATTGGGGAACAGTTCCTCACCAAACAGATGTCCTGAGACAATGAAACAATGTAAACAGTCTAAAATCTGGCTGAGACACACTGAGATCACCATTTATTTTGTTACTGATTTGTGATTCTGGTGTAGAATATCTCTGTGCAGACCTTAACGGGTAACTAATTCAGCTTTAAATGATCAATTAGATATTCTTTATCATGTCATCTCTGCCAATACATTAATACCAGGTATAGGGAGCAACCCTGACCCCACCCACTAACACCTCCTCCCACCTAAAGTTTAAAACAAGACCTGTGCTCCAATACTGTAATTACGCTTCCTGTTTCTAGGTAGTTTTAAAAGTTTCAAAGTATAGGGAAAGCTCATGCGGGGTGAAGTGTGCCGGGTTAGCTTTAACAAGCTACTGTCTCTCAGATCAGAGAGGCCAAATTTAAGGTGAACTCTCATTAGTGAGAGGGAGAACCAAGCCGGGCTGTCATTACCTGCCGTACAGCAAGTCTCCCCGTATGTTGGAATACACTGCTGGATCCCCGCCTGAGGTTTTACTCTAATCTAAACTGTCTCTTTGACTGCCAGAACAAACTGCATAAACCCTTTCTCAAACCCCCACACAAAGTCTTTTCCTCCTGATTGTGCACCTTTGAGCTCTTTTCACTTCAATTCAGCGAGCTTACTTCAAAATGCTGTTTTATCAACATTTGTAGTAAATCTCTCCAGAAAGCAGAAAGGAAACTAAAAGTGACAGTCAAGGTGCACTGCAATAAAAAGAGAAAAATGATATTTTGATGATGTCTCTTGTTTATTTTCTTTACAGAGTTGCCCGTTAACACTTTAGTTAAGTGTCATTGTCACCTGAAGTTTCCAGATTCAATCCTTATTATCATATTGTAAAACCAAAAACTCTCATTTTACCCAGTAACCTCAGTCACAGAGTGTTTGAGCAAAGCTCATTTCCTCTAACAGTTTCAGCAGAAATGCTACTTAGCTAAGAGAAGAGGAATGGTTACTGAACTGCTTTCAATTATGGATGTGTGGAAATGAAGCCTGGGAGCTAGTTCAGCGAGTCAACTCGAGTCTGCCACTACTCTCACATGGCCTAGTCTTCTCACGGCATTATATATCCAACATACTGTACGCCTTTGATTATGGTAGTATCCTACTGTAGTATCCTACTGTGTAGGATCTGGAGGTATCTGGCAATGAGGTGAAGAGATCGCAACAAACTGAACCCTCTCCCGTGTGCCAAGCGTGTTGGAGAGCTACGGTGGCCTACCCAAAAACGCGAATGGCCCTCTCTAGAGCCATTTCAGCAGAGCCAGTGCGTAGAGTGTGTGTGTACTTAGGAAGTGAGTGGTGAAGCATGAGAGAGATAGCGGCGGCGACGGAAACGAGTAACGTTATCGACTCCGGCCCAAGCAGGAAAAGTTAATAGTTTGGTTTGTCTGTTCTGGGCTACTGTAGAAACATGGCGGTGCAACGTGGTGGACTCCGTGAAGACGAGCCGCTCCCTATGTAGATATAAACTGCTCATTTTAAGTTAACGAAAATGCAACGATTCTTAGTTTCAGGTGATTATACACTAAAGAAAACATACTTATTAATATTATATTCCAATTCTCCCAATAGATCCCCCTAATTTTTACACACTGTTCTTTTAAGCCGTGACTGCTCTCTTGCTGCTGTTACATTGGCTGTTCATAATAGCATTTCAAAAGCTCCGGCTCTCCCCAGTATCCACCTGTAGGCTTTGAGTCTACCCTCCTACCCCCAGGGTGGAAGTTATTATCGTCACTCCCCACTGAGCTGATCTTAGTGCTTTCTATCTTTTGAGGAGTGACGAGGCCAAGAGCCCGGATGCCAATATCTACGCTGTACATACTCTACATTAAAATAATCATTCCATGTGACTTGGCTGACTAATGTATGAACGTGAAACAGAGTGTTGCTGATAACACATCTGATTGTGCTCACAGTAAAACACTCCCCCACATAAGAAAATGTAAAGTTAGCCTTGTTTTTATATATAGATTAGAAATCGTTTATTTAGAGCAGGGCCCGCGGGCCAAAGATCGCCTGCGATCCCGACCAACTTTATTGTCTTTCGGAGGCTGTGGCAGGCTCGGTTTTAAAGTTAGAGTGAAGGTACTGGTGTCATATGAAACTAGAAAAACTTAAGGAATCCATTGGTACCAACCATGTCATGTTAGCTTGTCAGGAAGGAGGCTAAATAATGTTACAAATTTAGGCAAATTTTGGCAAGGAAAAACTTGCATGGCCAGGGGCCCCTTGACCTCTGACCTCAAGATATGTGAATGAAAATGGGTGACTTTTCACAGATATGCCCACTTTATGATAATCACATGCAGTTTTGAGCAAAAACATTTTTTGATTGCAGTGTAAATGTGTTCTTTTTCTAAAAATGAATGAATGAATGAATGAATACAGTATATCTGCATGCTGGGGTCCTAAACAGTCTTGGAAAGGCATAAATTGGGTATGACCGGAAATGAGCCCAATTGAATTCAACAGGTGGCCTTTAAGGGGTTAACTATGTGAAAGCTAAAATAATATTCAATTAGGGGAACTTGGGACCCTAGTACCATTTTGCATCTTAACAATACAATACATAAGTGTTCACTTTTGGCCCATGACCCACCACTGAGTTCCAGTTTTGGCCCTCCAAGAGAAAAAGTCTTGGCACCCCTGATTTATAGAGTAGGAGCTGCGTACACAGCAGAGCAACACAATCTTATATGTGTGTGTTTTGTCCTCTACCTTTATGTGTTTCCTCCCTCTCACTTTGTCCCTCCACCTCTCCCTCCTTTCCTTTGCCCCATAAAACGGCTTGATTGACCCAACCCAGGAGTTCACAAACATGCC
>CAKAOJ020000015.1:2530000-2532500 GCA_916701645.2 Sebastolobus alascanus | reverse complement strand
TTTTTTATTAATATTTTTAGAACTTTCATTCTTATTTATTCAGTTGAATTTTTTTATATTTTTTATTAATAAATTTATGATGTTTATTTAAAAAAAATGTCAAAATAATAAAAATAAAAATGAAAAAATAAAAGATTTATAAAAAATAATAAAAAATTCAACAAAACAAAAAAGAAATGAAAAAACTTCAATATTAATAAAAAATAAGAAATTTAACATTTTTATATAATTTTAATAATTATATTTTTTTTTTAGTTTTATGTTGTGGAATATTTTTATTTTTTTTATTTTATTTTTAGTTTATGTTTGAATTTATTTTATTATTTATTTTTTATTTATTAATTTAATTTTTAAATTTTTTTTATGTATTTTTTTTTTTTATTAATTTTTTTTTTGTTATGATATCTTTATGTTTATTTTATTTCTTAGTTTTTAGTTAATGTTGTGGAATTTTTAATTTTTTTTTATATTTTAGTTTCATTAATTTCTTATTTTTATTAATATATAAATTAATATTCAATTTTAAACAAATTAAAAATTAAAATTTATATTTTGTTTATATAAAAAAAAAAATTTCTTAGTTTTTAGTTTAAATTGATTTTATTTTTTTTTATTTTTCTATCAATTCTTTTGGTTTTTTATTTCTTTTTTTATTTAATGTTGTGAAAATTTTTTTTATTATTATTTTATTTTAATTAAATTTTTTTTTTTTTATTAAATATAGACATACAAGAAATTATAAAAATAAAGAATTTTTAAATTTTTATAAAATCTATAAATTAATCTTATATAATTAAATATTTAAAGAAACATAAAATATATTAATACAAAAAAATGAAAAAATATATTAAAGTTTAATTAAAAATAAAAAATTCCACAACATTATAATTATATTTTAACAAATCTTAAGGTTTCTAAATTTCTTAGTTTTTAGTTTAATGTTGTGGAATTTTTTTTATTTTTTTTATATTTATTTATAAATTAAGTTTTATTTTATATTTATATTAATATCTTTTATGGTATTTTTATTTTTAGTTTTTATTTATTTGAATTTTTTTTATTTTATTTATTAATATTTTTATGTTTGTTTTTTTTAAAAAAAATTTTTATAATAAATTAATAGTTTTTAATTTAAAAAAATAAAAAAAAATAAAAAATTCCACAACACTAAACCAAAAACTAAGAAATTGAAACGAAACCATAAAAGATATTAATAAAAAAAATAAAAATTTCTTAGTTTTTAGTTTAATGTTGTGGAATTTTTTTTTTTTTTTTTTATCAATATCTTTTATGGTTTCGTTTTCATTTCTTAGTTTTTAGTTTAATGTTGTGAAATTTTTTTTATGTATTTTTTTTTTTTTATTGAATTTTTTTTTTTTATTAATATCTTTTATGGTTTCGTTTTCATTTCTTAGTTTTTAGTTAAATGTTGTGGAATTTTTTTAATTTTTTTTTATATCTTTTATGGTTTCGTTTTCATTTCTTAGTTTTTAGTTTCATGTTGTGGAATTTTTTTTATTCTTTTTTATTAATAAATTTTATGATTTCGTTTTCATTTCGAAAAAAAATGAAAAAAAAATAAAAAAAAGATATTAATAAAAAAAAAAAAACTCCACAACATTAAACTAAAAACTAAGAAATGAAAACGAAACCAAAAAAGATATTAATAAAAAAAATAAAATAAAATAAAAAAAAAAAAAAAATTCCACAACACTAAACCAAAAACTAAGAAATTGAAACGAAACCATAAAAGATATTAATAAAAAAAATAAAAATTTCTTAGTTTTTAGTTTAATGTTGTGGAATTTTTTTATTTATTTTTTTTTTAATTTTTTTTATTAATATCTTTTTTTTTTATTTTTTTTCATTTTTTTTCGAAATGAAAACGAAACCATAAAAGATATAAATAAAAAAAAAAAAAAATTCCACAACATTAAACTAAAAACTAGGAAATGCAAACGAAACCATAAAAGATATTGATAAAAAAAAATAAATAAAAAAAAAATTATTATTAGTTTTGTGGAATTTTTTATTTATTTATTTATTTTTTTATTTTTTTTTTTTTATTAATATCTGTTATGGTTTCGTTTTATTTTCGAAAAAAATGAAAAAAAAATAAAAAAAAGATATTAATAAAAAAAAAAAAATTCCACAACATTAAACTAAAAACTAAGAAATGAAAACGAAACCAAAAAAGATATTAATAAAAAAAATAAAAATTTCTTAGTTTTTATTTTAATGTTGTGGAATTTTTTTTTTTTTTTTTATTGAATTTTTTTTTTTTTATCAATATCTTTTATGGTTTCGTTTTCATTTCTTAGTTTTTGGTTTAATGTTGTGGAATTTTTTTATGTATTTTTTTTTTTATTGAATTTTTTTTTTTTATTAATATCTTTTATGGTATCGTTTTCATTTCTTAGTTTTTAGTTTAATGTTGTGAAATTTTTTTTATTTATTTATTTTTTTTTAATGAATTTTTTTTTTTTTCATTAATATCTTT